>CM032643.1:13480624-13997818 GCA_019097785.1 Fraxinus excelsior
TGACTAAGAAGGATGCAAAACCTAGGTTGATTCGTTGGGTTTTGTTGCTACAGGAGTTCGATATTGAGATCAGGGATAAAAAGGGCAGTGAGAATGTGGTAGCAGATCATCTCTCCAGGTTGGAATTAGGTCAACAGGACCGGTTGTTGGACATTAATGAGATTTTTCCAGATGAACAATTATTCAGTGTGGAGACAGCACCTTGTATGCAGATATTGTGAACTACTTGGCTAAGACCATCCCACCACCAGAATATTCAGCTCATCAGCGTAAGAAGTTCTTTGCAGACTTGAAGTACTATTTTTGGGAGGACCCAATTCTCTATAGGCGTGGGGCAGATCAGATTATCTGACGTTGTGTGCCTGAAGAGGAAGTACCAAAAATCTTGGAGCATTGCCATTCATCAGCTTATGCAGGACACTTTGGGGCTTCTAAGACAGCGGCAAAAATCTTGCAGTCGGGGTTTTACTGGCCTACGTTGTTTCGAGATGCCTTTGAATTTGTAAAGAGATGTGATCGTTGTCAGCGAACTGGAAATATATCAAGAAAGAATGAGATGCCATTGAAGAATATTTTAGAAGTGGAGCTGTTTGATGTTTGGGGAATCGATTTCATGGGGCCGTTTCCATCCTCATTTTCCAACCAGTATATTCTCGTAGCAATTGACTATGTCTCCAAATGGGTGGAGGCAGTGGCTTTACCCACCAATGATGCAAAAGTGGTGATTGGATTTTTGAAGAAACATATTTTCACCCGTTATGGCACACCTCGGGCTATTATCAGTGACGAGGGAAAACATTTCTGTAATCGCCAGTTTGAACAGCTTCTGAGTAAATATGGGGTAAAACATCGCATCGCCACTCCATATCATCCTCAGACCAGTGGGCAGGTTGAAGTATCCAACAGGGAATTGAAGAGAATCTTAGAGGTCACAGTAAATTCTTCGAGGAAGGATTGGTCCGGAAAGTTGGATGACGCGCTACGGGCATACAGGACAGCATTCAAGACACCTATCGGGATGTCACCATACCGGCTGGTGTTCGGGAAAGCATGTCACTTGCCAGTAGAGTTGGAGCATCGGGCTTATTGGGCACTTCGCAAATTAAATTTGGATCTACAAGCTGCAGGAGAGCAGAGGATATTTCAGTTGAATGAGATGGATGAATTTCGCCAGGAGGCCTATGAGAATGCAAAAATCTACAAAGAGCGAACCAAGAAATATCATGATTTGCATATTCAGAGACGGGAGTTTCTTGTGGGACAAAAGGTTTTATTGTTCAATTCTCGTCTGAAGCTTTTCCCGGGAAAATTGAGGTCAAGGTGGTCTGGCCCGTTTACTGTCACACAGGTATCTCCACATGGGGCTGTGGAAATCACCCACGAGAGCAAAGGTACCTTCAAGGTGAATGGACAACGCCTAAAGCACTATTGGATCGGTGACTCCTCCAGGGACAAATCCACCGTCCATCTCACACCTCCGGAGTGACTCCACCACGGTACAGTCGAGCTAACGACTATAACCTAGCGCTGGATGGGAGGCAACCCATCGTTTCTTCCCTTTTACTTCCTTTGCTTTCTGCAAATTCATTTAAGCAATTTTTCGCTTCATGCATTTTTCCCTTCTATTTTGTTCTTCTAGGCAATTGAATATTATGTTGCTCTCTATATGTTTTGTATGATATTGGAGTTTATATTAAAAAAAAAAACTGCACGCCTATCGAGGTACCATACCGCATTTTGGGATTGCTGTGTGATTTGTTTGTCTCACTGTTTTATGGTGCATTGGGGAGTGAATTTTATGTTTCAATGTTCGTTTCTCATTTCCAAGCCCTTTTCGTGGTTCCAATTCACTTTCCTTGTCTCGGATATGCTTGCATTTCACGAGGACTCACCAAGTGGTTCCGTGGTTGTTCTCTATTTTGAGTGTGGTGCATCAGACTTTTGATTATTGAGTGGCATTCATGCTTCTTTGGGATACCCATGTGCACGGTCCACTATTTTACGTCTCTTCACACCTTGTCCCCAGGCTCACGTTGGTAAGTTTGGCGGTGTTAAATTGCAAATTTGCGCATCTTATGGGACTTAGCATATTGGCACGTAGTCTAGGTTTGGAGGGTCCAGCATGTTCAATACCCGACCTCCGTTAGGGACGAAGCTGCCTAATGCTTTCCTGGTAGTCTATGCGACCGCATAGTGCTACCAGGAATGCGGTCGCATTGAGGGTTACAGGGCCAAACCTGGCCCTGACTGACTCCTCTATGCGATCGCATCCAGTTCCTCTATGCGGTCGCATAGAGGGCAAAATGGGGGCCGTTTTTTTTTGTTTAAACCCGACACCTTCCCTCTTCCCCCCATTTTCTTTTCCACTCCATTCCCTCAACCCCTCGACCACCACCACCATTTCCGACACCATCACTCCACCTCTCGCCCCTAGCAAACCGAACCACGCACTTCCTCGATTGCACCTCGTGCCCTAGACTTTCCACCTCCACACCAACCGAAGGTAAGGGCTCCTTTTACCCCCTCCCATTTTCGTATTCTTTTGGATTTTGTTTGATGATTGAGGCGTGGGGGCTTAGGTAGTTGATGGATGTTGTGGTGTGTGGTTTTATTGGGTTACAATTTTGGGTTTTCTTCCATTGCCATAGCCATTAAGATCTCCAACTTTGTAGGTTGCTTGCCAAGTGTTCGATGAACTGTCTCTGTGACATTTTTGGCTATTTTTTCACCACTTGAGCACTCTTGCTTGCTTGTTATGCTTGCACCAAGCTATCACACGAGTTCTTTATGCATTCACTTGCCTTGCCATGTCCATGCCACCTTGAATCCAACATATGGGATATTACATAGGTTCACGGCATCTCACGTCACCTACTTCGGCCCCCTATTTTTCTATCCATATGAACTCCGTTTGGCCTGAATTTTGGATATGTTATAGTTGGCATTGTACACTTTCATATGCCCGAAAGTTGCTCGGGAAAATTTCGAGTTTTCATGCCGGTGTCTCGGGCCGAAGTTGCACAGTCGTTCACATTTCCATTTGCTTCTTTTGCTCCTGTTCAACTTACATTTGTGCCTTCTTTTTTATTCTACTATAG
Source organism: Fraxinus excelsior (assembly GCA_019097785.1). Lineage (NCBI taxonomy): Eukaryota > Viridiplantae > Streptophyta > Magnoliopsida > Lamiales > Oleaceae > Fraxinus > Fraxinus excelsior. The sequence goes on from CM032643.1 coordinate 13,483,723, forward strand.
TTTTAGATGTCCCATGTTTACTTTTACCATGATATGAGTTTCATTTTGGTATTGGTTGCATGTTTCACCTATTTCCTCTACATAATTGCTCTTAGTTCGCATTCTTTCATCTCTTATGTCACCTTTCCTGCAATACCTCGGCGCTTTGCTTTGGTTTGCTTGTTGCCCTTCTCCTACTTCACATATGCCTTACTAGCTTCATTTTTGTTTTATGTTACAGGATGCCGCCTAAGCGTACCGCGAAAGGAAAGGAGAAAGCAGCTAGTACTTCAGGCACAGCCCGCACTCGGGCACCTGAGGGGGGATTCGTCGGTTCCTACACCCCGAGGCCTATACTCGTTATTCTGAGATCATCAGTCGTTGGACCCCTCTGCTGGAACGACCGGTCCGATTATCAGATTTCCCAGGTTTTGAGTTGACCACTTTGGTGGGTATTTGCGGATGGGATAGGGTTGTTGATCGTCCACACCCAGCGTATGTCGATTTGGTTCACGAGTTTTATGCAAATTTCAATGTTGATATCGACACCCCCGGTTCAGAGCACGAGCATCAGACTTGGGTCAGGGATCACTGGATCATGTTCTCTCCAGAGGTGATACAGGATTATTTTGGCCTCACTTGGGACGACATTACACCTGTCCCTGGGGATTTTCACTGGGAGACTGTCGCTGAGGTACTATTGGGGCGTGCGAATGCTTGGCCACTGCCGACCCCAGTCTGGGAGCAGATTCAGCTTACTCCCTCCATCGGCATTCTATGGCTCTTTATGTGCTACAATGTGGAGCCCACTTCCCATCGGACCACTTTCACTGATCCCACTGCCGGTTTGATTTATCACTTAGTGCGCGGACAGAAGATTGACTTGGCTACATTCATATATGACCAAATTCACTACTTGGGAACCTCTTCTGATCGCCATCACTCCTTGATCTTCCCATGCCTTATCAGTGGTCCCTATACCCTCCAATGAGCTTCCAGAGAAAGCCAGTGCGGTAATCAGACAATCCACGTTGGAGGCTCAAGATCGGGCTCGGGTTAAGCACCGGGCAGCCCAGGAGCGAGCGTTTCAGGGGCAGCATCAGGCTGCGCCCGCACAGGGGGGCGATGACGCCGATATGTATGCTGCACCACCACCACAGGCACCATTAGATGTTGACACACAGCTGCTCCGCCAGATGTTCGCTACGATGACGGCATCTGGTCGTGATATTGCGGGGTTTGGCCAGACTTTGGGCACCATGGGTACCACTTTGCACGCCATTCGGGATGATGTGATCACCGCCAGGACCCTTGCCGTGGCAGCCAATAGGGAGGGTCTGAATACTCGCCGATCAGTGGAGGTTTTAGCTGGGCGTCTGAACACCTACGTAGGTCGGGTGGACGGGATTCAGATGCGGGTGGATGACTCTTGGGATCGGTTGGGCGCTATGGAGACCGACATTCGAGAGATGCACACTGAGTTGACCCATCAGTCAGAGCTTATGCGACAGATACTTGCCCGTTTACCCCCACCGGCTGCTGATGACAGTGCTGCACCAGACGTTCCTTCTACCTCCCAGCACTGATCAGGGGCGTTTTTTTTGTACTCCATTTACTTTCCTCTCTGCATTTCTTTTTTGTTTGTCTTTTTATTCCATGCCCATTGAGGACAATGTGTTATTCAAGTTTGGGGGATGGAGTTTAGTAATTTCTGCATGATCGTTTCTTTCTTTGCATGATCGTTTCTTTCTTGTGTGCTAAAAAAAAAAAACATATTTTTATTGCATTCTTAGGTTCGTTTATAGTTTTTGTGTGCTTGTGTGGGTTTGACAATCCTGCTAACCATGATGAGTATTATTGGACTATGATTGAACTGTGGGGGAGGAAAACTGTGCTCAGTAAGTTAATCAATACATGTTTATGTGAGACTTGATTTATTCTGCGCACGATGCTCATGCTAGTATACTGTTGAGTGATTTAACCCATTATCTAGAACTAAGTGAACATAGTGATTACACCCAGAAGCCACCTCAGATATGATATCATACCAAAAGCTTAGAATGGTCTAAATGTTATATTGTTACAACAGAACACTGAGATGAGTAAGGGTTCCATGCTTGCTAAATTGTGTAGATTATCTGAGACCAATGAGATGAAAACCATGTGAACAATTCAAGTTAGGGAGTGGTTTTAGAAACTGGATGTCTAGAAAGAACAGGGGCTTTGCACTAATCAAAAAAAAAAAGAAAAAAAAATTATAATAAGGACATCTGTTCGAGCCTATGTAACTCGGGTGATTAAGCCTGCAAGGGTTTAAAACCTGGTGTCCTATGGTCATCAGACTTGGGAGTCATCGGCCTAAAGCTCGCTACAGGGGTTACATAGAAAGCAAATGAAAGATGTTAAAAAAAACAGTTTTGATAAGTAGCATGTGCATTCTCACATACAAACATCATTGATTAGCCCCAGACATCCAGTTGATGAAACTATATCCTTGATACGAATTTATTAGCTGAGTCTAATCTAAAAGGTTGAAGGAATCAAAGAAATAGGAGAACCTCTACTCATTAAAGTGAGAACTTGTGATAATACAACGTATCTGGACTATGAGAGGGACAGGATTAGAACTTGATGAATTTAACCTAGGACACACCCCGGGATACTTGAGTGAAAAGAATGAGTTTGGGGGAAGTGTGTATCGTTCGAGGGATGGAAGGAAAAATTTGACCACATGGGATCGGAAATGAGTCAATCATGATATTACTATGTTGGCATGAGTTTACACACACACACTTCAAGTTTTCATATTATATGTAGAGATTGATGCGATGTTGCACAGTTGTAGTTACCCATGTTCTTTCATGCTGTCCCAATCCTGAGATAAGGCAAATTGTCAAACCATGTGTCATGTAGGGTAAGTTATGAAATAGTTTGAGGACAAACAATGATTCAAGTTTGGGAGAGTTGATAGAAGTGTATTTTACACGTTTAATTCATGAGTTTAACTTGGATATCCATCGTTATATGCGTGAAACATGGCTAAGTTGGTTACAAATCTTGTTTGTAGGTCAACATCGGTGATCGTGGTGAAAAAGGAAGAAAAATGGAGAAAAAGGACCAAAAAGGAGACAAATCAAAGTTCATGGATTAAGATACAAATACTCAAAAGATGACTCGGAGGAGAAATTGAGTACATGGAGATGAAAAGATTCAATTGAGTATTGAAAGTGTGCATTGGAACAAGAAGAAGATGGAAAAGGGGTCGAAAAGTAGAAAAATAGGATTCAGGGACCAAATCGCCACGAATTGAAAGTTGTCACCACTATGCGGTCGCATAGTGGTCCCCTGCATGCGACCGCATTGGTCCATGCAGGGAATTCCAGAGCACAAACAGGCCCTTCTATGCGACCGCATTCATCCCTTCTATGCGGTCGCATAGAAGGAAAAAATGGCGAGATTCCGAGTTTCCTATTTCGAATCCAACACTTATGGTAATGACTTGGGGACTCCTATATAAGCCGAATAACGTCCAGAAGCTAGGGTTACGCCTTTCTAGAGAGAATTTCATCCTTTTGAGGCAAGAACAAAGGTTAGGGCAAGGATTTTCACATCAAGACCAAGGATTTCAAGCTTTATTTCTATGAATTGGGTGATGTCTTCCCTTATTTATTTATTTCTTTATTTTAATTCAGTTATGCTAGGCTAGTTTCATTTGTGCTAGGTGAACGATGAACCTCGTTTTGTAAACTTCTAATTTCTTATTGTGCAATTTGATTTTAAACATATTTGTTGGGTGTTGAATGGTTTGTATTCACGTTATCGTCTCCATAATTATATGCGCAATGATTATGTGAGTTTGGGTGATCTATTTCATGCATTCGAGAGAAGGGAAATAGATTCTACAATATACGAATCATCGTAGGGTTCGATAGGGGATAGAGATATACCGCTATGCTTTACGTGAGTCTTTAAGTGTTCACAACAATCCATGCATTCTTGTATATTTGCATTTGTCATAGAGATATAGTCAAATGGTATGCGAGAATAGGTTCAACTCTACTCGAGAGAGATTGTTGAATAAAATAGGAGCATTGATTCTTCAACCGACGCATTGTGTCATCAATTTGTGAAATAGGGATTAGAGGTGAGCTTACGAGGGGATTCGGGAACCTAGTACGCTTTTCATACATATATTTTCATCAAACATTCACATTTGGCATTCCATTAGTTAATTTGCATTCAATTTCATAATTTTAGTTCAACTTAGTAAAAATTCACAATTTCATACAAAAAATCTCTTTCGATTCGTTTACTTTAGGTTAGGGTCGAGATAAGTAATATCTAAACTACTCAATCTTCGTGGGAACGATACTTGGACTTTAAAACCCATTTTTATTACTTGAACGATCCGTACACTTGCGGTAATCAAAGTCGAACACTTTTTCGACCTGTCACATTTGTCAAGTGGCTCAATTGGAATATGGCAAGGTCCAAATCAAAATTACAAATAATTTTTTTATCATCAACTATTCGATTAATTGACACAAAGAAGTATAAAATTAACCTAGGTTAACTAAATTATTCTTCACAATCCGACTAACTTGACAATGAAATCAAAGAAGAAAAATTTGGGGGAAAAGCGTAGATCTGTTGCTGCCTTGCTGGTGTTGAAGAGGAGTTTGAGATGAAATTTGATTTTAGCTTGAAGAGTCTGGAGAGGAATTAGGCATGAAGGTTGGAGACTTGGAGTGATGGAGTCGATTTGGTTTTAGCTTTTAGGTTTTGCTTTTTCAATTTGACGTCATCTTCCCTTTTTTAAAAAGATTTTACTGAAAGGGTTGGGTCGGTTTAGGTCAGATTAAAGGTGTTAACCCATAACTTGACTCGACCTGACCCGACCACCCAACCCAATACCCGAAAACTGCCCAAAAAGAAAAAAGCAAAAAACCGACCCAAACCGATCAATTTAGGTCGGATCGAACGGTTTGGTTGGGTTGGTTTAGGTTTTGCCCACTCCTAATTAATATATTATAATTGTATTTTTTATTGAAAAAAGGTAAAGTTGCCATTTTATCATTTTAGAATTAGTTAAAATTATGGTTAATGGTAACTTTTCGGTCAATTAACGGTCAAACTAACAATTTCCTTCCATTTGAACTTCAGCTACAACATTTTGAAAGGTTTGATACCGTTGGTGGCACAAACGAAAGGTTTGGTATTGTTGTTGGAATTTTCCCTATAAAATATTCCAAACTCAGAGCATTGATTTACTAATTTAGTGCTGATTACCTATAAAGTTGGAATTCTTATATACATTTAGCAGTGACAACAACTAATCACACATTAAAGCTGCATAAAAAACATTAACTCCAAAAATAAGTTACCATAAGAAAATTATACAACTAGTATTTGGATTAGCTAAAACAAGAAAGAAACCATAAAACAAAAATTCTAAACAATTTTAGAGTTTGATTCTCATTAATTGAGAAAAAATGAGTTTTGAATAGTATTTTTAGAAGAGTGTGTGGTTAAAAGGTAGGAAAATTCTTTTGGTATATTTTATTGTATGTATAGTTGAAAATAATCATGTAGTAAACCATAAAATAGATTAATGGGTGTTAAACATGCACTTGTACATAGAACTCACGAAAACCCTATTTGTAGCTTGAGAATAGTACATTTTCCTCCGCGAGCCAACAACACTGATTCCCATGTCAATACCTCATCATCAACCTTCTGTATCTAAAAAATAAGGGCATGTCTGCCCAACCCCAACCTAATTCTTAGATTCATACTTTGCAGAATTCAATTAACAGTTCTACCAAAAATATTTTCAACCATCCAATCACAAATTGCCAAATCATTCTAGCAATGGGATTTTGGTAAATGAATTTGTACAAATGGCTTTTTCCATTAACCATTCCATCACTGCAACACTCCACCCACCACGTTGTTTCTACAAATTCATCTGGTCGTAAACAATTCCATTACTCTCTGAAACTTGGACCCTATTTCCCCTCCTCTGCTATTCTCAATAGTGCAGCCCCATATTCTCAACAAAATTCACTGGGCTCAAAATGATCATGTACTTAGGTCATAAACCTACAAGTTTTGCTCCTTAGAACACGACAAACCGGATGAAGGCTACAAGTATGGAAAATCCTGCATTTATTTGGAATACGTTTTCGGATCCAGAAATAAGTAAATAATAATAATAATAATGTGTTGAAAAGGTCAAAACGAGAATGATAAAATAAAGGGGAAAAGCCACTATTTCCACCATAATTAAAAGTTAGGAATCAAAGCAGATATTATCTAATGTTTTTTGCATGATTTGGCTAAATGTGGCTTCGCGTAGTCAAAAAGACCATATTTATTGCAATGTAGACAATCTAAGTTGAAATAACGGAGTTTGACCCAATTAACACTTAGAGGTCTAGTGAATAGGTGTTTATGCAGAATTTAAATTTACCAGATAATAAATGTAACAAGTCACAGTCATTAATTAATCCAAATGAATTTACATACAATACTATCCTATGTTGAATTGTCGCAGATAATAAAATACTAAAAAATAAATGACACTTGAAAATTGTTAACAGGGAAGACCCGTAACTGGGTAAAAACTTTGGGCCCAAGCCAGCAAAAATCCACTACAAACGAATCAACTTACAGTACCCAACTTACTCTAATACTTTCCGATCTCTTGACTATAATTACCAAAGCCCTCCTAAATTGCGTGCTCTATTACCAACTCCCGACCTTCTGAATTCGTCTATCTCCAGTAGATCAATGAGAACTCTTCGTTCTCCCACAATCGAAACTCCAGTCACCTTCTTTGATCTTCATAACTCTAACAGATGTTATGGAAGTATGTGGTTTGGTGTTTCGTATATGTGAAGTTGGTGTTTTTAAGTTGCTATAAAGAAATCACAAAGGAGTTTGAACTCTATGAATGATATGTAGGAAGTAATCTCATGTTTCTCTCAATATTCAACTCTACTTTTTTGAATAGAGGCGTGGATATATATAGTGTAGAGGTTCTGGGTAGTATGGGTCGAATAAAAACCTTGAAAAATGCGAATTAGGTTTTCCCAAGATACACTATTGCTTGAGCGACAGGAGAGAGATGGTGTGTCACTCGAGCGAAGTTCAGGCGACATGCGGGTAACACAACTTCTGTTTTTACCACTCAAGCATCAGATAGGCTAGAGAAATTGTGACGACTCTTTTCTCTTCATTTCATACTCAAACCCTAGGACTTCTAACTAACCACTTGACACTTCAACTTTTAAAAACTCTTTTACAACAATAGTTTTGTCAAAAGATTGTCAACAACTTTAAAACCTAGAAAACTCATTTGGCATTCTATGACAAAATATCTATTACAAATCAAATAGATTCAAGCTAATCTACCCAAAACCAACTGACCCGGCTGACTTGCTTTTCCTTTGTCCAACCTCTTTCCTGAAAAACAACTCAAACACCAAGTGTAAAAACACGTAAAATAGTAATAAGAATAAAAACATTTGAGACAGTTATTCATAAATTCAACAACATGCCTTAAATTAAGATGCAATATCAATGTAAGCCAACACACCCAAATCAAACATTGATATCACTAAATATCAAAACTTAATATAGCTAAACATTCAAATATCATCTCACATTCAAAAAAAAATTCCCCTTACTATAAAATAAACTAAGATTTAAAATGCATAAAATAAACTAAAATTTAAAATGCAATTCATCATCTCTCACCCTTTTTTGTCACAAATGACAAATGTAACAACAATATATAATAACTTAAAGATGCAGTTGATAGTATGCACAAGCATAATCAATCATCAGTAAATTTTCCCACATATTTAGTTTAAGTCTAAATTGAGTAAATTGTATAAGTGACTCATGTGTGTTAAGTGCCACTAATTCATTATGATCAAGACTCTGGCCTTATATTTGTGAGAAATGGCATGCTAAACATCACTGTTAAAATAAATTTATTCCTCTACTAATGAAAGTTAAACCAATAATGCATATTAGGACCTTTAAATGAAACTCATTTTTCACGAAAAATTATTATTTTCCTCCTGACTTTGAGCATATATATATTTTCACAGAATTTATAATTTCCTTTTTAAGCTCATCATTTTTCTTTTCAATTTTGCACATCTTATTTGCAGACTCTTCTCCATTAAGCAACCAACGTGATCCATGTAATGAGTTTTAGGCCGATGACTCCATGTCAGTTAACCATAGGGCATCAAGTTATTAGAAACCTCCCAGGCTGAATTACTCGAGTCAAATAGACTTCGAATAAGAGTTTAAGATGAAAAAAAAATTATTTAAGAGGATATAGTCGAGTTAAGGTCTACTAAATTAAGATCAATCCATATTCAAGGTTACCTTACCAATAGATGACGGTCATCCCAAATCTCACACATGCGATCAAGACTTACTCACAAGATCGTAGTGTGCACAGTGTAGATGGTACATGAGAAAACCTATACTAAGTCCTCCATATAAACCTAAACAAAGTAATGGAACATATGTTACACACATCAATTAAACTCATACTTGGTCACAACATACATGTTCAAGTAAACCATACATCATGCTGTAGTAAAGAATTTTTGCCCTTTTTTATTTTTAAATTTTTTATATATAAAAAAAATCAAACTACCTAAAAAGTAAAATCAAACAAAAAAAACCAAATAAAAAATGAGATACATGCAATAATGAATGAATCAATTGAAAGGTATAAGCATGCATCAAAAGTACATAATCAATTCGGTATACAAACTCTCTTACCTTTAAGAGCTCGGTGGTCAATTTCGAAATTTTCCAAATCACTCTTTTTCAGCCAAACTTGTCTGGTGGAAGAATTATTTCAAGTCAACCGTGTCATTAACTTGGTTAAATGACTCGTTTGATTAGTGATGAAATCAATTTGACTATCAAAATCCTGAATTCTAACTCTAGTGGAATTCTGATTTCTACTTTTATTTAGAAATTTATGACACATAGGCCTTGTATGTCCAAGTACACGATAATTGTAACAAATGGGAATGAATCTAGGTTCAAAACTACGTGATGATTGATATTGATTTATAGGTCGATTGGTCTAATGTTGTCTAGTAGGCCTCGGTCCTAAGACACTCTACCCCTTGGGTTCAGGATTAGCAACATTCCTAAATTTGTTGGTGGTCGGGACAATCGTGGTCTTGGATAGTAACTATCAGTATTGTTATAAGTCTGAACATATCCTAGACCCTGCCTATTTCCAATGACTTGTTCATCCCTAGCAGATTATCAAGTTTTTGAGAACCACTCAGGAAAGTATGAAGTTGAGTTTTGGATTTTTCTATGTCACTTGTTAATGTTTTAATCTTAGCTTCTAGGTTCTCATTGACAAGTCTCAACTCACTCAGGTTTTTGGTAAAATTATGAAGGTCGGCTATGAGTTTTTCTCTCTCCATCTAAAGTTCATTAACTTTCTTCGGCAAAACTTTATTGACCTTTTTTTATCCTAAGACTCTCATCAAATAATTTTTTATAAGCCTCATGAATCTCATCCTCGTCTTCAAAATCTTCCTCAGTTTGCTCACCACTATCTACTTCATCAACCTTCTCTATGTCCTTATTAGATCCACTTTTAATCATAGCAGTGAAGGCCATATCTTTCTATTCTCATGTGTAGACATCTCACTTTGATTATTCGAGCTAGACTCGTCATCAGTGAGAGTTGTATTCATAGCTTTACGCTGATTTCTCTTACCATTAGGGCACTCACTTCTATAGTGGTCAAAACCTCGACACTTATGATATCTTACAGATGTAGACATATTTCTAGACTCACTGGAATCACCTATATGTTTCTCTTTAGTCTTTTTCTTATTTCTAAACAATATTTGGAAATTCTTAACAAAGTAGGCTATTTTCTCATCATTAAATGATTCCAATTCAGATGAATAATACTTTTCTTCCCTAACAGTGTTCAAGACTATAGATTTAATCTTCTTCGATTGAGATATTGTGAGTTCATAGATTTGAAGGGATCCTATAAATTCATCTATCTTAACTGTATCAAATTATAGATTTAATCTCTCTTCAATTGCAGTAATATTGGGTCTACACCTCTCAGGTAAAGATCTAATGACTTTTCAAACTATTTTAGACTTGGGGATTTTTTCATCTAGATTGAAACTAGAGGTCACTATGTCATTCATCTTCACATATAATTCATCATCCTTCATTCTAATTTTTTCAAACCTAGTGGTTAACATTTGCAGTTTAGAGTTCTTAACGGTTTTGGTTCCCTCGTTTGTGGTCTATAAAATATCCTAAACTTCTTTCACGGTTTCACACATTGGCATTTCTCCTAAACTCTTCAATAGACACAACCATAAATGGGGCATGAAGCGCTTTATTATGCCAGTTGCACTCAGCTAGTTCATCATTGTCCGTAAAAGTAACTACACCTGAAACAGTGGATGATGGAGGGTCCATTTTGTACACTAACCCAAATTTGCTGATCTGGAGACTTAAAGAATGCTCTCATTCTAACCTACCAATATGCATAATTGCTTCAGTAAAAAATGGAGGCACGGAAAAAGACTAACTCATCTAGATTAAATATGGGTCAGGAATCAAAATGAGTCTTTGATACCACTTGAAATAACGGAGTTCAGCTCAATTAACACCTAGAAGGGTGGTAAATAGGTGTTTATGCTGAATTTAAATTTACTAATTAATAAATGCAATAAGTCATAGTTATTAATTAATCCAGATGAATTCATATGCACTAATATCCAATTTTAAAGTACTGCAGATAATAATATATTGAAAGATAAATAACGCTTGAAAACTGTTGACGAAGAAAATCCGTAACTGAGTAAAAACTTTGGGCCTAAGCCAATTAAAACTCATTATAAATGAATCAACTTACAATACTATTAGATTTGACTAACTCTAGTACTTTCTGATCTCCTGACTGTAATTACTAAATCCCTCCTAGATTGCATGCTCCTGCACCAATTTCCAGCCTTCTGAATTCGTCTATCTCTTGTGGATCAATGAGAACTCTTCGATCTCCAAAAACCGAAACTCCAATCACTTTCTTTGATCTTCATAACTGTGACAAATGTTATAGAAGTATGTGGTTTGGTGTTTGGCATATGCGAAGTTGATGTTTTTCAATTGCTATGAAGAAATCACAGAGGTTGAACTCTAGGAATGATATGTAGGAAGTAATCTCTTGTTTCTCTCAATGTTCAACTATACTTCTGATGAGAATCGTGTAGCAACGAACATTACACAACCTCGCATCGACATTGACACGGAACCCAAGAATACCCAAAGATCAAGGTTTTGGATTTAACCCAAAAATAATGAACCAAGCACCCAACCCAATCGCCAACAATATGTGGACCTCTTAATTACATGATAATTGAATCTCATTCGGGTTTGAATGCCACAAGATTGTTAAATCTTGATAAGTGTGGCTAACACCACAAGATTGTTAGATCTTGATAAGTTCGGTAAATTGTGCCATCAAGAACAAGAGAGAAAACAAAGAGCTTTTATTAATTCATCATAAAACTTAATGTTTACAATAATTGAAATTGTTATTTATACTAATACTAGAAAATTTAGGAAAATATGAAAAATGAAGATATCACTTAAAGATTACAAAAATCTTACCTAAACTAAAATTCTAACAAAATAAGGAAATTCGCGAAAAATTAAAATTCTCGCCAAATTGTTCTCGGCATGTTTCTGTGTGATCACAAGCTCAAAGGTATCATACGCCATCATAACCTTGTGCAAAATTTTGTGTTGTTTATGAAAGGTATTAATGGGCGAAAATTTGACAAAGTTATGCACATTTTAATTCACGCTACTCGTTTTCTTTCCAAATATCTTCCAAACCTTAAATCCAACTCGTTTCAGCTCCCGAGCCCTTCACAAGATTGAACATTGGCTTGTCAACTTCTTCAATTTGGACTCCATAGTTTGACTAAGTGATTACCTATCCTAGACTATATCATTCCCTCTCTCTTCGAAAGGATTTGCCCTCGAATCCGTACCTTGTGATCACAAAGGGGATAACTAGTCTGCTACCCATTTTATCATTGCACCACCTGAATCAAATGGAAAAATTTTCCTACCATGGTATAGGATCAATACACGGTATCCATCTATTTTGTATGTATAGATGTAATGCAACACAAATTCATTCAGCCATAGATGTTGTTGCATAAATTCCCACGTATAATGATCAACCAGAACGAAAGAATTAAGCAAAATATGGTTGAATTTGTTAGCTTCTCCACCAATGAGATATGGATTCTCGTACTCATAATACATCGTTTCCACCATATCATGCTTAACAATAGAACTTTGTTCTTCATTCCCCATAATATTCTGAACCATCTGCTCAACACACTCTTCCATTATGTGCTCACTTTTTAGCTGAACCATCTCTACAATTTTTGTATCAGTCTGCTCATGCTCCGGCTCTTTAATTTGTTCACTCTCCTTAGCTTGAATTGCACCTTCCAATTCATCATCCTCCATCTCAACTCCCATATATCTAGGCTCCTCTTGCTATTCAACCCCAGTGTTCTCGTTAAGTGTGATCATCTCCTTCTCTTGCTTTTTTCCTTTGGCCACCTCTCCACTCTCATTTTCACTTTCTATTTCTTTTCTCTCATGTAGCTCCTCTCTATTTTCATCACACTTAGCCACATCACTATTTTATCTCTTTTTCCTCCCTTGCTCCTTGGTATGATCATTTAGCGAGTTAATCATGTCGCGAATCTTCGAAAATTCTAATTTATAATCCAAACTAGTCGGTTTACTGGGAATATTACTAACATGCTTCTCAACTCCATCACACCTTCTAGGATCCTCTTGAAACCCTCTTTCAGGCCTATCACTCATATACCCAAAAAAGTGATTAGGTACATATCGTTTCCTCATAATAACCCTCAACTCATCCCAAGCTCCAATAGGTCTCTCATAATTCCTCCGCCTAGAAGTTGTCAACTAATCCCACCAAATTATAGCATAACCTACAAAATGAGTTACAGCTAACTTTACCTCTCTCTCTTCAAGGTAACCATGAGCATCAAATATAAACTCTATTTTTTCTTCCCACGCCAAGTATGCATCTGGATCACGTCTTCCTTTGAATGTGGGAAATATTGTTTTGCTATTGCACATATTCTGATCAACACTTCCTCCACCAAGATTTCTACCCTGCCTTCTGGCATTGGATGCTTCTGCACATTACTCCCGATGAAGATTAGTAATTCTTATGTCCAGCCTGTCCAGTTTGTCGATCATATCCCCAATCATCATTTCAAACCACTGTAACCACTACAACAAAAACAACATACGACAACATTCAAAAAATGTTATCGTAGACCTTTTACAACGTTTGGACGTGTGTTGCAAATTGAAGTGTTGTCGTAGAGTAGAAAGATACGACAACGTTTACGTAGGGCTTTTTAAACATTGCCAAAGACCTACGGCAACATTTAAAAAGCGTTGTTGTAGAAACGTTGCCGTACCATTGTCCCTCCAAAATTAGCACTTGCAACAAGAAGGTCGAACTGAGGGCCCATCCACAGCCATTACATACCAACGCATAGCTTCTTCCTTGAACACCAACAGATGAAACAAAGCAGGAAACACAAATCCCAAAACAACACACACACTGCTCCCAACAAGAGATTAGAAACCAGCAAAGTTTGGAACCAGTAATGCCACTAAACTCACCACAAAAACCATAACACATCTCAGCCACAAGCAGTACCTGCCTTCCCAGAATCTTCTTTCAATTACTTCATACACTGGATTCATCATCGGAGTGTAAATAACAGATTTATAAATAGACCTAATTGAACTAGCTATGTCAACGAGTCGAGTCGAGCCGAGCCGAGCCGAGCCAAGCCGAGCTTGAGCTTTTTTGGGCTCGAGCCGAGCTTGGCCAAAAAAATGAGGCTCGGCCCGAGCTTTCGACCCGAGCCGGCTCGGGTATTTTTTTTATTTTTTTTGTGGCACCTTATAGCCTAATGTCGGATAACATGTTAGATTTATAAATAAGTGAATATCCATTATAACAAAGTAATAAATCTTTTTATTGGTCCAAGCCCAGGTCGCCGAGCTTTTTTACCATCCCTAAATTGAACCAGGCTGCTCACTAGGCCCTGCCCAAGATTTGTAGTGATTATGTCTTTGGTTTCCTCACCAAATGCAAAGTAACCCAACGCTCCAAATACTCCAAACATTAAAGAAATAACAGCCATGGAAAGGCCCAACACTTTTCCAAATGAGTTTTTGTCTTTGGTTTCTGCTTTCAATGGCAAAATCATTCCAATTCCTTCAAATGCGTACAAAACTACACCTAAGCCATAGAAGAATGTATTGAACCTACCAAATGCTTCCAATACAGGCTTGTTCTTAAGATATATCAGTACATCTTCAACCATTACAACCCCCATGGCTCCAATATCAACAACATCAGCAAAAATACTCAAAGGGGCCAGATGGGTCAGTGTTGGGATTGAATTCAATCCCAGTTGGAATGGAAAACAGCAACAAGAAGGAGAAACTCATCTAACTGAAATTGAGTGCTCTTCAGGGTCGAACGGATAAGCTTTGCAGGAATAAATGGGCATTAACTACAATCAAGCAAACTCTCTTATAATCTAAAAGTTGATTTTTTCTAAGATTTAATAAAGAAACAATGCAAAATATAATTCTGTGAAACAATGAATGAAACAAAGAACAGAATGAATTCATACCTAAGAAAACAAAATTGCTATTAAATTAATCCCAAGAATGATCAAAAGCCGTAGACGTAATAGCTTGCGAAAACTCCGAAAAACTGACCATCTCGTCTTCATCTTCTTCATCCTTCCACTAATCCAGTTGTTATGGAGAATATAATAACCCTTATGTGTACATGTTTCTTTCAAGTGCATTTTTTTATGGATGAACCTGAATAGTTTTTCCTCTACAGCCACTTCACAGTTGAGGAACGACATAAGATCTTCAATCAGATTGAACCCTAAATCAAGAATTGGAGAAGAAGTACGGGATAGCACGAGATTTGGGGAAAAATTGGAAAAATCAAATAGAAATCAAGAGAGTACAGGAAATTAAGGTTCTAAATGCGAGAATTTCTTTGTATGAAGAGATAAATTTGTGCCAAGGGAAACCCTAAGCTGCTTGTCCCCTCCTGCGGAGAGAAGAAGAAGCCCTCTCAACGGTGCGCGAAGAGAAGAAGTCTAAGAAAATAAGAAGAAGATCCTAGGTCATCCTTGCAAAGAGGCTCTTTTATATTTGTTAGGATTAGGAGATAGGGCTTAGGATGTTTTTGGGCTGCCCATTTATTTTCGGGAAAAAAAATTTCGCAACATTTAACAAACATTGCAAAAAGTAAACTTTTTTGCAAAATTCAACAAACGTTGCGAAAAGGGATCTATCGCAATGTTAGACAAATGTTACGAAAATTACTTTTCATAACATTTGTCAAATGTTGCGATAGACCCCTTTTCGTAATGTTTGTCAAACGTTGTGAAAAGTGAGACTTTTCGCAACGTTCAATAAACGTTATCGAAAGTGAGACTTTTTGCAACCCTCAATAAACGTTGCAACGTTTGTTAAACGTTGCGATAGAGCCCTTTTCACAACGTTGGTCAATTGTTGTAAAAAGTGAGACTTTTCGCAACGTTCAATAAACGTTGCCAAAAGTAAGACTTTTTTGCAACATTCAACAAATGTTGCAAAAAGGGGTATATTGCAACAATTTTCTAAAAAAAAACGTTGCCAAAAGTCATTTATACTAATCAGTGGCAACATTCACTTACTAAAATATTGCCAAAAGACCCTTTTAGCAATATTTATCAACAAATGTTGCCTTTTTAGTGTTGCGAATACCTCTTTTTGTTGTAGTGAACACCTCATTCGATATCTTAAATTCTACAATATTTCTGCCTCACCCAAGTTTACTCGTGTATCACTCAAGTTTAGCTTTTACCCTCTATTGATCTCACCACCCAACTTTTTACCACTCGAGCTTTCAATCAAGTCCTTCATAGAACAATTCAAACCCAATCAGGAGTTATTCTCATAAAATTCAAACCAAGTGAGATTTGTGATATTAAAGACTCAAGGAAGAACTGGATAATTTTGTATGAAAAGAAAAAAAAATTAATTCAAGAAAGTGGTTCTTGAATTTGAGATATGCTGAACAGAATTAGATTTGAATGTAAGATTGATAATAGGATGTTGGGAATTTTCAAAATAAATCAAGAATTTTTTTTTTTTTCAGAAACAGTACACGTGCTCTGCGAACAGTTTTTTTTTCTTTCTTTTTTTTTTTTTTTGAATAAACTCAAATATTGACTACGGTAACAGGTAGCACTGTTAATGGCCTCTTATCTTGATTCTAGTATAGTCTCTAGAGAATAGCCCAATCCCATAGCCACGGCCTCATGACAACTCTTACATAGGTGAGTCCTCCAAGGGTGCATGTGACCCACACATCGCAAGAATTCCCGCATCGATACTAATTTAGGGTTGAACCCTTCCTAACATCACAATCATAACACTATCACCATAGAGATGAGCACAAATAATATAGTGCTATTACGAGTCACGCAGTGCGGGTTGTTCCTACCACATTGAACCTTCTTCATGAAATCTCCAATCACAAAGGTTGAGTTACTCCCAGAGGTGACTCCCTTATGGGCTTAGGCACATCCCCCTCGATGATTCATTAACACCCTTTTTGGGTAAGGGTTTGGTTAAATTGTCTGATAAATTCTTTTCAGATCTCACAAAATTGAGAGAAATCTCATTTCTCTTAAGTAAGGCCTTAACTGACTTAAGTCTTGCTTGAATATGTCTATTAATCTTCTTATTTGGCTGAGATTAATTTACAAGCTCTGTTACTGCTTTATAATCACAATGTATTGAAATAGCTAGAATTGGCTTCCTTATGAATGATATATCTAATAATAAATCTCTAAGCCACTCAGCGTTAGTACATGTTGTATTCAACGCTATTAACTATGACTCTAAAGTACTTCTAGATATAATTGTTTGTCTTTTTGAACCCTAAGATATGGCTAGCCAACTAGCATGAACACATATCTAGTGGTAAATTTAATATCTACATTATCAGTTATCTAGTTTGCATCGCTATACCTTTCAATAACATTTGGAAAACTTCTATAACATATAGAATAATCTAATGTACCTCGAAGATATTTAAGCACTCTCTCCAGAGCATTCCAATGTTCTTTACTTGGATTGTTAGTATATCTACTAAGTCTCCAAATAGTAAAGGCTACTAGGTATTGTCCTATTTGCTAAGTACAATAAAGATCCAATAATTTGAGAATACTCAAATTGCAAAACAGGTTCACCTAGATTCTTCTTCAAGTGCACATTTGAATCATATGGAGTAGATATTGGCTTACTATCATAAAGCCCAAACCTTTCCAACATCTTTTTAATAGCACTAGACCGATTTAGTGAAATTCTTTCAGTTGTTTTCCTTAACTTCATTCCTAAAGTTATATGAGCTTCTCCCAAATATTTCATTTCAAAATTCTTTGACAAATAACTCTTCACATCATTGACAAATCCTAAATTTATCCCAAATATTATAATATGTCATCTAGATATAAACAAATTATCACAGATTGCCAACAACTTTAAAACCTAACACAACATATAAATAAGAAAAAATGATCTACTTTACATATAAAATAAATTGTACCCATTAAAATGAAAGCTGGGAAACAACTAAGATATACAAAGAAAAATCCTTATATTGCTATGGCTTAACCAAGTGGATCCATCAATGACGAACAGTTTCTTCAAGGGAAATTTGAGTGACGAATCAAGATTCTCAGTTTTGACCCTAAGCTCTCTATATGGAAGCTATTTGTTGGCCAAAAGAACTAATGAATAACTGAAAGAGCAATCCAATAAGGTATAACAGGTGACGGTCAGCCACAAGCAATACAAAACTTTTCCACTTATTGGCTAGTTAAGATAGAACCCTATTTTTTTCCATGTCAAAAGTAATTAGAGCCCAACCTATCAGCGTGAATTTGTTGAAAAGTGGAGGAATAAAAGTTGGGTAAACTGTCATCATGACAAGAGACAGAACAAGCATAAAAGCCCACAGGTATATGGCCAAGTACGGACCTTCTTTCTGCAACCCAAAGACATTACCATTCACTAAACAATTAACCCCTTTCTATCTGTCAATAATTGTTGAAGCGATTATTCCTAGTCTATGAATGTTGAGAACGTTATTGGGATAGAAATGAAAACATTAATATCAATTACAAGTGTAGCAAAAAATCATGTTAATTCATTATTACAGAAAAGTGTACATGTACTATTACAATTATGGCAGCTACAATAGGTGGACCCACTCTCGAATAATGATGATTGAACAGGCTCAAAGATAAACAAAAAAGGACAGACTGACTTGACAACACCAGTTTTGGTGTTTTTTTTCAAACTGTTCAATCATGTATCAACACATGTCCCCCCGATTTTTTAACCTGTCTTTAAGCCTATTTGTGAAGCATAATCGATCGCTCCCTCAATCAATAAAAAAAGTATTAGTTCAATTCGAATTTTGTAAGTAGGAAGAGAAAAGATGCAATCTTTCCTCAATGAACAGCCTTTCTAGCTAAATTTTATTTTCTTCTATCAATAAAGAAAAACTCACTCCCTCAATCCCATATCTGCAACTGAAATTCTCAGAGTAGGGATTCTTATAGAAAGTCCCTCCTTCATCCTAGTATGAACTTACAATATACAATTATGTTAATGTGCTAAGAGACGTGCCAAAATAAGCAGTAACTAAACTTGGATATCTTGAGCTCTATTTACTGCAAGCAATAAAGCCTAACTTCCTTGAAAAGACTTTTAATTTGATATGCTCATTTTGGCACAAATATTCTAATAGGAACTATATCACTCATTTGGTTTTCACTCTACTCAAATTTCTGTCATCCCCAAGATGAACATAAAATTAGGAAAACTCAACACTTCTGGGAGCAGGCTCATCAAATTTATTTTTTACATAAAATTAGGAAAATTTATGTGGAAACCCAAGATGGGGAAAAAACCACATGAAGAAGATGAAAATTTCACTATAATCACTAATGAATGTGTTTACAATACCAAGATCTCAATACTTTCAATTGAAATCTAAGCTCTCTAACTCTCAAAATGTTGTTGAATGTGTATATTGAGATATAACAATGTAGAATATATATAGGAGCCTCCTTTTAGAGTTATAGATGAAGAAAAAAACATAAAATCCAGAAAAATTGGAATAAAACCAGTCAAGGTGGCAAAAAATTGGAATAAACCCGTCGAGGCGCCACCAAACCAACACCTCGACATTGCGGGGGCCAAGCACCAAGCACCCCAATGCCCAGGGCATAATCTCATACATGGGCGTCGAGCTTTCTATTCCTCTTCTCTTCATAGGCATTGCAGCGCCACAGCACCTACTTTCGGTAATTATGCTTCGAAGGTATTTTTCTTCATCTCAAAATCCTTTTCCATGCCAAACTTCCAATCCTGGATAAAATTTGATCTTTATTAATTAGAACTCCCAAAATCAAAACTCCTTAGACTTCTTCTATTCAACCAAACACCAAATCACATGGAGTTTGGATCACACCACAACAAATCTCTATCTTGAACCAAATTCCAACACAAGGAGTTCAAAACACGTCTCCAAGTAAACACCAATCCCCCTCTTCCAAACAAGGCACAATGGGTTAAATCAATAACAAATAACAAGTTCAAGCAATGCTCGAACTTAGTAATAGGAAGTGGTTTTGTCATCATATGAACAGGATTATCCTTGATATCAACCTTGCTCGCTACAATATCATCACGAGCAATCGCATCATGCACAACATGATACCTCACATCAATGTGCTTAGTCCTCTCGTGAAACATCTTATCCTTAGTGAAGAAAATAGTACTCTAACTATCAAAAGATACTGTAGAAATCTACAAGTCGTTACTGATTTTACCAATCAACCCTCTCAACCACATAGCTTCCTTACATGCCTCTATAATGACCATGTACTCTGGTTCTATTGTAGAGAAAGCTATTGTATTCTGTAAAGTATCTTTCCAACTGATAACACAGCCTCAAGGGTAAACACATACCTTGTAAGTGATATTCTCTTATTGAGATCATCTACATAATTTGAGTCTACATACTCAATAACTCCATCTGAGTTTATGTCAAAATGCAAACAAGCATTAGAAAAGCCCATCAAGTATCTGAATATCTACTGCACTGCTTCCAAAGGTTTGGGACATGTCATGCCACAAAGTGAAGGTTGTGGTAAAGTTTGCAAAAAAGAAAAGGTTTGGGACCGCGGCTGCAATTTTTCCTATTTATGGGGAACATGTAGGGACGTCCAAACCCTCCTAGTAGGATTATTGATGAAGTATGATGCCAAAAAATCTAAAAGATTTGGACACGATCCTTTTTCAACTTGATTTGGACTAAGGTATATACTTATAGAAGAAGATTTGGACATGATCCTTTTTCAACTTGATTTCCACCCAAAGAGTTTAAATTGATTTCTATCTCCGTGTTTAAGAAATAAAAGGAAACAATTTCTTTTCCCAATTGAACCTATTTTCTATCAAATTAACTCTTAGGGAATAGACGATAAGATCATTATCACAAAATTGACCTATACTAATTGGTTAGCTTTCAAGTCAGTAACAAACAAATCATAATTTAAGATATGGAGTCCATCAATCACAATGGTACCAACACCTTCAATTCTAATTTTAGCCCCATCCCAAAAATTAATCAAACCACTCACATGATTCTTATAGTTGGTTAAAATGGAACGATTATCTATCATATGTCTAGAACAATTACTGTCAAAATACTAAGAGTTGAGCATAATGGATTTATATGCTATACTGACAACATAGCAGATAAGATCATTTTTTCTTACCCAAACTTGTCTTATTCTAGGATTAGGATTGTGTTTTAAAGTATCAACTAGCAAGTTAACTCTTTTTGTAACATGTTATTTCTTATGAGATAAACAATTAAGTGAGTCGTGTCCATACTTGCTAGAAACTGCATTGGACAGTGTGTTGTTTCTTACTTTTCTGATTTAGAGAGTCATACATTACCTGAATCACCTGATGGAATGGTTTGAGTCATGTATTTGGAGTAAGTCAGAGCCTGCTTATATAAGTCAATCATTGATGTGATGTCTAGGTTTTGTCTATTTGCTACACTGCAGCTTTAGAGGTCTAACTTACTAATATATTAAATCAGGTTTCTTTGACAAATTTCAACTGATTGGATTTCTTCTCCTTCCTTTTTTGTCTAGGTTTTGTCTATTTGCTACACTGCAGCTTTAGAGGTCTAACTTGCTAATCTATTAAATCGGGTTTCTTTGACAAATTTCAACTGATTGGATTTCTTCTCCTTCTTTTTTCATTCATATCCCAAGCCTTCTGTGTTGCCTGGTGTTCTTTCGTAACTCCGTATTTCACTTAAACTGGGGATCATACGGTAAATTGCTTGACTCTTTCTTATGATTTAGTTCAACAAGGAGCTCCATGACTTGATTTTCTTTCACTACTAATATTTTGGTGAGAACTTCTTTTTCAGCAACAATTATAGCTCTTTCTTCCTTACTGAACTCCATCATGGAAATAGGTGTGATATTCTTCTCTTGTTCAATTTTCAAATCCTTTTTCAAGATGGTGTATTCCGAACATATGTGACTTGGTCTGACAGTGCTTCTATCTAATGAAATTGTACCTACAGGTAACACTTGTAGCGAGTTAGGTTCAAACTCTAGGTTGACATTAAACGAGGTTACATGATTATTGTCAGTTCTATATTCCTCATCTGAGTTTGATTATTTGTCCTTATTTTCACTCCATGTGATATTCATTGATTTCTTAGATCTAGATTTCTTTAGTGTGTTAACACATTCAACAGTTATATGTCCAATTTCTTCACATTCATGCTTTGAGTACGGTTTTTAGTTCTCTCCATCAGTAAAGCTGGTACCTTGAGTTGTTAAAGATTTTCTTTTTCTATGGTGGTTGAGGTTTTGAATTTCTTCATTTTGATTGTTACTCAAGAATATTTTAAACTATTTGGTAAGCATGTCCACATGTTCATCACTTTCGCTTTCTCTATCCTCAATTTCTTCCTCAACATTTATGACTTTAAAGGCAACTCCAGATTATTTTTCATTCTTTCTCCTATGGAGATGTAACTCATAGATCATCAAAAAACACACCAACTCTTCAACTTTCATGCTTTCAATATTTTTACTTTCCTCTATAGTAGTTACTTTAGAATGGAATCCATCGGGTAGTGATCCAAGAATCTTCTTCACTATCTTACCCTCTTTGATTTCTTCTTCCCTAAAGTGTATGTCAAGTTGGTAATGTCATTGAGCTTAGTGCAATAGTCATTCAATTGTTTATCATCTCTCATTGTCAATTGTTCAAACTCAAAGGTGAGAATTTGAAGCTTTGATGACTTCACAAAGGAAGTTTCTTTATGAGCAACTTATAATATATCCCAAACTTCCTTGACCACCTTGTATCTAGAGAATAAACGAAATTGGTTAGAATCTACAAAAGAAAAAAAAATCATTTAAAGTTTTTAAATTCTAACTAGCATTGCTAAAATCTGTAACCCCTCACTCTTGAGTCTTTTTCTCACTCTTTCTCTTCAGTCACATGGGTGTTTATATCTGTGAAGAATAATACACCAATTGCACCAAAAGGATCCGAGCTCAGGCTCCAAAATGAACACCACAGTTACCAAAATCGCCACAAACCTACACCTTTCCTCTCTAGTCGGTTGCTCTCTATCAATGCCCACAAAGAGCTTGACAAGGTGAAGAAGAAATCAAAGTCTAGAGTATTTATTCCACAAAGGAAAGATATAAGAATAGATTACTCTTATAGAAGCACAAAGCCGAAACCCACAAAGGTAGGAAACCTCTTAACTCTTTTCTTCTCACACGCCTCCAACAGTAGAAGGGTCGGGTATTAATAGTTTTGGGTTAGGTTTAGGCTATTAGTCACAAGATAGGTAAGTGGGTTAATAACATAAAATCCACCCGGGTTATTTTGATTGGGCCATGAGCAACCCTAATTCAATTAGGTTGCTTCGAATGGCCCAAGTGGGTTACGTGGAAGGTTTAAGTAATTGTGGTATCGTTATTCAGTCAATAGGTCGATGCCGAATGAAGAAAACCAACGAGACTTTCATCATCGCCCAAGGAGGTTGTTTGACAACAAATTGCCTAACAAACCCCCACCTTGGTGTCAAAGGACCTGCAAAGAAAAATTACTAAGCATTAGTAATAATCCAAAAAGGTAAAACCAATAAAATTGGAAATCATTTACTCCACCGATATTTAGAAGATCTTTGCAACTTCTAAACTTTCCCAACGGTAGCACCTTAGTACCCATGTCTGAGGGATTATATTGTGTGTGTATTTTCTCAAGTCTTACAACTTCTTGGGACACAATATCTCTAATGAAATGTAGTCTAACATCAATGTGCTTGGTGCGTTCGTGAAAAACAAGATTCTTACATAGATTATAGAAGACTAACTATCTGAATATACTACCACATAATCATTTAGAACACACAGTTCATGTAGAAGGCATCTAAGCCATAAAGCTTCTTTAATAGCTTCAGTGGTAGCAATGTATTCAGATTCTATAGTGGATAGTACAACTATGTGTTGTAACTGTGATTTTCAACTAACACAAGAGTTAGACAAAGTAAACACATAAGCAGAAGTGGATTTCCTATTATCCCTATCCCCAGCATAGTCAGCATCAACATGTCCCTTCAGTTTAACACCATCATTATTAACACCAAACTTTAGACCTACATTACAAGTATCCTTTAAATACCTTAACAACCATTTTAAGGCTTCCCAGTGCTCGGGACCAGGATTAGACATATACCTACTAAGAGTGCTCACAGCAAAAGCTAAATCAGGTCTAGTGCAAACCATCAAATACATAACAAAATCAATCACATTTGAATATGGAATTCTACTCATGTATTCTACCTCATTTTCATTACAAGGACCTTGATCTTTAGATAGTATGAAATGACTAGCTAAAGGTAAAATAACAGGTTTGCACTCATGCATGCCAAATTTCTTTAGCACTTTAGAAATATATGATGATTGATGCAAAAATAAGATAAAATTTGACCTATCTCTTTCAATTTCCATACCTAGGATTCTTTTAGCCTTACCTAAGTCTTTCATGTCAAATTCACCATTCAAACTTGTTTTTATATCACTTTGCATCATTATGTTGGAAATAAAGGCAATGATCAAACTCCCTACGATGGAACCCTATAGATAGTACAAAAGAATCAAAACGTTTATACCACTGTCTAAGCTATTGTTTTAAGCCATATAAGGATTTTTTCAGAAAACACACATAGTCAGGTTTTAATTTATCTTTAAAACCTCTTGGTTGATTCATAAAGATTTGTTCATCAAGTTCACCATGTAAAAAAACAGTTTTTACATCAAATTGTTCAAGTTCTCAGTCAAAATGTGCAACCAATACAAGTATGACCCTAATAGTAGTGTACTTAACAACCGGTGAAAAAATCTCATTATAATCAATCCCATCCTTCTGAGTGTATCCCTTGGCTACTAACTTAGCCTTAAACCTTAAGGGTTCCGATGCGCTAGTACCCTCCTTAACCTTAAATTCCCACTTACAGTCAGTCAACAGTAGATTTATTCTTAGGTTTTTAGTACTAACTCCCAAGTTTGATTCTTCTCTAGAGAACTCATCTCTTCATTCATTGCCTTGAACCATTCTTCAGATTGGTCACTCTTCATTGCCTCTTCAAAGGTCTTTGGTTCCCTATCAGCTAACTCATCATAACTCGCATGAGCAAAAGCTAACTAGGATTCATAGCCGAATCTCACAGGTGCTCTAGTCTGTCTCATCTCTCTATCTCTAGCTAAAGTATAGTTAGCTAGAGAATTCTTTTTATTAAGGTGTTCTTCTACTACTACTTCTTCTATGTTCTCAACATCAGGTTGTTGTTCCTGAGTCTCCACCTCACTCTGTGTAACAGGAATGGATGTACTAGGTTTTCCTAACTCCACCTTCGGCTGATCACTCTCTTCACCTTGAATTCTCTTACTCACAGGTTTGGACTCAGCTTTCAAACGTGGCATTTTACTCTCATTGAATGTGACATCTCTACTCATAATGATTTTAACTTCCCTCTGGTTCCTATCCCACGACCTATACCCCTTGACACCTTCAGGGTAACCTAGAAAAACACATTTTCTAGCTCTCGGTTCAAGCTTTCCCTCACTCTGATGAGAAAATGCAGTGCAACCAAAAGTTCTAAGCATAGAGTAATCACTTAGTTTACCAAACCATTTTTCATGTGGAGTGTCACCATTCAATGCAGTAGATGGAGTCAAATTAATCAAATAACAAGCAGTCATAACAGCATCGCCCCAAAAAGACTTTGGGACTCCAGAACTTAACATCATGCAACGCACTTTATCTAGTTCTATTCATCCTTTCTGCTACCCCATTCTGTTGGGGGAGTGTAAGGAACAGTTTTATGCCTTGTTATTCCACTTTCCTTGTACATATTATCAAAATCAGTGTTGCAAAACTCTAGGCCATTATCAGTTCTCAAAAACTTGATCTTCTTACCACTTTGATTTTCAACTTGTCTTTTCCAATTATTAAATCTATCGAAAGTGTCGGATTTATCCTTCAAAAGATAAACACACACTTTCCTAGTGTAGTCATCAATAATAGACAAGAAATACATATTCCCACCTGGAGTGGGAGTACTGGATGGACCCCACAGGTCCGAATGCACATATTCAAGCATGTCTTTAGTTTTATGAACACTCGTGGATAAAGCAGTCTTATGGTGTTTACCAAGCACACAATGGTCATAGAAAGACAAATCAGATACACAATCACTTCCAAAAGCACCTTTTTCATTAAGAAGCTTAATCCCCTTAATACCCACATGTGCAAGTTTATTATGCCATTTTTGTGTGTGATCAGACTTAGCGGAAGAGATAAAGGAGTTTAAGCCTCTCATCACTTCCCCGGTGGTTATGTAAATATCATTTTTCTAACACCCTTAATAGAGACAAGTGCACCCTTGATCAATTTCAAAATTCCATTTTCAATTTTACCGGTGAAATCAGATTTCTCAAGTCGTCCTACTGAGATTAAGTTTCTAGACAATTCAGGGATATATCTAACATCTTTTAAAGTATGCACAAAGCCAGTATCAAACTTTAAAGTAATATCACCTATGCCAACAACACTATAAGCAGAATTGTCACACAATACAACATGCCCATCATTCGATTCATGCAATTTTTCAAACCAATCTTTATGCGATGTCACATGAAAAGATGCACCAGAATCAAGAATCCACTCATGAAAACGAGAATTGGCAGTTAAGTTCAATTCAACAAGAGAAACATCAGGACTTGTAATCATATAGACTTCACCATCACAATCATCAGAAACAGAAGATAACACATTCACCGCATCTATGTCTCCACCTCTTTTCTTATTTTTCTCTTTATAGCAATCCTTTATAAAATGCCCCGTGTTCCCACAGCCATAGCATTTCATTTCCTTAGTCCTAGATTTGGACCTAGGTTTACCCTTGCTCTTCTTTCTATGTCCATTACTACTCAACTCGCCACTACTTTAGTAACCATCATGACTGTTTTGCCTAAACTGAGTTCTATCCCTCATCATGTGAATCTCACTGCTTTTCTTATCATGTTTTTTAGCCCTCATCTCTATTTCCTTACTTCTAAGGGAGTCAACGACAATTTCGAGCATCAAAGTGTCTCTACCATACTTAATAGCATTTTTTACTTCACGATAAGTATCAAGTATAGCATTTAGTAAAATAATAGTTTTGTATGTTTCAGACACCGACTAACCATAGTTAACAATATCTTGAACAAGTTTGTTAAACACATCTAAATTGTCATTCAATTCTTTTTAAGAATCCATTTTGAAACTGAAAAAATACTCAAGTAAGTAAAGCTTGTTGGGAGTAGATTTTAGCAAATACAGATCTTCCAACTTTTCCCAAGGTTTTTCAGTGGTTTTCAGTTTACCCACTTTTCTTAAAATAGTGTCAGCCAAGTGTAAAATAATAGAGGTGTAAGCAATCTCATCAGCCTCTTCTTTTTGTTTTTTTGAAAAATCGGTGGGAAAACTACCATCAATGGCTTTTGAAACTTTTTGTTGAACCAAAATACTCCTCATTTTCTGTTGCCAAATAGAAAAATCACCTTTTCCAGTAAAAGTTCCCAAATCAAAATTGTGCGTTGTCATTTCCAAACAAGAAACACAAAATCACAATTAAGCCACACAAAGCAGACATAGGTTCGCAAATATACACCGTTTTAGATTCCCAGGGTTTCGTAAGATTCACGATCTTAGATCAAAGAAATTTTCAAATGGGTAAGGTCTAGGTATTCTAAAGACTTATCAATGCAACTAGAGAGATAATAACAAACAGTTTCACTCACAGTATATCAAAAAATCGATAATATGTTGCAATTAATCAAAAGGACAAATTTCAATCACGTAACGAACGAAAGAGCAATTAATTCCTAATTTCTAGCACAAGCAATGGTTACCCCTTCATGGTAACCCCAATCCTAATGTCGCCCCACACGATGACGCGCTAGTGCTGAAATTAACGAGAGGATCAACCAATTTACCAGAGCGGACTTGTCTGAATCCGTAATTATCGAGAGTCGCGAATTTACTGCTTTAGGCTGCAATTTATGGCCTAAAGTAATTCAGTAAAGTGTTGTGCAGTTCGACCGTCGTACCCACCGAGGGCAAAATCGTCCAACTTTTCCTGCATAACCTGAAACACTAAAACATAAATATCAGTACGTTCAGGAAATCAAAGTAAACAAACTGCTTGAAGAAACCTCCTCCAGAAGACGCTGCACGCACCCTCACGCGCCGCCAGTGAATCTCATGCGCCGGCCAGTCAGCTTCGCCTCCACCTGCAGAGGCCTCCTGTGGTGTTGGTTTCTTGAAATAGTCGCTAGTTCACCGAAAAATGCAAAAATGCTCTCGGACAAATTGAAGAAAACTGTCCAAATTTTTGACAGCCCCTTTTCTGGGATTTTGGGCTTGTTCTTGGTCAATTTTTGGTCTAAAAAATCACAACCTAACGCTTTGATACCAAATGTGAAGAATAATACACCAATTGCACTAAAAGGATCCGGGCTCAATCTCCAAAACAAACACCACAGTTACCAAAACCGCCACAAACCTACACATTTCCTCTCTAACCGGTTGCTCTCTATCAATAGCCCATAAAGAGCTTGACAAGGTGAAGATGAAATCAAGGTCTAGAGTATTTAATCCATAAAGGAAAAATATAAGAACAGATTACTCTTATAGAAGCACAAAGACGAAAACCACAAAGGTAGGAAACCTCTTAACTCTTTTCTTCTCACACGCCTCCAACAGTAGAAAGGTCAGGTATTAATAGTTTAGGTTTAGGTTTAGGTTATTAGTCACAAGATAGGTAAGTGGGCTAATAACATAAAAGCCATTCGAGTTATTTGGATTAGGCCATGAGCAACCCTAATTCAATTAGGTTGCTTCGAATGGCCCAAATGGGTTACGTGGAAGGTTTAAGTAACTCTGATATCGTTATTCAGTCAATAGGCCGATGCCAACTGAAGAAAACCAACGAGACTTTCATCATTGCGCAAGGAGGTCATTTGACAACAAATTGCCTAACAATATCCATATATAATAGTGTCAAAACGTTTTCATGTATGGATTGACCATAGACATGTATCCTAATTTTTCAATAAGATTAGTTAGTCCCGTCTAGGACATGAGATCTAAAGTTAGGTTTATCATGAATCTCACTTCTTAATAGTGAACCTACTCTAATACCAAGTGTAAATTCTAAAACTAGATAAATAAAAAAAATGAGTTTTAATTATACTATTGAATAGTAGACAGCGTTGAGTCAGATATACTATACTCAATTTCTAATGGGTCTGACTACAAAGTGCAGGTTGAATTTGTGTTCGAGCAATTTTAATTAAGTGCAAAATTTGAATAACAAATTTATACTAGAACATTAGATGTAATGCGGTAAATCTCAAAGGAAAACATACCACGGGTCAAATAATCCACTAAATTAATTGATCAAAAATACAATAGTATCCGTTTTATAATTTCGCAAAATTAACAAATAGCAATCAAAAGAAATTTAGTACAACTTCTTGTATCTTCTTCTTTTGACTTATTTATGAAGTAGAATCAAATCCATCGATCATGACTTTATCATCACTTTCCTATTGTACTCGACCGCAATCGTCACTTAGATTAAGAATCAGCATTCTTAACTCATGCCCCGGCAACTTGATCAATGAATAAGATTGAACATTCAGCGTAAATTGATTTATATTCTCAAAATACTTTGAAATATTTTGACTTTGAAAATAATCAATGAAGCGTTGAATCCATGTGAACTTCTTCAAAAACTAGCAAAACTGATTGCTGCTGGTTCACGGAATGAAAACAAAACTTAATTCTAATCTTGTTTTATTACTATACTTATAGGTAAAACAATTAATGAAGATTGTAATTAATTGTTACATAAACAATGAACATTGAGCACAGTAAGAATATTTGTATATAACAATAGATATTCTTAATATGTTAATAGGTTGAATTAAGAAAAGTCAATATTTAAAGTGGAAATTTCAAAAAATGTCCACTTTTCCATGGCCATTTGCAAAAATGTCCAAAATTTCTTACATGTCTATTTTACTAAAATTTAGACCAAAATGCCCTTCATGAAAATTTCAAATTCCAGTACTATTACAAATGTTCTCATATTTTGCTATATATAAAAAGTGGCTATGAAACGGGATTTCTTGTTTTAACGGAAAAACTAACGGAATTTCTTGTTTTAACGGAAAACTCATAACATTAAGGTCCAACTTGAATTTATTTAAAATATTAGGAGCTAAAACTTAAAAGTTAACCCTAATCCTTAAATGCAACCAAGGACCTTAACATATCAAATTTACACAAGAAGTCCCCGCCTCATCAACTCCCAAAAACCGAAAAAACCCTTTAATCTTCCATAACCGAAAAATCTTAATGAGTGGTGAATTTCATGAAATGAATTGTGAAAGAGTGGATACTGGCTAGTAATTGTAGGTTCTACGTAATGTTTCGTTAAAATTGATTGTTGACTTTGACCTCAATTTTATTAACAACTTTTAAGCTTTCCAATACAAGCAATTAATGGCTTTAATTCGGGAAGCCCACTGCTACAAAACCCTAATCTAATTTCTCTTTAACCTCTAATGCACGACACAGATACCTTAGCATTTTTTTTTTTTTTTTGATTTTTTGTTCCATTAACTTCAATCCACTCATAAGTATTATTTTTCTTCAAATTAAGTAGATTAAATAATTTTTTTTTGCATTAAATTCTTTTCTTCTAATGTCATACACACTGCCTAACCTTATCTCCTAACCTAATTATAATTATAATTAGATTTGTGACACAAGAAAACTTAAAAACATGGTTTGTACATTTATATTTTCACCGTAGATTTAAACATTCATTAGGCCTTAATCCCAAATGTCATTAATATTCATCATTTTTGTCGAAGCTTTTCAAATTGCACCCTATTATGTCAGAGTTTTAGCGTAGTTACGACAATAGATTTGACAGATTCAAATCAGTTATTTTTTACCTTTGATGTACTAAGTATTGTCTATTGGAGTGTGCAGGACAAAGCAACAACATGATGGGGATTGGATGTCAACAAATTGCAACACTCACAATTATGCATCTCGAGCACAATGTAATAAGTGAGCTTATTGAGAACGAAAATTACACCTCGCGATCTCACATACCCTCTGTAGACTATAGTTCTATGACAAGTTGTACCGACTTCAGATCTGTATTTGTAGGTGAAAAACTCAGAGAGATGTACTTCCTCAATGTAAGTCAGGTGAAATAAATAATGATTGTGACTCTTTTGACATGTAGACACAAAAATAAGAATACGAAGCTAACTAAAGTTTGCATGATAGATGTTAATGTCATTGGATGTTCAAAATGTATTTCCATTTGGGAGCATATTTTTCTTGTCATTTGTTTTTAGAATTAATAACAAATTAATTCTTAAAAAAACTATTAAATATAAACTAAGCAAACGTGCATTGCACGTTGCTTGCACCTAGTAATAATTAAAATTGTGTAGCAAATAGAAATTTGACACAGTCTATATAATAATTAAAATTGTATAGCAAATAGAAATTTGACACATAATCTATGTTATCTATTTGAAAAAATACAAATATCAATTCATGCATTAAATGCTACCTACTCCCTAGAAATTGATCAATAACCACTGATTTTTTCATGATTTTTAGTTGGATTTTGATTGAGTCAGTTAGGGTGATGGGTTTACACATGAAAATCAATTCTAATCAGATTTTTACATAATTTTTATTTGGATTATGTTGAAATGGGCAAGTTCAATTCTGATAGTTTGTCCATCAAACCTGTCACAACCATATGACCCGACCCATCAACTAAATAAAAAATACTTACAAAACTCGTGAAAAGTAGAAATCAAAACTCAAGCCCTAATCTCTCTCAACTCCGACTTCCTTCCACCTAATCGTCCACGCCGATCGTAATTCATCAGTCGCCCTTGCTGAATCCTGTAAGTCAAGCTCGACCTTGGCCCAAGGCAGACTAGGCGGTAGTGTAGGGCCTCATTAATTTAAAGGCGTCGAGAAAAACTGGCCCAAAAGCACCCAATGAATAAAAAAAGTCATTTGTTTTACCTAGGGCTAGAAGAAAGTAAAATGAGAATGAGAGACTTTGATTTATTGAATTTAGATCATCGATTCTATCAGTGAGCATCCACTTTAAATAATCAGTAGTTCATTCAATTTGCAGAAATCATGATTACAATTGAAGGTTCATTTTCTTTGTCTTCCCTTTCCTTTTTCAATTTATATTTATTCATGATGTTAACTTTTTTATGATGTAGGGAAATAAAATTAGTTTATTATGTTTCTGTTTGCTTACATGTTGCAGATTAAATTTTTGGGGGAAAATTAAATAAAAAGTATGCTCAATTATCAATTTATCATTCTAGCGGAGATTAGTGATTACCGTTGTATTAGGTATGTACATATTAGAGTATTAGATCTTCAGATTTTGAATTTGACATTTTTTTAGTAGTTATCAGGTACATTTATTTAATTGTTTGATTCATTTTGTTTTAATATTTAGCTTCAGTTAGCATTTAATTTTGATCTTGTATATGTATATATACGGAGTTGACGAATTGTTAATATTCTGGCATCCTTTTCATATTCTTTTCTCTCAAAACATAAATAATGTGCAGTTGTGCATCCATGAAAGTTCTAAATGTTTTGTACTTCAATCCAGTTATAGATAGAATGTAGTGAAAGTAAAGTCCAAAGCAGAATATTTTATTATTGAATTTAACAATCTATAGTTGTCGTATATAAAATTTAAATTGAAATTCCATTTTCTCTCCAGGCTGAAAAAACCTTAGTCATATTAAGAATTGTCCTCTTAAGACTACTCGAAATCACGAGTGAATTAAAATTAAAGTCATTAATTTTGAATGCATATATAATGAAGACTGTAAATTATGAACAAGTAGATTTTGATAATAGTAATTCTTAAAAGCGCTACCTATTCCAGAAGTGCTTAGCTATATTGGACGAACTTCTTTTTAAACCTCCTCTAACTGGCAAAAACACTTCCACATAATTGGCGAAATGGATCCAAAAGCTACTTTTAGGTCTCAAAAACTCCTTTTGACTTTTCAAAAGTCATGTCAAACAGGTGTTTAATCTCATATTTGTCAATTTAACTAGATTGTTTACTGTAACTTAAATTGTAAGCTCCTAAAGAGCCCTATGAATTCTTTATTGGAATTATAGACCATTGTTTGATCAAAAGAACTAGGAACTGGGTGGGCAACTAGTTTGGATATTTGTTTGAAACGGTGTGATTAAAATTTGATGTCAAACCTGTCTTTATTTTATAAATGTGAAGACCCTCGTATGAGGTGATGTCCTTCAGTGTCATGTGATTGTTACTAATTATCACTAAGAATATGTACTGATTATTACTTTGCTTAATATGCAATTCTATTTTTATTATTGTGATTATTTATGTATATGCATATATGTATGTGTGGATGTATTTATCATATGTTTTTGAGTTCAATTATAGATTGTTCAAAATCTAATTTTCATTATAATTATGCGTGTTGTTAGTTTTCCCTTTTATAAATGGAGACTAAAATTGAGGAAAATGGGAAGGTGAGTTATGAGTACGGTGGATTTGGTCGTAGGAATGGATTTGGATTTTGTCATTTTGTTTACCGTCATTAGACAGATATTTTGGTTGATGGTATAGTTCTTAGTGTTGATGTATAATTGAAATGGAGAAATTGGGCATTTTGTCATTCGGTTGCATGCATGATGTTCTAGTCTCAAATTATGTGTACATTTATGAACTATCGTTCCTGACAATTGAAATATCAAGTGTCGAGATTGACAGGTATCAATGTTGAGAATGATAGATCAAATGTCAAGAAACTGTATGAAATGTAGAGAAATCTCATGTTTCGAACGAAATGTCATTCTAGACAAATGTAATGTCAAGTGTCGAGATGGTCCGAATACAAATGTCGATAAGAAAAGTGTCGAGAAATGCATGAAATGTCAAGAAAAAAAAAAAAGGAAAATCTGTACAGTTCAACCATACAACAATTCAATGGGATTTAATATGAAAGTACTAGCATTAACAACTTATTCCATCCATCGACTAAATTCCATTTCCAATATACGAATTCCCTTCGCCCAAACAGACATCCGTATTATGAATCATTTGTGAGACTTGTATTTCGCTCACACCAATATCGTCACGTCCACACAATGCATCTTCTATTTGTGAGAAACGGTCTACTCCGACACGCACTTCATGCTCTCCAGCATCATATTGATCTGTAATTATAAACAAAGCTGCTTGTGTGTGAATAGAAATGTACCATTGCAAATCCCCATTGTCAGCAACATCAGTAGGGGGTATATTCATTAAATTTCAATTGAATTTGAAACTTCATTCGGTCAATATTCAATTTCTCGAATAATATGTGTACAAGCTCTTCATAGCTAATATCACGTCGAATAACAATTGATGTTGTTCGGTCCCCTAACCACTTCCACGTGTCGTCCATGTTGACGAATGTACCACCATACGAGACAATGAATCTCATAACATCTCCCATATCTGCTTGCCATAAATAAAAAAATTATCAGCTAATAACGAATACCGAAAACAAAGATGCTAGCCGCGTGCATTACGTGAAACGATGTACCCAAAATGTTCCCTAAATTTGTTTAGTGTTTAATGCTATTCTTGACATTTGAAAATTCTAGAATTACATTTAAACTAGCATTCTCAACGTTTATAAAATGTCAAGAATGACATGACGGGATTTACTTTAACATATGCATTTATCATCTTCTTCAACTTCAACAAACATTTTTGAAAAGAAATAATTCCACCCTTAATGACATTCTCAATACAGAAATACATGAAATTATTATCTAACTAAGTGATTGAAGAATGGTGTTACAACAAATATCTACTACTTGTTTGAATAATCTAATTCAATGAAATCAAATATATAACAACTACTAAACTTTAAACTTATCAATAAAAATATGATTTCAAAAAAAATACCTTCTACCAAGAAATTATGAGATTCGAATCAACTTCAAATTTGGAAGAGATTAAATTTGTTGACTTGAAATCAAATGAAGCCTTCAAAGTTGGAATCATATACTTATTTGTTTCTTCAATTTTCCTACAATAATTGGTTAATATATAATTAAAAATGTAATCAAATGAACTCATTTTGATAATAGCTCTAAGTATGGTAGCTTCTCATGGAAGCCACTTGCTCTTCTTAAAATATGTGTCAAATTGGGGGGAGAAAATACAAATAGAGTAATCATTTCATTAAGGATAAAATAGACAATTTGATATCAAATTTGGCCATTTTTGCAAGAATTATAAGAAAATGATATTTTTCAATTGACACACAAAAAATTGGACATTCTTGAAAATATCCCATATTTAAATTAATTTATCATGAACTTTACCTAACTAACTAAACTGGAAATATTTAGGATGGAAAGTAACCTGTTGTACACAAGTTGCATTATGTTAACAAGAAAAACATTTCCTATTCTAAGTACGAAAACCTTAAAATCTCAGTTTATAGAATATACTTACTATCCAATCAGTCAGTACTGGCTACGGTAGAATCTCTAGACTTTTCACATTTTTAACAGCTCCTTTGACATTTAAAAATCAACATAAATATTAAGAGCTCGTTTGGTAGAGATTAAAATCGGATTAAAATTGAAAAAATAGCTGTTATTGTTGACTTTTATTAGACGAGTGGGACTCAATAACGATTATATTTTTAATTTTAATTGAATTTTAATCGGTACTTAAATTGGCTCTAAGTAAGTCAATTAATCAATTTTGGAAAAATATGTTTTTCCAAGAATTTCCTACTCAAATTTGATTAAAATATAACTACTCCTTTCATCAAGTTCAACTTTCGGAACAGCCAATTAACAAAAGGTAGGAGGTCTGGAAGTCAGGTTTTTTCTTAAGAAATGAAGATCAATAGATTCATTGGATAATGTTTTGTGAGAGGGATGAATTACATCTCTTGGATTTTGGATTTTGTCCAAACGTTTGTATTTGTGATTGCGAGTTTATTAAAGTTAGGCATATTATGTATTATTTTTGAAAAGAACTGATTAAGATGCTTTGGATTTCGAGGAGGCTTTCCAACATGGTGCACCAAACATGATTGTTGTAATGATCATGCTTGGCGCACAATGTTGGATGACAACTTTGTTGACAACACGTGATATGTTGTAATTGGACAATTGGAACAACTTATTTTCTCAACCAACGATTTTTTGTCAAACTCATAAATTGTCAACAATGTTGTCATCCAACATCATCATTGGACAATTTGCACATTAACTTGTTTTTTCAACGAACTTTTTTTTTTTCCCCCTACTCATACATTGTCAACAATGTTTCATTCAACATACCACGCGACATTTTGCCAATAAAATTGTCATCCAACATTGTATATTAGCATGATTGTTACTTATAAGCTTTGGACAATGATTTGTTAAGCGATTGTGCTATATGTACATATTGATTACATGATGTAGTGAAATAAAATTGGATAACAAAATTTCAACACAAATAAAAAAAAAAAATTAATCATTACTCTCTTTTTGATATATCATCTGTATGAAAATCATTATATACAAGTAACATTATTCTTTGTCGTTTTTTGGATGTGCACATCTGGACATTTGATTTATAATATGCCAATCATCGTAGATAATTTTTTTCTAAGGCCTTGCTAACATGACCATTTATTTAATCTCTGGTTGGTTCTCATTTCGTAAATTTTTTTCTCCAAACTCATTTTTAGCTACACAAATTATGGAATCCACGACTTTTATCAAATTTTTTACCGTATATTTCACCAATTTTTATCAAAATATTAAAAAATAATAGCTATCCAAACCAAACGGGGGCTTAATTGCATGTTGGGATGATTCAAGTATATAATTGTCATGACCTCTTGTTTGCTAATTGATTGGTACAAAAGCTCAACTTGACAAAAGCAATTATATTTTGATCCAATCTGAGTAAGACCCGATTACAAGGACAATAAATTTAAAAAAACTCCCTTTATTTCTGTATGGATGAGAAACAAATATGTGAGTTGATGTATAATTTTAAAACTAAATCGTTATGATTTTGAAACATGGGATTAGATACATATATCATTCGCTTATTATCTTGTTAGTTTTGACTAACTCTATATATGAATGAAACTAAATTATTGAATTCATATATTATCTTGAAACAATTTCATTTATTGTTCACTTAGTTTAACCCTTGGATATATATCATTGCAACCAGCTTACTATAGAACCACAAATGAAAGAGGTTGGTTGATGAAATTGTTTTTTAATAAAAGAGGAAAATAAAAAAAAGTCATTAATTAAATCCGATTTTTTTAAAAAAAAAAAAAATATGTAAAACAACATAGTGGAGGAAACATAAAAGTGATGTATCCTCAAATAATTTTGTACCTTGTACCGGACCTACATAGGATTGGAGTGTGATCGGGTGCTAGCTTCACCCTTTGGTAAAGGTATGTGAACCAAGAACCGTGCTCTACCGATAAAATTATTTATAATTAATAATGATGTAATATAAGTTAAATTAAAAAAAAAAAAAAATAGATCATTCCTTCACTTTGGAAGAGAGTCCATCAAAGAATTTCATCATATTCCTTCCGAACATTATATTTCATAGGGATAATTCTTACCCAAAACTTTTAATAATATATATGGCCATGATCCGTCATTATGTGAGACTATCTCCACCCTAAAAAGGAAAAAAAAATTAAAAACAAAATCTGCTAAGAGAAGAATTTGGGGGGCAATTTGTATTTTTTTTTCACATGAGAAAGTTCACATAATAAAATGAAAGGATCCAGCAATTAAGACTACTAAATACACACAACCAAAAGCATATAAAGTAGGGAGTGTTTTTGTCTTGCGAAAATATATATAATGAAATGGAGTGTTAAAAATGTATCCTACTAGGCTGTTCCTTTTCCATTCGGGTCTCGCCAAAGGCTTCATCATTGTCCATCCGTTTGTCGTGCCTAAATGCCGCGCAGGCTATAACATATATGATAACTAGCAGGATTAATATGACGATGTTAACCACAGATACTTTCCTCCAACTCTTCTTGAGGCTAGCCAACACACCGGCTTTACATGAGTTACAACTGTAACAAAGTTGCTCTTGATCGTTGTTCCATCGGACACAATCTGGATCAACTCCGCCTAGTCCTCCTCCCTGCTGGCCCCAATATGTCTCATTCTCGTACACAAACCCACATGCTGTAGGCGGCTTGCAACATCCGGACTACATTAAAAAGGGTAAAGGTAATTTAGTCTAATCTTTAATTATAAACATTTTCATGCTGCTGGCTAATCGAGAGCTAGCACCTTAATTCATTCACATACGTCAAAATGAGTAGTCTTAGCCCCTGTTTGATTTGTATGTGTGTGTGTGTGTTATCAAAATGAGTAGTAACAGTGCCTTAGAATTCAGATGTGTGTGTGTACCACATCGTCAAGTAAACAATTCAGATGTGCAATGCATAAGGAGAATGCAAAACCTCATATTATTATAAGCCGAACCATAGAATTTATCATGGTATAAATGATGGTCTCTAATCCTATGTAAAATGTCTAGTCACTCTAACTTGACACTGATGAAAAATATTAGGATGACCCACACCACTTTAAGTGTCAATTGTTAATACCGATTTTATAGTAATAAGTTGTGTCTTCTATTTATTTTCACAAAAACTAGTTAAAAATATCACAAAAACGATTAGATTAAGAAATTACAAAAGCAATATAGTGCAAAGTATCCATGGTGACAAACGTCAAACGTGCTCTCAAACTTAAAGCTTCAAGACTACATAGATATCAGTTGAGCGTTTATTTCACAACATTTAAGCCCCCGTTTGGCCTCCATTACTTTATAATACATTTTTATCTCTCTTCTTATTAACCACATACTTTATAATACGTAAACCAAGATTTTTTCCTTCTTTTTTAATCACATTTCTTCAAAAAAACATTATTCCAAAAAATATAACATCAAATAATATGGGGCAAACGAGGGCTGAAAAAATATTATTGTACAGTGACTGTGAGCCATTGAGTAGATATGTCACAAGTCAAATCACTTGTAAAACAGTTGCCACACGTCTACCTTTTTTTGATTGAAAAATTTCTAACATTCCAAAAATACCCTTCTCAAAATTGCCCTATAACAAATCATAAAATAAATTAACGGTTGCGAAACAAGCTCAAAATCTCTTTAAAAAGTCAAATTAAAGGCGATCAAACAGGTGCCAAACGTTGATAACGGTGGTCACTACTTAGTGGGTATGAGTACCGG
The DNA here is from genome assembly GCA_019097785.1 of Fraxinus excelsior. Taxonomy (NCBI): domain Eukaryota; kingdom Viridiplantae; phylum Streptophyta; class Magnoliopsida; order Lamiales; family Oleaceae; genus Fraxinus; species Fraxinus excelsior. The sequence continues at coordinate 13,523,012 of CM032643.1, forward strand.
TCGACAAGTTTTTGCTAGAGACAAATAAATCGATTCAATGTTAAAATAAAGGGCCCAGACAATTTGTGGAGAGCATAATATAATATCTTGAACCAACATGTGGTTACATAGTGGAGTCAATAGTGTTCAGTTCAAATAGTGATTGATACTTACTAATAAATAAATTAATGAAAAGAATTTAAGCATGAAATTAATAATCCACACGTGAACAAAAAGCTATCATGATGGATTCTTTTGAAACCCTAAAAAAAGCAAGACAAAGTCCTCACCAATCTCCATCCTATAACCACCGCCCTTAATCAACTATTTCAATTCCTTATCAAACCAGATATTGTACATGTAAATATGCCATGACAAGTACTTTTTTATACAAGCTCCTTTAAGAAATATCGAGTTAGTTCTATTATTAGCGGTCACTGTATTTTGGACCCAACTTAAGCCACTTTGTTCTACTCCATCAATTGTATCATTTCTTCCCAAGACATCAACGTATACAAAATTACAGTATATTGACCCAAAATGACAAAATAAAAAAGTATAATGACCCAATTGACACAAAATGGAGTACAGTGACTTAATTGAAAATTGGGTCAAAGTACAGTGACTGCTGATTAAATTAACCCGAAATGTAACTTTGATTCTCTGCATTTTTTCTCCTTTGATGCCAGTAAACCACAAAAAAAATGCATTTTGCAATTAAAAAGTACGGGAAAAAAAAAATTAGACTTACTTATAATATTATCTTATTAAAAAATAAATAAAATCACTGCTAAAGAATTTCATTTTGATGGAAAAAAAAAAGACTTTAACTAAAAATAATTTGAGCAGGCTGGGCACGGACAGCTTGTCCTAAGAACCAATCTCGTTGACCATGTGATTATGAACAAGTATGGGGCACTTTACTGGCAATTAATGTGCTTGACGGAAAGTTTTTGGTAAAGAAAAGAAAAGGGAAACTCCTTGAACAAATAACAGTCCCTTTTCGCCTTTGGTACTCCAAAAGGAAGAAGATGTTCCGTCGTTCTTAAATATAAATTTTTTTTTATTTAAGCTGCTTTTTGCTTTTCTTTTTTCCTTCACCGCTTTTTCAGGAAGGGTAAAAAAAAAAAAAAAGTAATCTTACCGTTTGCACAAGAACGTAAATCTTGATTTAAAAAAAAAAAAAACCCAACTCCGATCTAGCCCTGTATCACTCAGAATCAATGAAGCCGGAGTCCACAAATTCTCAATAATGAAATTATCAATAATGTAAAGAAGTTGAATTAATTCTAATTGTTACCTCAATAGGATTGAGTTTTCTGTGGTCAAATATATCGGCCGTCTCAGGAACTCCGCTAACAGTTCTTCCCATTTTATTACAGATATGGGAGTCTCTAATACAAGAACTGATCTTACTCCAGTAACTCTGACTTCTCACGCGCTCTTCCAGCCAACCTGAATAATCCTGAAGATAGTACTCCTGGTAAGCCCGGTTCATGACGGGCCGGCCGGACCCTTTATCGGTCACAGCATAAGCAAAGATGACGAACCCAATAAGGGCCGCTATTATGAAGAACATAGCCCACAAGTAGAGGTACATGAGGAAGGTGTTACGGTAGCACGCTCCGGCGAAGCCCGCGAGTGACACGATCATGATGGAGACCCCTATCACTATGAGAGGCCACTGGAGGAATTTCAAGCAGTCGGTGTTGTTTGCACGGCTGCTCAGCCATATTCCGCCGCCCAGGATGGGGATAGAGAGGAGGAAGGTGAGGAAGTTGAGAAAACCTATTAGGTGGTTGCTGGTTCTCATTGTTCTTTTGTTTGTGGTGCTCTAGTGTGGGTGTTTATTGCAGAGTTCAATATTTGAAGAGTAATAATTGTATAAGCCGAGGAGATATATAGGACACGGCTAGCTTAAGAAGTGGACAACTGTTGACTAAAAATATATCTTAGGGTATTTTGCACCTCTTTCGTGAGATCAAAATCATTTTTTTTTTTATTAAATGTGTTGTGAAAAATCATAAAATATACAGTTAAAATTAATTGTTACTTTTGATTAAAATTAAAATTTTAACTTTTACCGATCAAAATTTTATTATTACTTGTAATTCATAAAATAGTTTTCAGAAAAAATGGACCAATAATATAACATTTCCATTATTTTCTTGACACCAAGGTTGAACTTGTTTACTTTAAAGGCTTTTTTCTTTATAAATAATTTAAATTATATAATAAATAAATAAAAATAAGAGATGAATAATTGAATAGTGGTAAAGTAGATATTTATAAATGAGGGGTGGTGGCGTGTGAAATGTACAAGGTTAAGAAGAGAGACATGGCTGGCTTAAGAAATGGACAAGTGTGTTGACAAAAAATACTACTTATGAATATTTTATTTATTTGTCTTGTAAAATATATATTTATTAATGAATGATCATTATACCATATGTATCCCTAATTAGCTCATCGATAAGGAGTAATTAGCTTATAGATTACATGAAATATTTCTAGCCAATGCTACAAAAAAAATTAGATATGCATATTTTCAAAAAATAAAAATAAAAGTTGTTAGGTGAAAAGTTCATTATTATATTGTGTATTGTAAAATTTTATTTATTTGCTCAAATATTATTTTATATTTTAGTCGGGCTTTAAATGACTTTAATAAAATTATTATATTATGTATTTAGTGATATTATTAGTTTAATACAATGTCCAAAGTCGAAAATTTAAGTGAGGTTAATATTTGTTGAAAATTAATTTATTGAAGTTTTATAATAAAATATTAGAGGTGAGATTTTGATCGGCTTGTCCATTTTCAAATAATTTCAACCCAAATTCGTTTGATACCCACTAAAATTATAATTTATTTTTCTCTTTTTTTATCAATCATATATTCTTCAATAAAATAAAATTACACGTAAACCCACAATTTTTATTTTTTTTTTTAACAACACATTCTTAAAAAAAATATTATTCCAAAAATTAAAATATCAAAAATGGAAGTCAAACGAGGTTATATCTGGTGGTGATTAAATCAGATTTCTAATAAATTTTGATAAAGTTGATAAAATGTGTGGTTAAAAATTATAAGTCAATGTGATGAGCGGTTAAAATTAATTATTGATTTTCACTTATATTAAAACCTTGATTTTAATCTCCGGCAAACATGGATTATATTCTATTTTGACACACGCCAACCCTTCACTTGCTTTGACAAAGAACGTGTCCAACTATGCCGATGATTGTTTCGACGACTATTTCGGTAAATGTGACCTGTATTTTTGAACCGTGACTCTTCAAACATATGTGATCTGTTAATATTGATTTGTGACTCGTTTATATTGATTTGTAGCTATACAAAATGACTGTGACTTGTAAACTCAAACATGTGACCAGTAAACTGTGACTTTAGCAACTCATTTATTCATTACAAATCGATCACGATTAACTACGAAATTAATTGGTCATGAATCAAACATTTTATTGGTCACAACTCATTTTAAGGTCAATTCAAAAATCACGAAGCAAAATTTTATAGGTCACAAATTATTCATCGGTATCAAATCAAAAATTTTATTGGTCACAACTCATTTTAATGTCAATTCAAAAACCTTATATGTCACAATTTGTTCATTGATCACAAATAAAATATTTATACGTCACAATTTTTTATCAATCACAAATATTATAAGTCACAACTTATAGATAGTCACAAATTAACAATTGTTCTGTCACACATTCTTTTTTAGTCAATAATTTCATATATCACGGATTATTTCTCAGTCACGAATAAAAAAATTTATAGGTCACAGATTTTTATTAATCACAAAATTAAAACTTTTATTGGTCACAACTCGATTATAACTTAATAAATTGTGAGTCACAGTCACAATTTTTAGGTCACACTTTATTAATTTGTCAAAAATTAATTAAATATTGGTCACAATCAACCAAATAATTGATCATAGATACCCATGTTCATCTCATCCCACCCACGACCACCGTACATAATACCGTCGTCAACCACCATCACTGCACAGCAACGCACACCTCCACCTCCACCTCCACCTCCACCGCACCACTAGTGATCTCCGCTCTTACCATCGCCAAAACATCACATATCACACACAGATAAGCACACATACCCACAGATCGCCCACCTCCACCACCCGCAACCGTAAAACAACCATCACCACCACCGGTCACCCAACCACACGCACGCTCTAAACCTCTCTATTCGAAGAATTAATGATCGAGCTATCAAAGCATGTCTCCTTTTCTATACAAAATCTACCATCAAAGAAATCCAATTGAATCGAATTGCAACCGAGTTTTCACTGTCAATTAGTTTATCACCTGCCAGTCTACTTATCCTTTTTTATTCAAATTCTTGGAACAGTCTGCCTATGGACTCAAATGCGACCTTGAAAACAGCATCAGATTTGTCAAGCATGTTATGGGTGATTCTAGTCCACCAATTGGAGACATCCAGCAAATTAATGTTGTTCTCACATAATGTCGCGAGGTCATCACGAGCAAGGATGCAGCCGAGGGTTTCAGTAATAGAGAACCTAAGGTTGTTACTCGGAGAGTCAAAGCAGCTGGAGATTTCCTGGTTACAGTGAAAAGAGATAAGACAGAGAGAGGGGGGTCGAAAAGAGCAGCGGAGAGTGGAGAATGGAAGAGAGGGCAGCGGGGAGAATAAGGTAGAGAGAGGAGAAGAGGCAGCGGCGGTTTCATTTTAGGGTTTGGATGGGTAGATATGATAGGAGGTGTGTATATAAATTAATTTATATTATTATTAATATAAAAAAAATCTGTATCTATATATAAAATATTTGACTTTTGAAAACTAAAACTTGAAATCTGATTTTAGAATTTACATCTCCAAAAGTGTGGAATTGTGTAATTTCCATTTTTTTCGCTCAATATATATATATATATCCCGAGATACAAATTTATTTACTTAGAGTATGTTTGGTACGACTTAAAATCCAATTAAAATTGAAAATATGGCCGTTATTGGGTCTCATCCGTCTAATAAAAGTCAATAATAACGATTATATTTTTAATTTTAATCTGATTTTAATTTCTACCACACCCCCTCTTAATATAAATTTTGTTGGTTTATCATATGAAATGTTCCATAATTGAAAATCATGTTGTCGTTTCCAAAATGCATTTGGTTTACTAATCAGAATTCAGAATTGGGCTTTGGGGCCCACACCAAATTGTCGTGGCATAGAAAATGTTTGCAATCAAACAAATTTTATCTAATGGTAGGTGGCTAATCAGATAAGCGGTCGGTCCTATAGACTACTGAAGTGAATTTTACTCGTACTGTGTGAACACAAATTAGATATCAGGCCATCTTTTGAGATTTTTTATTTTTTTTAGAGAAATATGTTTTCCAATAGTGATTTTTTTTAGAATGTATAGTTTAAAATAAAAAATAAATAAAGTTGAATTTACGGGTATAATTATTTTATGAAGAGTGTGTAATTGAAAATGAGTTTTAAAAATAACGTTAAAACAGGAGCTTAAATTGACCAGAAAAATTGATTCCAAAGTTTAACGGATAATTAATGTGACTGATTCCCACTTTAGATTTACAGATTCCACATTGATCATTTAAGTAAGGATGACAAAAAAACTCGTTTAACCCGATACCCATGGGTTATGCCCCGAATGGGGTGAGGATTACCCCCTTAACCGGGTAAACGGGGTGGGAACGAGACAATGGTCATTGCCCTGAAGCAAGTATGAGACGGGTATGGGAAACATAGTCCTAATCCCTCTATTCAACCCGTTCAAAGTTAATTTCAAATTTAAGTTTTTTATTAAATAAAAATAATAAATTTATCATCATTTTTAAAAAGAACATTAAGTTGTTCTTAATAAATTGGTAAAAAGGGTAATAATATTTACTAACTAAAAACATAAAAAAGTTAAAAGCGAAAAATAAAATACATAAATAAATAAAAATAAATAAAAAGAAAAAATAAATCGGACAGGCGCCCCTCCCCCGTCCCGCTTTAACCGGATATGGAGATGGGATAAAGTGACAAAAATATCTGACGAGACGGGGTGGGAATGGGCAACCCATCCCATACCTGCCTCGTGTCATCCCTAAAGGGAAATTTCCAATAAATGTACCACGCAATATTTAGCTCTTATTTGATGTTTATTTTTTGAACAAGTACTAAAATTATAGTTTCACGTGTAAAATTATTTTATTGAGATAATGGTGGTGTTTTAGAAAAAAAAAACAAGGACTTAAAATATTGAGAAATTGGAACAAATGGTCACAATTTTTTTCATTTTTGGCGCAAATTGTCCTTTTGCACCAAATTCCATCCAAAGTGGCAGTTAATTTGTTGCAAATTCTTCAATTTTGTCCTTTTTTAAATGGACAGTTTGTCAAATCAAAATTCAAACAAGTAAAACAATTAATTTTTTTTAAATAAAAAAAAAATATCATCTTCCCTTTCCCCTTCCCCTTCCCACCCCCAAACCCACGGCTCAAGCTGTAGCAATCGAGAATTTTAAATACTATAAAATTATTTTTCTTGAAAAACGTGTCGCTAAGTTTTAACCCCAAACGTTAAAATGAAAACGTGTTTGTCTAGCCATTGTAAAGCAAATTTAAATCTATTTCAAATCGAGTCCATCCCGAATATTTTAAAGTATCAAATCTTTATCATTTTTAAATCCAAATTTTAATAATTCAAGTACTGTATTTTATTATTTAAAATCCAATTATGTTGGTCCAAATCTTGATTATTTTAGTCCAATCAACTTAAACTCAATTAAGGAAATACTTGTAGCCCCATGTTCTTGGCCCACTTAACACCTATGATTTCGTGCCATAAAATTTACTATTCATAGAACACTCAATTCCCTCCCCTCCTCACTATTCAAGCAACCAAGCCACATTTGGTAAGAATCTTCATATCCCTCAAATTTGGAAACTCATGTTGATGCTAGAATCAATTTCTAGCACCAACAACATCAAATTTGGAAACTCATGTTGATGCTAGAACATCAATTTCTAGTACCAACAATACCAAAACTCACAACACTGCAGATTCAAACCATCATCACCAACTCACGACACCGTAACTCCAAACCACCCAAATCGACAATGTAGTCCACAGTCCAGACAACCAGCTGAAACCTAATTCTCGAACCCCCAACACCAACTGCAAACACAAGCTGCAATCATCCATTCCCACGGTCCAACCACCATTCGAGCCACTCCTTCACCCTAAAGGCACCACCATAGCCACTGTCTGCAACCCCACGGACACACACACACACACACATCACCCCAGAATCGACAGCCACTACACCCCAAAATCGACATCCAACAGCCACAAAAACCAAGAAACAACATGACCCATGAACTTACCTCATCCCTCGACCCATTTTCTAGCCAGATTATCTTCGGGAAACCCAAGAATAGAACCCTCCAAGCCGCGATTAACTTTTGGTCCTATACCAAAAAAAAAAAACTCCTAAGCCGTCTCCACACACACACACCGACACCACCACGCGACAGTGGCACTGACGCCGCTTCTGGTAGTCGAATCGAAGGAAGGGGCAAAGCTCCTTCCTGTCACTGCTCTCTCTCTCTCGCCTCTGTACATTACGAAAATGAGAGAGAGTGTGTGTGTGTGATAGATATTTTTGTATAATTTGATTTTTAGGAAATTACCCCTTTAGCCCCCAAGTTTTAAAAGTTATTATTTCAGTCCCTAAAGTTTTAGTTATTAATAAATCAGTCTTTAGGGTCCCTATTTCCCCACAGTCAGCCACTATTTTCGAAAAGTCTATTTTCAGTCCTCAAACTTTTTAATTTTAATTTCAATAATTTTTCAATTAAGTCCCTAAATTTTATTTTATCATTTTAAAACTTTAAAATTTCAAAATACTAATTCAATACTTATTTCATATTTTGGCTAGATGAAACGTACGGACGATTAGGAAATTGAGGTTACTTCCCGCTCCGCTTTGTACGTGACTCGAGATAAATTGAGGTAGACTCGCCCCCATTAATTAGTTTAAATTATAATTGCATGTATTATGTGACTTTACGTGATTTATATGCTTTAATGCATAAAATAAGAATATCTCTTATGAGGTAAATGATGTTGTTATGTGCGTCATAACTTATATATTTTAATGCATGATAAGTGAAGAGACTATTTCTTATGAGATAAGATGATATTATGCATAACTTATGTGCTTAAATGCATGAGATGAGACTACTCACACACTATGATTTTAAAAGAACCTATGATGTTTAAAGAAAATGAGCCCATGATGATGATGTCATTGTATATTTTGCATAATTATGTGGTCAATTATTCTGTAAGTTAATTATCGGCGATAAATCTACTGAGTGTTTCTTCGAAATATTCATTCCATTATTTTAACAACATTTGCAGATTTTAGAGATGGTCGAATTTGATGGACAGTGGTGACATGATTTAATAGTTGAAGTTATTTACTTTTGAAAATTTCGCATTATGAATATTATTAACATACTCTGTCATTTCAGTTATTCCAAAACTTGAGACTTAAAAGTTTACTCAATTATCCTAAGTAAATCAAATGAATTTTGTTGTCAATGAGGTTCGCAATTATAAATGTGATGTTTTTAAAATTTAGATATTTTCGCAAATTTTTTTATTAAATTCAAAACAAATTAGGGTGACGTGGCACTTCGGGTTCACGGAACTCAGGGCGTTACACAAGCACCCCCACCAATGCTGATATTGTTATAAGGAGAAGTTGTGGTAAGAAAAGCAGAAGTAGATGATTGAAAAATATGTAGTCGTTCGATACTACCGATTTTTTGAAAGGTCTATTGAACATGGAAGCTTAACTAAAAATAGGTTTATATTGATACTTTGAGTCAAAATACTTTGTTTTCATCCCTTTCCTAATCCACTCGATTTGATTTTTCTATCTCCTTCTTTGATATTATATTGTTCTTCGCTCCATTACGTGAATTTGAGAAATTCAACAACTAAAGGAAACAAATTCTCCCTGCTTGAAAGTTAAAACCAAAAAATGAAGAATTTGGGATGGGGACTCAATTTCAAGTAGTATAAAAAGAAAATTAAATTAAATAAAAAATAGAAGAAACCCAATTGAAAATCGCCATTTGGATGGAATCCATCCAAAATGATCATTTGCATCAAAATGAAAATATTTGGGATCATTTGCGTTACTTTTGAAATGTTTGGACCAATTACGAAAAATGGACAAAGGTTTGGAACCATTCGTGTGAATTCCCTTAGATATTTCATAGGTTGAGTTTGCATATTTGACCAAGATGATAAGAAGAAAATGATTTTAAGATAAATATTAAAAAATGCGGGTAATACGAAATAATAAGAAGCCATAAGTATAAAAATAATTGAATAATAATGTGGTAAGTCGTTTCATCGGAAGATTTATGAAAAAACTTCTTTATTTTTTGATTAAATTGTGTAAAATGATGAATCAAATAGTTATGATATATGGAATTTTAAGTACTACATACCTTGTTTGTTTATGGAATTATGGCAATATGTAAGAAAGATGGAATCTCTAAGTTCGAAGTTTAGGTTTTTGAAAATTTTCAATCATGCAGAAGTGTAAGCATATTAATCATAGAAATGTAGCATTATAATACCTATAATACTAAATGCTTATCTAGTTAAATTTGACTCAATAAACTTTCATTATGAAACGTGGTACTCGACACATACATTTATTAGTCCAATTTTGGTGTGAAATATGAGCACAAATGATCTCAGATGGTCAAAGGCACATTGATTTTAGGCCGACTTGATGTTCGAGTTGACTATTAAGTTCAAAAAATATATTTTTATTGTAATTTCGCCTAATTTATTTGGCCTCATTGTGTTACGCAATCAACTTTACATTTCTAACCTTGCAAATAAATTGATGCTAACCTACAAAACTTTAATTATTAAACATCAATTTCATTAGTGCCATTAATATGTTAAATAACTTAGCCTTTACTAGCTAAGTAAGGTGTAAATGAATTTGATTTATGTTGAATAAGCAATTTCACTTACTTATTAAGCAGAGGTTAATGAAATGATTAAAGTAAAAAAAGTGATCAACCTCAAATATTAATTTATCTCTACAAGTAACTTTCTTTATTTTCAACTGATTATGAGTCACAATTTAATAACATTAGTCTCGTTGTGCCTAATAGAAATGTTCCGCTCACATTCAAATTTAGCAATTTGTAGTATATTTTTAGAGAATTTTGTATTTTTAAAGTACAATGGTTTCTTCTAGTAAAATTACAAATGCTATCATTTTCACGAACACTGCGATTAAACCATATTTTGTCGTTTTTGAGCGACGATCTTTATAATTTAAAGAAAAAAAAAATTGTTATCAAGGGTAGAGAGAACCCCCCCCCCCCCCCCCCTCCCTTTTTCCCCCTATTTTGTAATTTTTTAATAGCAATCCCTAGTTATGAAAATCTATTAATTTTTAATAATAAATGAAGATTAAAGGGTTGAGCTGACATATTGTATTTTACGATATTTTCAATACAGCCTATCACGACCCCACAAGCATGTGCCATTTTGATTCGAGTGATGATTAAAAAATAAGACACTTTACGTTTTCTCAAGACGTCCAGGTTCAAAAAATTTGTGATATTCCTTGAAAATTTAAGACAAGCGTGTTGCTGGCAGGAACCAAATATATATATTAATTGGCCAATCAGCAATGGGAGGTGGGGGCCCACACTTACTTGTCTAATGGTAGGTGATTAATTAGATACGTGGTCCTATGGACTAACTACAGGTGAATTTTATTTATACCGTATGAACACAATTTAGATAATCATTGACCAGAAGATTAACAGAATCCCATTTTGATCCTATCATTGACAATTTTCAGTGGTCTGTAATAACTGTAGTATTTTGTCATGTTTGGTAGTTTAAATTAAAATCAATAATTAATTTTTAATGAGATTTACAATTGTTTTTATTTAATCAACGAGCTTAGTGTTTAGTAAAATATACAAATTTTTATTACCATTTTGTTTTTAAAATACGCGTTTATCAAGTGGGGACTCGATGTTTAAATTTACAAAAGTAAAAATATGCAATCAATTGAAATTTATCTTCAATAACATTTTTTTTTTCAAAAGGTTGCAAGTCACAGTCTAGTGACATCAGGCTCTTTTGCACCTAATAGAAATGTTCCAAGTTGTTGCTGAAATTGACTTTAACATACTTATGCAGATTTTAATATTCATTCTTTTGCAGATATTTGTACTTTAAATCAACAACTCTGTTTCTTCCGGTAAAATTACAGATGGTATTATTTTAAAATGAATAGTGCTATTACACCATATTTTATTGTGAGCCGAGCTGGAGTACCAGACTTTGGGTTACAGGTTAGTACCCGGCTCTCTCACATCCGTGGGGGTACATTTTTGGGGGGTTTTTTATTGAGGTGGGTCCGCGCCAGACCCACCTCATTGTGAAGGGGGAGCTGTGCCATGCCTTTTACAGGCCTGGCACAGTAGAATTTTTCTTTTATTGTTGAGCTTCGACTTTGACAGTTGACTCTTTATTTTTATTTTTCTTAATCCTGGTAGTAGGGTTGGACCCACATGGGGTCATGTAGGGTCAAATGACCCCACAATTTTATTTTTTTTAAGTTTTTTTTTTTAATTTAACCTAACACTAAATGACCCCACAAGAAAATTGTCGAGGTTCGCACTAGGCTGGTAGAGAGATTTTTATTTTTATTTTTTTTGTTGCAATCCACTTTTATTTGAAATTAAAAGTGAAGATTAAAGTGTTGAGCCCACATAATTCTATTTTAGGATCACTCGAGAGATCTCGCAAGCATGACCCATTTGATCAAGTAAGAGCTAATTAAGAAAATAAAAAATTACAAAGAAGCATGGATGTATCCATCAAAAAACTAAGCCTCGTTTGACAATCATTATTTGGGAAAAAAAAGTTTTAAATAGGTGTAATTAGCACATAACGTCTTTGCCTTTCATTGTTATTGTGAAAAATATCTATACCTTTCATTTTTTGACTTTTTACCCTCATTTCCACATTTTATTGTGCAAAAGGTCTTTATTATTTATTCGCTCAATTAAAAATTGTGAAATGACGAATATATCATTCTCTTTTAATAATAATAAAAAAAATTGCAACTATAGTTCCATTTTTTTTAAAAAAAATGACAAATCAGTCTCAAATAAATTATTAAAAGGGTAATTAGTACATAATGTCCATACCTTTCACCATTATTGCGAAAAAGTCCGTACCTTTTTTTTTCTTTTTTACATTTTAACCCTTAATTAGACCTTTCATTGTGCAAACCATCATTTTCATCAAATTTCTCAATAAAAAACTGTGAAATAATGAACATGCCTTCTATTTAAATAAAAATATTTTTTTAATTTCTAATTCTATAATAATTTATTTGGGATTGTTTTGCACTTATTAATTTTTTAATTTTTAAATAAATTTAATTGGGCATCGTTTGCTCTTTTTTACATATAAAAAATAAATTTTTTATTCATTTATTGGGGACTCGTTTGAAATCTTTTTAAAATTGGAACTACGGTTGCAATTAATTGTTTGGCTTTTTATTTAAATATGAGAGTATATTTGTCATTTCATAGTTTTTTATTGAGAAATTGGATGAAAATTGATAGAAATGATGTGTTGCGTAATCAAATGTGTAATTAAGGGTGAAAATACCAAAAAATTAAAAAGTATGGACTTTTTTTGCTATAATAGTGAAAGTTAGAGACATTATGTACTAATTACTCTTTTAATAATTTATTCGAGACTTATTTGCGCTCTTTAAAAAAATTTGGGACTATGGTTGCAATTAATTTTTCTTTTTCTTTTTGTTTTATTTAAAGAAAAGTGTATATTAGTTATTTTACGATTTTTAATTGAGAAAATGAATGAAAATAACATTTTGCGTAATGAAATGTGGAAATAAGGGTGAAAATGTCAAAAAATGAAATGTAAGGACATTTTCCATAATAACAGTGAAATGTGAGGATGTTGTGTACTAATTACCCTTTTGAATAGTGATTTTAGGAGAATGTGTGGTTAAAAAGTTGAGAAATTTTTTAGATTTACTTGTAAAATATTCTATTGTATGAATATGTGATTAAAAAATGAGTATTAAAAAAATATATTTATATAATAGTTGTCAAAAGCTTTCACATGACACAAGAAGGTTCCACAAATCAAGGCCAAAATGAGATAGTATGTTTTTCACGTTTCATAGGGTTAATTTATTTTCATTTAGTGGCGGAGCCATGATCGTAACTCTGTGCGGGAACACTTTATCGATGTTTGAACGTTGAGTTTGTGGTTATGAGTTTAATGATGATAAAACTATAAAACAATATTACAATAATACTAAAAATGACATAATTTATAAATTACACTTATTATTTGTGTGTTTTCATACTTTAATATCGTTGTACAATAATTTCATTATTGAACTTTAAAAATATATCTTTATTTACATAAACAATTGTGCTATCATTCATCTACTGATCACCCATTCAGTTACGCAATCTATCATTTACAATGCTCATTGCAGAAAATATCATCTCTACAGTAGCGGCAGCAACTGGTAGACTCAATGCTAAAATCAAAAGTTTATAAACCAATGAATATACCACATTTTTCTTCATCAGAACTAACTTTTCTGTAAGATCGACAAGGTCATTCAACCATTCAAACTCTTTGTTAGAGCACATATAAAAAATATAAGTCTCAACTTGATTATGAAGTACAATGAGATCTACTACTGAGAAATCTAATGGATAAATATCAATAAGTCGAATCAAGCTTTTCTTGTCAAAAGAAAAAAAATGAATCTCGTGGACATAAACAAGCTACACAAAGCAGTAGCTCTGTATTTATCTCCGAGAAACGATCATTTAATTATTGAAGTTGTAGATCGATGACAGAGTAGAACAAATCTACCCGATAATGATGTAAATTTGTAATTTCTAGAGGATTACGTTGTGAGTGACCACGAAGTGCACGACGTACAGACATATTATTCATGCCGTGTACATCAATATAATGTTGTTGACAAAAAGAACATACATCTTCCAACAAAGAGTCTCACCCCCCATCTCTCATTATTTGGAGTCGTCATTTGCACAACTTCACCAGTTGCATTACATTCACAATATATTGATTTTTCATTTGCAATGCCTTTGACAGTTCATTTGAATCCCTAAGACACTTCTTATCAACTGCAGATTAAATACAAAATCAAATGTCTGTATCCACTCCAATTTGATGGCATTAATATCTTTATTATGAGTAACCAAAAATTCCAATAGGACTAAGAAATTACCTAGATTGAGAGAATCCTTAGATTTAGCGTGACCTTGAAATGAGTATTATTGTCATAATAGAAGTTGAACACAATCAATAGATACATTAAAATGGGTAACATATGCACTTCTTAATTGTTCTAATTGCTTGTAGAAAACTGATTGAATATGTTGCTCTTGATTCATCAAAATTTCACACTTAATGCGAGCTTGATTATGCGTACTTTCATATTCTCCAACATGAGTATGAAGCCTTTTTGATTTTTCCAATATGTAAAACATTCACCAACAAAAGACATACATCCCCCTTTCTTTCTAGAAGTTGTTTTGAAAAGATAATAATACAAACAATAAGAAGCATCTTTTTCTATACTATACTCCAACCAAGAACCGAACTCTTTAAATCAAGAAGGATAGAATCGTCTAGCTTTTATTTCAAATTGTCGTTTGGGAATGTCATGATTTTGGGACTGACAATGACCTTTTAACATATATGCTCTTCAAACTTGATCTGAGATATTATTATTGTAATCCAAAATGAGTATCCTTAGATCAAGATCAATTGAAAGTTTTGTGACATCAAATTCTACATTATTTGACATTCCCCATCAACATTTACATTGTTTACATTAGTTTTTCTTTGAAAGAATCTCTTCATTTTATATCTGGATTTAAATATTAGATCCAATTACTACTGAGAGTAATTCAGAATAACATAAACAGAATCACAAGTACTAGAAGCAAAAGCAAATGTTGCAAAACAATTCACGTGGCAATTCACATATCAATATTGTAACAATTCACGTAACAATACTATAAACAAGGGTGGAGTATTACTATAAGCAGGGGCAATTCACAGGACAATACTATTTTCAAAACTTATGAAATTCACACTTTAGTGACAAAGTAAGCAATAACTTATAGTCACAGAGGCAAATAGACAACAATACTGGAAGGAAGTCGGTAGCCAAATCAATTGCACACCAATGTGTATGCAGTAGACTTCGAGCAATTGAAGAGCAAAGTGCTAGTTTCAGAAGTTAAAAAGTAAAAAAAAAAAAAAAAAGCATTATCAGAAAATCCACAAATCAACATAACAAAAAATAAGAAAAGATTAGTTAGGAAATCAAGGATAACTGCATAAGCTTCGATTCGGGGTTAATAGCTTCACCTAATCATTTTTCTTCTGCTGCCGTCGATTGTTGAAGAATCACCGGCGCCCAACGGTCGCGAACACGCTGTTTACTGCCGTCTAGGGCTCGAACAGGGACGAAGGCGATTCAGGTGAGTAGGAGCTATAAATGTTCAGTCTGGTAGCCAAATCAATTGCACACCAATGTGTATGCAGTAGACTTCGAGCAATTGAAGAGCAAAGTGCTAGTTTCAGAAGTTTAAAAGTAAAAAAAAAAAAAACATTATCAGAAAATCCACAAATCAACATAACAAAAAATAAGAAAAGATTAGTTAGGAAATCAGGGATAACTACATAAGCTTCGATTCGGGGTTAATGGTTTCACCTAATCATTTTTCTTCTGCTGCCGTCGATTGTCGAAGAATCACCGGCGCCCAACGGTCGCGGACACGCTGTTTACTGCCGTCTAGGGCTCGAACAGGGACGAAGGTGATTCAGGCGAGTAGGAGCTATAAATGTTCAGTTGTTCAGGTTGAAGGAGTGTGTATGAATTGTGAGAAAGAGAGGAGCGGCCGAGACTCAGAGGCTATGACCAGAGGTGGAGGTGGAGGCAATGAATTTGGCCTCGCCGTTTGGATTTTGTAATGAAATGGATTGGTGGGTTGTGCCTAATTTTTGGCTGTCTAGGTATTGGTATGGTTTTGGGTTTCACTTTTGGGCTGACCATTCATTAAAATTTTTTTGGGCCATTGGGTTGGGCCCAAAAGTGCAGTGCAGGTCCATGCCTGCACTGGACTTGATTGGGCTCCGCCCCTTTTTGTAGTTACTATACTTTGATCAGATCTTCAATTGGGTTTCCATATTTCAATTCATGATAACTGAGTCACTATACTTAATTTGTGCCATTTGGACCACTAAACTCTAATTTTGTCTCAATTTTTAGGCCACTCAATTCAATTTCATCTCATTTTTTAACTGATAGACGACACTGACGTGAGTATTACATACTAATAGTCATCTTACATGGGTTTGAATTATTTTCAGATTTCGAGTATAATGTATAAAATGAGTTTCCAATTGTATCACTTATTTAAAATCATCTTTAGTAGTCGAGTAAGATGGTAATTGATATTAAGTTCATATTTGATATCGATTAAAATCTAGATTTTAATTTAAGACAAAATCAACAATTCGTTTCAATCACATCTTATGGGTTCCACAACTTTTTAATAACACATTTTATCAACTTCTATCAAAATCTAATTTTTAATCCCCCAACTTTTTAATAACACATTTTATCAACTTCTATCAAAATCTAATTTTTAATCCCCCAACAAACAGGAGCTAAAAGTGTGACGAAAGGTACATAATGGCCTGTTTGAAACAAAATTAATGTATAATGACCCGATTAAAAATAGATCAAAGTAACTCGAACGAAATTAACCCGCAAATCATCGGAAAAAGGTTAGGAGCGTATGATCACTTAAGCCATTAATATTTGTTTAATACAACTACGTCACTACGAGCTCCAGTAGAACGTTAAATTTCCACTATCCCAACATTTGTAATAAACTCTTTTACACGTATTCTTGACAAACCACACCCATATCCGGCTTGCCTTGAAAAATAGTATACAGCTCATAAGATTGCCTTCTTCTATCTCTCAAGTTTCCAAATTCAAAATCTTTCACTACCTACACAGACTCACAGTCATTTCCCAAGAATTTCTTGGTAAGTACCAATTACATTTTGCTGTTTTATTTAGAGGGTGTTTGGTAGAGATTAAAATCAGATTAAAATTGAAAATATAACCGTTATTGTTGACTTTTATTAGACGGGTGTGACCCAATAACGGCCATATTTTCAATTTTAATTGAATTTTAAGCCGTACCAAACAGGCTCTTAACTGTGTTTTTCTGGGAATATGTAGACAAATAATTTAAGAAGTTGCTTTTAACCAGGATAGATACACTGCTTGTTTTTCTTTGTACCTTGTCTAGTCTCATCTTCTTGAAATTTGTGAATCAGCAAATTCTCCTTTTTTTTTTCTCACCTTCCAAGAGACTACTGAAGCAAATATACTGCTGCATTTTTTGTTTTATTTTGTGGGTTTGAAGTTTGAATCATTACTAAGATATTATATGGTAGCGCTGGAGGGATGTGATGGTTGGTAAATTGTAATAACTTATCCCTTATAAGTTCTTTTTGAAATGTAGAATGATTCTTCTCACTTTATTCTTTTTTTCTCTGCAAAAGGCCACAATGCAATACAAGACATTCTTGTGCAATAATTACATATTTTTTTATCCCAAAATTATTTGATTGCACCATTGATCCCGGCGACAATGGAGGGATTTTTTAATTGTCAAAAGGCCTTTTGATATTATATAAGTGGCCCCACTTGGCTATATTTCTTGAGGACCACCATTCTTGTTGTACATGGCCACATGGGCACCGTACTATCAGGGGCGCCAAGTGGCCACTTTCGTCACTTGGGCCCTGTAGTATAGTGCCAGTTTAATCAATCCATTTCTTGATTTGATATTGTACCATCCCCATCAAGTGGTTAGACTTGTGTTGTGCAATTGGTCTTGTCCCTGTATCAATCAATGCTACCAAAACTAAAAATTGTTGAAAAAATATAAGTGTATTTATTAGGCACGTTGACGCTACTTGTACATGTTGAGGTATCATATCCATTTTTTTTTTTGATAAATTGTTTTTGAAATCAATGGTAATGATCTTTTCAACACATACATTGTTAATCAAATTGTACAAATAACTTAATTCTTATTAGGCACTAGAAGCATATACTACTTGTATTCTCTTTAAGAGGCTTTAGTGTATATTTAGTATGCAGTACTTTGCAAGATTGGACATGTAGTGTGTGTTTAATGTTCAATACTGTTCGAGATTTGATGTTACAATGAACGACTCCTGTCCAAGAGCAATCATGCCATTAACGTTTTCATTTGAGTTACATGACTCAATATGTGTTTTTTTCACTTCATGATCCACTGGACTGTTCTTGTGCATTTATTTCCATTGGATTCCCAACTTTCTTGTGATATTTCTGCAGTTTTACAGGCATTGTGGGGTAGGAAGATTGAAGTAATAAATATTTACCACTCAATTTCACTTTTGTGGCCAATAAGGTGCTTAAGATATGCAGACTACTAAAGCAAGGTAACTTTCAATGGCTTTCAAGTTAAAAGTTTATCAGGCAAGTTTAATGGTTGAGTCTATTAATTTGGCCGTTTGCTAGTTGTTATTTCTTGAGATGAGTTAGATATTGAGCTACATAAATAATTTGTTTCTTGCATCAGTGGATTTGATGATTTTGGAAGTAAGTTGACACATGATATTCAAATGTCTCAAATGTTGTTTTATTGCAGAAACAGTTCGTCTGGAGCACGTCAAAAGATCTCTCCACGATCCATTAATTCCTCCGACGTGCCTCATAAGACCTCTCTTAGAGGTGTGTCCTTAGCGGCACCGCCAAAGATTTCTTCTCGCATTGTGCGCCAACTCAAGCCAGCTGCACAAGATTCAAACTCCTCTATATCGTCTGCTAACCTAGCGAGTAGGACGCTGAAAGAGAGAAGTCCTAAAGTTGCCGACCGGAGGTCACTCGGAAGTCCAGTGTCTGAGGTATCCCACATATACACACTTGACTGTTGTACTGAGTTTGTATCCCTGGATCCCCTAGTATCATAGTGCAGTTCGGTGTTTTACTATCAAACTTCAATTGATTTCTGCTATGATAATGAATTATGGCAATACATACCGCTATCTTCTATTGCATATATTCCTAAATCATATGTTTCCCTTGCAACTTACAGAAGAAGCACCCTAGCAGGGTTGCGGAACTTGAACATCAGATTTCTCAGCTTGAGAATGATCTAACTAATGTGAAGAATAGATTATGCTCTTCAGAAGCGTCAAAGAAACAAGCCCAAAAAGATATAGAGGAATCTACTCAGCAGCTCTTAGCCCTGTCGTCAATGCTTGAAGAGTACCGAAAGAAAACTTTGGAGCAATCGCCTTCCGAGGATCGCTGTAAGGACACTGAAGAACAGGATAAGACGTTGCAATCTGAACTTGCAGATATCCAAGAGCAGCAATCGGTAAATTCAGATGCGTTAGCTTCTGCCTTAAATGAAATCAACCAACTCAAATTCCAGCTTGAAACACTAGCTAAGTCTGAAGCTATCCAGACGAAGTACTCAGAATCGGTGCAAAGTGAGTTACATTCACTGAGAGAAAATCTGGGGGAATCTCTTACACTTGTGGAAGATATGAAAAACCAGCTAAGAGACCGCAAAGAATCAGAAGCTCAGGCCCAAGCACTTGTCGGAGAAACTCTGATGCAACTGGAGACGGCAAAACAGACAGTGGAGGCCCTCAAGTCAGATGGATTTAAAGCAATGGAAGCACATGATGCCATATCTTCCGAATTAGACAAGTCAAAGGCCCGCGTTAACTTTTTGGAAGAACTTGTTAGCAAACTCAAGGCTGATAGCAGTTGTGCTGGTGGCAAAGATTCTCAAAATTATTGTAAAACTGAGCTTGCTTCTCTGAAACTTGAAGTTGAACAGCTAAAATCTGCTTTGGAGTCCGCTGAGATAAGATACAACAAGGAACAAGCTCTAAACGCTGAAGAGATGAAAAATGCTAATGAATTGGTGGAACAGATAAAGTATGCATCAAGTCAGAGAGAAGCAGCATTAGAGTCGGAGCTGCAGAAAGTGAAAGATGAAGTTGAGGAGTTGAAGGCAAACCTGATGGATAAGGAAACTGCATTACAAGGTATATGTGAGGAGAATGTGGGGCTGATGATGAAACTAGAAAATACTGGGTCAGGTCAGAGAGAATATGAACTGGAAATGGAGCTCCAGAAATCAAAGGTATATGTCGAAGAACTGAGAGCAAATTTGATGGACAATGAAACAGAATCACAGAATTTATCTGAGGAGAATGAAGCGCTGAAATTGAGAATCAAGGAAAACAACATGAGCAAAACAAGTTCTGTTTCTGAACTAGAAATTGCTAGGGCTGCAGAGAAGGAGGCTCTTACGAAGGTTATTTACATGACAGAGGAAGTTGATAAAAGTAATAGGAGAGCTGCACGAGTGGCCGAGCAGTTGGAGGCAGCACAGGGAGCGAATGCAGAAATGGAGGCCGAATTAAGAAGGTTAAAGGTGCAATGTAACCAATGGAGGAAGGCTGCAGAGACCGCAGCTGCTATACTTTCAGCTGGAAACAATGGAAAACTTATGGAGAGAACAGGATCGTTGGATAGTAACTATATCCCTGGGACGGGCAACATAGGTTCGCCTTTTGCAGAGGATGTGGATGAAGATTTGATAAAGAAGAAAAACACTAACATGCTTAGAAGATTTGGGGTCATGTGGAAGAAGCCACACAAATAGAAGCTAATGTATGAAGATTGATATTATTATGCTATGTATTAGATATGAAATGGTTGCAAAAATTTGATATCTTTCTTTAATAAGAATCTTAAGTTCGATAATTAATCAATTGTAATGCTAGTTGGCTTTAGAGATACCATTTCACCAAGTGAGCTATTTTTATATTTTCCTGTATATTTGATTCAAGATATATGTGCAAGATGAAATAAATCAAACAATCAAGAACACCAAGATTTTACTGGGAAACCCGAGACACGAAAAATATCATGGTCAGAGAAGGAGAATTCGCTAAATCAAAATTAATTATTTGTGTGCTCTCAACCAAATCTAATTGTTCTCTAATGCTATGAAGAGCTAACAAGTCGTTGAGCATATATACTACCCTAATAATAGAGTTTTAGATGGAATGGTATCTCAAAATTCGTTAAAACGCGTAAAAAGCCTAGGCCGGATAACACGACTGCACAAGTGCCGTGCCTCGCGCTCAGCGAGTGGTTGCTTTGGTGCTTGAGCGCTAGACTAGGGGGTGGCGAGTAGTGAGGCAGTGCTTTGGATAGCACTTAGGCACTAAATCTCTATTCCAAACCCCTTTATTCCTTCTAAGTTACGCCTAGGCATCTGGATGTAGCACTTGGGCACCCAGTCTCTATCCAAAACATCCCAAATCCATATTTCGACTTCTTCAAAGTCTCTTTTCAATGAAAACACCAATTTCCAATGGAATTTGGGTCATACATCAACAAATCTCCACCTTGATACAAATTATAATGTAAGGAATTACTATTCACTCTTCAACAAACGATTCTCTACCCTTCCACACAAGCCCCTAAAGGCTAATTCAACAAGTATCGATCAAGTCCAAGCGATGTTCAAACTTGGCTACATGGAGTGCCTTCGTCAATATATCAGCACAAATTCTCCTTGGTATCAACATTTCTCACTACAATATCACTACGAGTAATCACATCATGCACAAAATGTTACCTCATATCAATGTGCTTTGTTTTTTGGTGAAATATCTGATCTTTTGTCAAAAGACATAATAGGCTTGAGCCGGATAAATTGATCACTCGAGCATTGTGTCTTGCACGCAATGAGTGGCTACTCTGGCACTCGAGCGCTATTTCGTGAGTAACCAGTGGAAAGATAATGCTTAGGTGCTTAATCTTTGTTTTAAATCCGTTTCTTCATTTCAAGTGGTGCTTAGACACCCGAATGTGGTACTTGGGAACCCAGTATCTCTCCAAAATATCCCAAATCAATATTTTGACTTCTTCAAAGTCATTTTTAACCCAAACTCCAATTTCCAATGGAATTTGGGTCATACTTCCAGATTTCCAATGCCATTTCCGCATATGGTGCAAGTTTGACCAACAAGCATATATATACTTAAACAGAGTGTAAAATAGCGAAGTCAGGCTGTTTATGGAGGCCAAACTTAACTCACGCATAGTTTTGATAAGACACATTTTTGGTAGATAGAAGTCCTAAAATGGTTCACATTTGTTTTTTGTCCGTTAACTTTATGGATAAATAAAAAAGACTTGTAGGGACTACGAGTCTAGACAGATAAGCACAACACAAAGCATAAAGAGAAATTGCAAAGCAGCAGATCATTATGGCAAATCCATAACCATAGTGGAGTTACTCATGGAACTTAGTTGAGCATAGCATAGCCTCCTCGGAGGTAGCTGCAAATAATTTCGAAATCAAGCCAGAGACAATTGTGCTGCTTTGGAATCACGTACAATTTATGGTTTTCCTAATGAAGATCCACACGAGCATTTGATACGAATCTTGGAGGTTTGCAATACATTCAAAATTAATGAAGCACCCAATGATTCCAATCGCCTCAAACTCTTCTTTTTTTCATTAAATGACATGGCAAAAGCTTTTTTGCATTCATATCCAATAGGGACATTAATTACTTAGGATGATATGTCACCTGAAGGAAGTTTCTATCGAAAAATTCCCTCCTGTATGTGCTCTCCAATTGAGGAATGAAATGAGTTCTTTAATTTACCAGTATGACTGTTAAGAAATATAGTATTATTTTATTTTATTGTTTATTAAGGGTAGAATAGTGTTTTTAGTTTCCCTTATTTTAGACTATATATAGTCTCTCTCTGTTTAGGTTTTGTATTCACTTTTTCATTATGCATTATTAATGAAACCCTAACCTTCATTTTTCTTCTCTTTTTTTTGTGGTGATTTCGAGACAAGTTCGATAGAGTTTTCTTTCTGTTTTGCAATTTGGTATTTCGTTTTCCTTTCTTTTGAGATTTATTTTTCCTTATTCTTTGATTATGGCTACTGAAAGAGACGATTCGCTTCAGTCTGTGAGTGTGAGGTTGGATGGAAAGAATTATTCGTATTGGAGTTATGTGATGAAAATTTTTCTTAAGGGTAAAAAGATGTGGGGATACATTAGTGAAACTTTTGTGAAACCTGAGAATACCGATGAGGATTATGCTGGTTTGGTAGATACTTGGGAATCAAATAATTCAAAAATCATTACTTGGATTAACAATTCTGTTGAGCATTCCATAGGCAGAGAGTTGGCGAAATATGAGACATCAAAGGAGGTTTGGGATCATCTGCAAAGGTTATTCACTCAGTCAAATTTTGCGAAGCAGTATCAATTGGAGAATGACATACGAGCTCTTCAGCAGAAAAATATGAGTATTCAGGAGTTTTATTCTGCTATGACAGATCTTTGGGATCAATTGGCTCTTACAGAATCGGACGAATTAAAGGCATGTGCACCCTATATTGCTCGTAGAGAGCAGCAACGGTTGGTGCAGTTTTTAACTGCACTTCGCAGTGATTCTGAGGGACTTAGAGGTTCAATTTTGCATCGTTCTCCACTTCCTTCTGTTGACTCAGTTGTTAGTGAGCTATTGGCGGAAGAAATACGTTTCAAGTCTTATTCTGAAAAGGGAATCCTTTCTGCTTCTAATCCTTCCGTGTTAGCAGTGCCTTCTAAGTCACTCTCTCATAATCAGAATAAGTTTTACGGAAGGGTTGCCCCCGATGTGTGCATTTTCTGTAAGCATAAAGGTCATTGGAGGGCTCAATGTCCTAAGTTGAGACAACAGAATCAATCGCAGCAACAATTTCAAGCTTGGAAGCCTGGCAACCAGTCACAATCGAATGCTCATAGACCACCTCATGGCTATAGACCACCACAGTCTAATACTGCAGCAGCAGCTTCATTAGGTCTTTTCACCGATCCTAGTACTCTGGCTGAGCAATTTCAGAAGTTTATCTCCTTACAGCCACAAGCTATGTCTGCTTCCTCTCCTTCCGTAGGTCAGTTGCCTCACGGTTCTTCAGGTATGTCACATTCTGTATGGGTCTTGGATTCTGGTACTTCACATCATATGTCTCCAGATTCTTCATCTTTTGCTTCTGTGTCTCCTTCGTCTTCTATTCCTGTCATGACTGCTGATGGCACTCCTATGCCTTTAGCAGGTGTTGGTTCTGTTGTCACACCTCACTTGTCTCTCCCTAATGTTTATCATATACTGAAACTCACATTAAATCTTGCTTCTGTTGGTCAGTTATGTGATTATGGTAATTTAGTCACATTTTCCTCATCTTCTTGTTATGTGCAGGACCTGCAATCTCAGAAGATGATTGGGACAGGCCGTAGGAAGGGTGGACTATATATTTTGGATGAGCTAAAAGTGCCAGTTGCTGCTTCTACTACTAGTGTTGATTTCTCTTCTTTTCGTTTGAGTCCTTCTTCTTCTAGTTTTTATTTATGGCATTCTCGTTTAGGTCATGTTTCGTCTTCTCGTTTAAGATTTTTATCTTCCACTGGAGCGTTAGGAGATTTGCAACCTTGTGGTATTTCTGATTGTAGTGGATGTAAACTGACAAAATTCTCAGCTTTACCTTTTAATCGAAGTATTTCTGTTTCTTTTTCTCATTTTGATTTGATTCATTCTGATGTATGGGGGCCTTCTCCTGTTACCACAAAAGGAGGGTCTCGATATTATGTTTCCTTTATTGATAATCATACTCGTTATTGTTGGGTTTATTTAATGAAACATCGTTCTGAATTCTTTGAGATATACTCAGCATTTCGTTCTCTTGTCAAAACTCAACATTTTGCTGTTATCAAATGTTTTAGGTGTGATTTGGGTGGGGAATACACTTCTAATAGATTTTGTGAGCTTCTTGCCTTAGATGGAACCATTCACCAAACTTCGTGTACTGATACTCCTAAGCAAAATGGTGTTGCTGAAAGAAAACATAGACACATTGTTGAAACTGCTCGCTCTCTCTTGTTGTCTTCTTCTGTTCCTAGTGTGTTTTGGGGTGAAGCTGTTCTTACTGCTGTAGGTCTGATTAATACAATTCCATCTTCTCATATTTCAGGTCTTTCTCCTTTCGAAAAGTTGTATGGGTATGCCCCTGATCATTCTTTCTTTAGAGTTTTATGTTGTACTTGTTTCGTTCTTCATCCTCATGTAGAACGTAGTAAGTTGTCATCTCGATTTGCTATTTGTGTCTTTCTTGGTTATGGTGAAGGTAAAAAGGGATATCGTTGTTTTGATACAACAACTCAGAAACTTTATGTGTCCCGTCATGTTGTTTTTCTCAAGCATATACCTTTCTTTTCTATTCCATCCACTACTCATAATTTGACTAGATCTGATCTTATTCGTATAGATCCATTTTCTGACGATTCTGATAGTTTGTCATCTCAGGTTCCCAGTACCTCAAATACCTCTTCTCATGTTCTTACACCGTTATCTTTACAACCAACTCGTATTGATCATTCTGCAGGTACGACACTTTACTCTCCGGTACACCTGGAGGTCTCTTTTCTCCTACAGTCCCTCAAGCTCCGTCTGAGATTGTGGATTCACCTCTACGTCAATCCACACGCATTCGTAAGTCTACAAAGTTACCAGATTTTGCTTATTCTTGTTATTCTTCATCTTTTACTTCATTTTAGCTTCTATTCATTGTCTCTCTGAGCCCTCTTCCTATAAAGAGGCAATTCTTGATCCTCTTTGGCAGCAAGCTATGGATGATGAACTTTCTGCTTTGCATAAGACTGGTACTTGGGATTTGGTTCCTCTACCTCCTGGTAAGAGTGTTGTGGGTTGTCGTTGGGTGTATAAGATCAAGACTAATTCTGATGGATCAATTGAGCGATACAAAGCTCGGTTGGTTGTAAAATGGTACTCTAAAAAATGACTACTATTCGTACTCTTATTGCAGTAGCTTCCGTTCGTCAGTGGCGTATCTCTCAACTTGATGTTAAAAATGCCTTCTTGAATGGAGATCTTCAAGAAGAAGTTTATATGGCACCCCCTCCTAGTGTTTCACATGATTCTGGGTATGTTTGCAAGCTAAAGAAAGCGTTATATGGTCTCAAACAAGCATCTCGTGCTTGGTTTGAGAAATTCTCTGTTGTGATCTCTTCCCTTGGATTTACTTCTAGTAGTCATGATTCAGCTCTTTTTGTTAAGTGCACTGATGCAGGTCGTATCATTCTATCTTTATATGTTGATGACATGATTATTACTGGTGATGATATTGATGGTATTTCAGTTTTGAAAACAGAATTAGCTAGACAGTTTGAAATGAAAGATTTGGGTTCTCTACGATATTTCTTGGGTATTGAGATAGCCTACTCACCTAGAGGTTATCTTCTTTCTCAGTCAAAATATGTTACAGATATTCTTGAGCGGGCTAGACTTACTGATAATAAGACTGTTGATACTCCCATTGAGATTAATGTAAAGTATTCTTCTTCTGATGGTTTACCTTTGTCGGATCCTACTTTATATCGTACTATTGTTGGGAGCTTGGTATATCTCACTATTACTCGTTCAGATATTGCATATGCTGTTCATGTTGTTAGTCAGTTCGTTGCTTCTCCTACTACAGTTCATTGGGCAGCTGTTCTTCGTATTTTGTGGTATCTTCGGGGTACAGTCTTTCAGAGTCTTTTACTTTCATCCACATCTTCCTTGGAGCTGCGTGCATACTCTGATGCTGATCATGTAAGCGATCCCACAAATCGCAAGTCTGTTACTGATTTCTGTATTTTTTTGGGTGATTCTCTTATTTCTTGGAAGAGCAAGAAACAATCTATTGTTTCACAATCTTCAACCGAAGCAGAATATCGTGCTATGGCATCTACTACCAAAGAGATTGTTTGGCTACGTTGGTTACTTGAAGATATGTGAGTTTTTCTTTCTCATCCTACTCCTATGTATTGCGACAACCAGAGTTCTATTCAGATTGCCCACAACTCGGTTTTTCATGAACGGACTAAGCACATTGAGATCGATTGTTACCTTACTCGTCATCATCTCAAGCATGACACAATTACTTTGCCTTTTGTTCCTTCTTCTTTGCAGCTTGCAGATTTCTTTACTAAGTCGCATTCTATTTCTCGTTTTCGTTTTCTAGTTGGCAAACTCTCGATGCTTGTAACTGCCGCATCGTGAGTTTGAGGGGAGATGTTAAGAAATATAGTATTATTTTATTTTATTGTTTATTAAGGGTAGAATAGTCTTTTTAGTTTCCCTTATTTTAGACTATATATAGTTTCTCTTTGTTTAGGTTTTGTATTCACTTTTTCATTATGCATTATTAATGAAACCCTAACCTCCCTTTTTCTTCTCTTTTTCTTTGAATTGTTTAACAATGACAAGTCTTACTATGATGCATGGGAGAGGTACAATGATCTACTAAAAAAATGCATAAATCATCAATGATGATATGGATGTAATGTCATACATTCTATAATGGGTTGGACGGTAGCACAACAAATATGGTGAAAGCTACAGCTAATGAAGTATTCATTCGGAAAACAGTTGAGGAAGCTTATGAATTGTTCGAAGACTTGGATGCAAACGCTTGCAGATATAATTCAAAGAGGGCATGAGAAAGAAAATAGCTAGGTTATTTAGCTCTTACATCTTTGGTAGCACAAGTAGCGACACTAACAAAGAATGTTGACTCTTGTAGGCACTCTTGTTAAGTTGTGGAGCCTAATTATTGTCACTTCACGAAGCTGATCACGGATCGTATTGCCCATCTAATTTTATTAAGAATTGCTTAGGAATTTGTATTCTTGTAAAATTCTGCTAAAGAATTGGAATCCTTATAAAATTTGATTTTGCCCTAATTTATCTTATAAATGGGGTGTCGTCATTAGATTTATTATGATGATAAAAAAGGAGATAAAAAGAGATTAAAGAAGATAGGAGTGCGATTTTCTCTTGTGAACATTTTTTCATCATAGTGAATTATTGAAACAGTGGGAGAGGAAGTAATCTCACGTTAAGACGAACCTCTATAAATTTTGTGTGTTCTTAATCGTATATTTTTCTTGAGCATCAAATGTCTACTTGTAAATCCTTTTGATTAGTCTACTAAATGGTTAGCTATGTGCAAACCTTCTAGCAACAACAGAACAATCGTAATCAAATAGATATAGTCCGAGCCAAAGAAACCATCTTCCCTTCGGGCGGTAATCAAAATATTGCGCAGGTACAATCTGCATTCCAGAATCAAGAGAATATTCCATGTTGGGAGGAAGCACTTGCTAATTTCATAAAAAAGCCATATACAAGTTACTGGATTCGACAAACTTTAATTAAAAATTTAGAGAACCAAATAGGTCAATTGATAGCAATGATGTAGGTGAGACGGTTGGGTACTCTGCCAATAAAAATGGAAAAAAAAAAAAATAATCCAAGAGGATAAGTGAATACCATTAGAATTTGAAGTGGAGTACAATTGTGTAAAATCACAATCAAGAGACCAACTGCTACAGAAAATAAGATGCCTACCATTAGCTAGGTATACATTGAACAATCTAACCTAGTAACACGAGATGTAAAGGAAAAAAAAAATGTCAAAACCTTGAAGGCAACTGTACCTATTAAAGCTTTTGTGCAGGTTGGTCATGAGAATTTTGAGTTATTATGAGGATTTTATACATAATTTTTTTTACAAGTGAAGCAACATTAAAGCCAAATTTGGTAGAGATTAAAATCAGATTTTTAATATATTTTGATAAAAATTGATGAAATTTGTGGTTGAAAAGTTGTAACATCAATAAAATATGTGGTTAAAACTAATTATTGACTTTGACTTAAATTAAAATTAAAACTTTGATCTATAAAAAATTGGGGTCAAATATTTAAATGACAAACATCTTATATTTAAATGAAGAGTTTATATGAAATGAATTAAGAATAAATTTTAAATAATAAAAAAGATTAGGGTAAATAGGTAGGATTTTTTAGGCCCCCAACTTTGGAGGCTCTAGGCCATTGCCTTAGTGGCTTTGGCCCAGGGCGGTTGTCTCAAAAATATTTGTTTCGTTTGAAATACCGTAAGTGTATGGTTTGGTAACAAGTGGTAAAATGGATCTTGATTCCGAGTATTGTACTCATAGAGATTGTATTGGTTAAAACTCAAATAAATTTAGCCTTAACCGAAACTATGAAAAATTGTCAATAACTAATTTGTTACTAATTATTCTACTAAAAAATGCAAGACCTAACTTAAACAAAATTCGATGTAAATTGTGATTTATGCAAGTTTGATGAAAATGCATAGATGAAAGATGTACTAGGATCCCAAATTTCCTTGTATCAATCCTCATTTAACTTCGAACATTTGAATTTGACAACATGATTCAATTATGTAGATCAATATTCCTAAATTGTAGAATAATTTCTCTTGAGTAGAATTAAACATATTATTACATGTGACTCGAATATGATTCTATGACGAATGCAAACATACAAGAACGCATTAATGGATTTGTGAATACTTAAAGATTACAGAAAGCATAACGGTATATTTCTATCCCGTATCGGACTTTATGACAATTATGACAATTTCTAACGTATTTTCAATCTCTCGAAAGTAAAATAAGTTCCAAAATTCATATAATTATTGATTAAGTAATTGTAGAAAAAATAAATCTTGTCATAACTGTTCAAAACTTAAAATGTTTTTTATTATAAAAATTAAGATTCAAACTTTAAAGTTCCATAATACAAGGTTCATCGCAATCCCAGCACAAGATTACTGTAGCCTAACATGTTGTGAAGAAGAAAACAAAAGAAATAAAAATAGTTCATCATCCGGAATTCTTGAATTTGATGTTCGGATTTCTTGAATTCAATATTCCATTCTTTGCCTCTGTTTGCAATCAATTCTCGACACCTAATTATGTGTTGATAGTTGGTATTTATACTATCCTAGAAAGTGTCCAAAAATCGTGCAAGATTAGCCCAAGAAGATATTCCTTGTTGGAGTTGAATTCTGAATAAAAACAGCATCGAGCCGTGTTTGGCCAAGGCGGGTGCTTAGTAGAAAATCGGGCAGCCGCTCTTGTACCTATGTTTTTTTTTTTCGTTTTCCAATATTGGGTGGCTGTCTTGTCCATATAACTAGGCAGGTGCCCAGTTATAATAACTTCCAAAATTTAAAATTTTGTCCCCTTCTTCATTCTTTCCTCAATTTCTGGTCCTCCAACTTCTTCTCACGTGCACATTAGTCCCCCAAACCTTCCATCCAATAATCAATTCATTTTTCTTTCTTTTCCAATTGCTTAAGAAGGGATCCAAAACTGAAACAAGAGAAAATTAACCAAGCTAAGAAAAGCTCAATACTCTGATGCCATAAAAGCTTAGTAATATGGCCCAGATAAACGCAACTAGTTTTGCTTATGTGCCTCCCATTCAGTTCCTTCAGAGACATAAAAGTTGACAAACAGTTTGCCAATTTTCTTGATATTTTTCAAAATCACATGAAAACATCCATTTTGCTTATGTTCATGTTCATGCTCAGATGTTCATCTACCTCAAGTTCATGAAACATATGTTGTCTAAAAAGAGGAAGCTTGAGGTTTGAGATGATAACATTGACACAAAATTGTAGTTCAATTATATAGAACACGCTGTCATTGAAGCTCAAAGATCCATCGAGTTTCTCTATCCCTTGTAATACGGTAATCTAACATATGATATAATTTTATGTGATCTTGGTATTAGCATTAACTTAATGCCTCTATCTATAGTCATAAAATTAGGTTTGGGAAAGTCAAAATCCACCACAGTTTTACTTGAGCTGGCAAACATATCAAAAAAATATCCACTTGAAGTTAATGGAGATATTTTAATTAAATTGGATAAATTCTCTTATTCAATTGACTTCTTGGTCATAGATATTAAATACGATAAAAAAAACTTCCACAAATCTTAGATTGACCATTTAGTCGAGTATTGATAGACATGAAGAAGGGTTGCTTGATGGTGCGGGATGAATCCCATTCAATGTTGAAAATATGAAATTCGACCCTAACAACACATAGACGGAGGGGTGAATAGGTGATTATGCAAAATTAAAATTATTTAATAATTAAACAGCAATAAATCACTATTAATTATTTTTTTAGATGGTTAATCATGCAATTCATATTCTCCTATGTTGAATTACTGCAATTATGAAAGCAATAAATAACACAGAATTGATCACGGAGAAACTCCAATTGCGTAAAAACTCCGGGCACTTTTCCAGTCAACAATATACTATAAACAATTTATAACTTACAATACCAGACTAGATAACGACTTATTCTATCTCTCCTCTTGACTGATATTCCAAAGCTCTCTTGAATTTTGTGCTCTGTACCAACTCCCAGTTGCAGATTTCAAAGCTCTCTTAGATTGCGCTATCCTACAGCAACTCCCAACTTTGTAAAATTGTCTATCTCATGTGGATTCACGAAGAATACCTCGTTCTTCAATGACTGGAACTCCAGTCACCTTTCCTTGATCTTCAAAAACTCTGGTAGATATGAGGGAAGCAACAATTTGGTATTTGGATTGTGAATTTGATGTTCTCACCTCCAATAGCCAATAATAGGACGAAAGTTGAAAGCAAAATATGTGAAGATGATTTTAAAGGAATGTGTTTCTCTCAATATTTATATGTAGGTGAGGGAATGAATGGATCGAAAAAACGAATTAAAAAAATTCCCGGACGACATGTTGCTCGAGAGAAGGCGAGACGACAGTCGGGCGATGAAGTTTCTATTTTTAACGCTCGAGCCAAACTTTGATGATAGTCTAGCAAAATTCCATGCCGTTTTTCATTCTTTTCCATTATCGAATCCTAGACCTAAAATACCTTAATTTTATCTAATTGCACAAGACTCATTGACTTTTTACAACATATCAATTTTAATCATTTTTGTTCAAAGATTTGCCAATTACATTAAATACTTAACAAGCCCCCCTTTGGCATTCAGTAACAAAACTACAATCTAAAGTCAAGGCAATAGTAAAGTTAAATTACAGATTCAAAACAACTGACATAACCAATGACCGTATTAAACGAATTTTGCATTTCATTTTTCAACACTTATTTCCTGAAATAGACAACGCAAATACCTAGTATAAAATGTATGTGAAATAGTATAAGTGTAAAAACAGTTCAAGCAGCTCAAAGTGTAAAAGTGATTTAGGTAGTTTATAATTCATAATGCATCTTTTTAGTTTCATATCATAAGGTAAATTAAGACGTAATATCAATGCAACCCAACATACCAAAACGAAACATTGATACTACAAAACATCTAAACTTAATCTAGCAAAACTAAATATATTTTGCGCCGCATTATTTTGGAAGAATGTATTCTGGAATAGTAAATTAATGGAGAATGTGTAGTTGAAAAAGAAGGAAAAATTATTGATGTGATAGAAAATATTATTTTATTGAAGAATGTATGGTTGAAAATGAGTAAAATAATGAGAATGAAGATTTTAATGTGTACCAAACATGGGCATGATCAAAAGTTTTAGATACATTATGTCAAGTAGATAAAAACATATACATCATGTTAAAGCAAAAATATCTATTCCAAATATCCACTCAAAGTCTGATACTACTCCTCATTTTTGTCATAAAATGACAAAGGGGTAACTTAAAAACTAAGCAGCATCATCAGTATCACCAGAATCAATCCCCTCATTCGAAGTTGCACCATTATCCCTGTGGTGACGAATCCATTGAAACCCTCATTGAATATATTCAACAGTACCACGAAGCATAGTAAACTCGATAGTGTGTCGATCAATTGTAGCTCGCAGCTGTGTAAGCTCTGCCATCATCCGAGCATGCTGCTCGATCAACATAGTCATTTGTCCCATAAGTGCAACTGATAGACCAACGGGAACATAATGAATATCAACAGGTGCAGGGACAGACTCAGTGGAGGAGGAGCAGAAGTAGAAGAAGATAGAATATCAGTGGATGGAGGAATAGAAGAGTAGTAGGGTAATTGGATGGATCAACAGAGATAAGGTCATCAAAAGGATCAACGGTACAGTTGGATCAACTAGCTCAGCTAGCTCAGAAAAAGTAGTGTGGCCAATCGGTCAAGAAACCCTTCGAAGAACCCCCTCAGGAAAACTAATGCCAAGTGTTGTTACAAGGCGATAAATAAGGCAGCATAAGAAAGTCCCACCCGAGTCCCCGTAACATGAAAGGCACGTAAAATTTGCTGACATATGAACGTGGGGAGATCAATAGAGTCGCCATGCAATAGGATGTACAAAAACCGAGCCCTCTCCATAGGTAAAGAAGAGGTATGCGACATTGGTTACAGATTTGTGCTCACAATGCACAACAAAATCTACCGATCAGTGGGTATCCTCCAACAGTGTGTTAAACACCATGGAATAGACTAGAGAGTCCACTGGAAGAGTATCAATAGACAGATAA
Source organism: Fraxinus excelsior (assembly GCA_019097785.1). Lineage (NCBI taxonomy): Eukaryota > Viridiplantae > Streptophyta > Magnoliopsida > Lamiales > Oleaceae > Fraxinus > Fraxinus excelsior. The sequence goes on from CM032643.1 coordinate 13,556,727, forward strand.
GGAAACAAATGATGGACGACTCGATGAATATGTACTAGACTCGATAAGACATCGGGTGTGATCTTAACTGTCCTACCACGAAGAAAAACCTTAAAAGTCGAACCGCTAACGTTGTAAATGTTAGCATAAAACTCTTGAACTAGAAGGCTAGGATGAGGTGTCAACTCAACTAATAAAGGCTCCTAATCCCGATAAGTGAAAATAGCAGCAACGTTTGGACATAGGTCAGACATAATAACCTCGTACTCAAACAAAACAGGTCTCAATGAAAACTTTAACCTAAAAGTGTCTTGGACAACATCAGAAATAAAACTACAAAAATTGCTCCAAAATAGTCCAAAAACCTAATGTCCGGTGCAAAATGATGTAGGAAATGATGACAATATATGAGAATCAAGAAAACATGAAGTGTGACCCAAGAAATTAAAGCAAAGAATCAAAAGAACACAATAAATCTGAAAATTTGAGAAATAAAGGTTTTTGGAGCAATACCTTGAAAGAATTCGTTGAAAATGGAATGAAAACGTGTGCAAATCTATGAAAAGATGGATGCTATTTGTTCAATAAGTGATTAATAGTACGAATTTGAGATGGGTGGGCGAAATTTTGAGAGAAATGGAAAGAATTTTGAAATTTGGCGTAGAACCCATGAAAACAGCTATGAACTTTAAACAAGTGCTTATTAGGAAGCAACTCAACCTTCTATCCCTTTTATTATTTTTCTTTGAATATTAGATTAGTTGCAAAAAAGAAAAAAAAAATTAGTTTAGGATTAGTTTTTTGTATTTTTTGTGCATTCTTGGCTTGTTAGTTAATAGGCAATCATCATCATTTAGCATGATTTTTCTGAGCATGTCATAGATCGCAGAGTACTATATGATAAAAGTTTCATGTCAATTGAAGTTGGTATGATGCCTAACGTAGGGAGGATGAAAGAGTTGTGCTAAGGTATTTTGCAAAAGTATCATATTTTTTTGCTTCTTCGATAAACTAGATCATTAGGCATCATCATGCATTATAGCAGCGCGCACACACTTTTATGTAAGAGCAATGAGCTTCATTGTATCAAAATTTGGTAAAGATTGAAATTCATTTGGACCAAACGAAAGGTGGACGAAATGTTTTACCTACTTGTGAAAGTTGTAGACAACAATTCGCCTAGTTGAGCTATTCAAAGGGAAAATTTAGCCTATAACACACAAAACACACCTATCAAAGAAGAACACCCTCCACAAGTTCTACTATTTACAATTCCCAATTTCATCTACCAAATCGTCAATTCAACCCTTCATCTAGTTGATACTTGAATCTAGGGCATTCATCAACATCAAATTTCACTCTAATCCACTGTAACATGGCTTAATTCTTGTTCTAGGATTTGAATTGTGCATATTGGAAATTCTCAAAATTTAAACATACATGTGGAGTTGGGGCTATATATCATGGATTGAGAATTATTTGTTGTTAATGCATTAATTAAAATATTTTGGACTATACTATAATAAGAACTCACATTTCCATTTGATTTTTGTAGGCATGCTTTTATGGTGAGATGGTCCAACGGATAATTTCATCCCAATTCTCACCAACAAAACCACGCATAATATAAAACAAGTCTTTTGGCGTTTATCCATGATTCCCATCAAGCTTCTCAATGAGTTATATGTCGGCAGAGATGCAAACAAATAGACACATCAGAATAATTATTCTCCCCAAAAGAAATAAATAAAATGTCCTTCTAACAATTGTATATGTTGAAAATGTTTTGAAGAAAATCAATCACATTAAGCCACAAGAACACGAGTAATTATTTTACGTGAAAAAACTTATCCGATATGAGGAATAAAAATCATGGGACCTAGTCCAGTCTAAACCTCCAATATCAACCGAATAATGGGTACACAAATTCTTCCAAAACTAGAGGTTACAACCTATATTTCTACAAGATTACAAAAATATCGACAAAATAATATGAAATATGAAACATATACCATCACATTCGGTTACTTTTCATGCACATTAACCGATACTCCCGAATTCAAAATCCGATCTCCATTGCTCAGATTATAGTTTTGTGTTTTGTGAACCTTTCCTCCAGATTTAAGCTCAATCGGACTACAGATGTCAGACTTGGAGCTTTGATGAAATCTAGATGAATGAAAAAACTATTTTTTCTCTTTTTGGAAAACGGCTTCTACTTTTATTTTCTTCTATCTTCTTGTTTTTATACTCATCTTTAGGGTTAACACTCTAATGGGCTTTGAGCAATAATATGAGACCCCAAACATGGGCTTTCATCCACATAACCCAACAAATGTCTCCCTTTTGACTATGGGGAGGAATTCGCCACTGATAGGAATGTAAAATGTATATTTTTCTCTCCTTATTTTATGTGCTCGTATGTTTATTTTGTCCTAAAATGTACTCATTACGCTCATATTTTGATTTAGGTGGTAATTATATGGATATGGCGTAATTTGAAAGAAATATGTGAAACGGGACCAAAGTGAAAGGAAATGAAAGTTTAAAAACTAGCGTGCAAATACAAAAAAGTTGTGTCAAACCAAAGGATGAAGATTTGAGAGTCAATTGGTTGAAAGAAGATGTCAAAGGGATGAATATCGTAAAAATATGATCACACATCAATTTCCAATTGAAAAGTTATACACCGATTTTCAGCCTCATATTGGACCCATTTTGACATAGAAAACGATCGAATTGGAAGATAATATCTAACAAAAAGTTGTATCCCTTTTAATTATCTTTCTAACGCATCTTGAATCGCCTCAATCGGCTATCGGGGGAAGAAGATACGACCAAAATACTGAAAGCTGTCCGGAGGAAGTTTCATATTTTAGATATTTTATTGTTTTTAGGAATTTTAGCATAGAATTTTATTTGTCTCTCTTAATCTAGGTTTTTTTAATTTATTTTTCATTTGTTCTGTTTGTTTATGCCCGCAACTCGATCTTCTAATCAAAGTGATTTGCAGTACGATCTAGAAATTGAGAGAACTTTGCACAGGTTAAGGAGTAACATCCAACAAAATCTTGAAGAAAGCAATCTCAACCCCAACAATCCATTTGCAAGTGATTTTGAGTTTGAAGGAGAAAGAACCACTGTCGAAATTAGGACTTTGAAGGAGCTTGCAGCCCCTACATTGAATCAACAACCTTTATGCATAACTTTTCCTACTTTAGATGCTACTACTACATTTGAGCTCAAATCTGGACTAATACACATTTTGCCTACTTTTCATGGTTTTGTAGGTGAAGATCTTCATAAACATCTGAAAGAGTTTCATGTGATCTGTACGAGTATAAAACCCATTGGAATTACAGAAGAACAAATTAAACTGAGAGCCTTTCCATTTTCTTTGAAGGATTCGGCTAAGGATTGACTCTATTATCTACCATCGGGAAGCATTACCATATCAGATTGAATGAAGATATTATTTCTAGAGAAATATTTTCTAGCTTCAAGAAAAACAAATATTAGGAAAGAAATTTATGGTGTCAGACAAGATTACAGTGAATCTCTACATAAGCATTGTGAGTGGTTTAAGAAATTGTGTGCAAGTTGTCCCTATCATCAGATTAGTGAGCAACTTCTCATTCAATACTTCTATGAAGGTCTTCAACCTATAGAAATGAGCATGATTGACGCTGCAAGTGGAGGAGCTTTGGTTGATAAAACTCCCGAAGGAGTGAAGAATTTAATTGCAAACATGGCAGCCAATTCTCAACAATTTGGCTCTAGATTTGATCCCACAAGTTAATGAGGTAAATGTCTCATCCATTGAACAACAAATAGTGAATCTAAAACTACTCTTGTTCGTCAAATGACCATAGGTAATGTGCAGACAGTGAATGTTTACGAAATTTGTTCAGTAATGGGACATCCAACCGATGCATGTCCAACTCTTCAAGAAGAACCCACAGAACAAGTTAATGCAGCGGGTCGTTTCCTTGGACAACCACAGAGGAATTATGATCCTTTTTCGAAGACATTCAACCTAGGATGGAGGGATCATCCCAATCTTAGCTATGGAAATTCGCAATTAAATCAACGTGTTGCTCAAAATTGCCCAAACTTTCAACAATATAGGCAGCCATACCCACCTAGACAACAACATGGCCAATCTTCTAACTCTGAAATGTTTTTAGAAGACATTGTTAAATCTCTTGCAACTAACACTTTTCAATTTCAACAAAAGATCAAGGCTAGCATTCAATGTTTGGAGAATCAAATGGGTCAAATGGCTAGCGCGGTCAGTCGGCTGGAATCATAAAGTTCGGGAAAACTACCCTATCAAATAGTAGTAAATCCAAGGGAAAACACAAGTTCAATATATTGAGGAATGGCAAGGAAGTGGAAACCACAGTAAATGAAGTTCGTACATCATTAGAACATGACAATGAGAAAGACATGAACATCATTGTAGAAAAGAGTAACACAACTGAGGATAATGAACCAAAACGTAAGTTTTGTCCACTATCTGATTATAAACCAGTAGCCCCATTCCCTCAGGCTTTGGTAGAATCTAGGAAAAATGATCCAAATAGGGAGTTTTATGAAACTTTTCGAAAATGTGAGATAAACATCCACTTGTTAGATGCTATTAAGCAAATACCCCGTTATGCTAATTTTTTAAAAGAATTATGTACTATTAAGGGAAAGCAGAAACTGAAGGGGTGTAAAAAGGTGAAAGTTGGAGAAAACTTGTCTGTAGTCATTCAAAGGAAACTTCCTACAAAATGCAAAGACCCAAGTATATTTATTATCCCTTGCATAATAGGTAACACCGGATTTGAGAAAGCCATGTTAGACTTAGGAGCTTCTATAAATGTCATGCCGTATTCCATTTATGCTTCTTTGAAACTTGGTCCCTTAACTGAAATTGGCGTGGTAATTCAATTAGCTGATAGATCAAATGCCTACCCAAAGGGCGTGATTGAGGATGTCCTTGTACAAGTTAATGACTTGGTTTTTCCTGCTGACTTTTATGTGCTTGATATGGAAAATAGTAACCAAACTACCCCTATTTTGTTAGGAAAATCATTCTTAAAAACATCTAAAACTAAAATTGATGTTCATAGTGGTACATTGACCATGGGATTTGATGATGAGGTAATTACATTTAATATCTATAATGCCATGAAATTTCCTATTGATGATAATGTTGTACATTCTATCGATGTAATTGATGATCTAGCACGTGATGTTTTTAAACTTGATGGGAAAGATGAATTGGAGGTCGTTATTCGTGAGAGTGTAGAGAAAGAGAGTAATGAATTAATGTTGAATCCCAGTTTGCGAGAAGCTATTGATATGTTGAACACTCCTCCAAGGTCACAACAAGCAGGTAAGGGTTTATATGTTGATTTACCTATTTCTAATGAAAAGCCTATACCTTCTGTTGTGCAGGCCCCTATTCTGGATTTGAAGCTTCTTCCTAATCACCTTAAATAAATGACAAAACATTGCTAGTGATAATTTCCAATGAACTAACTACATTGCAAGAAGAAAAATTATTGCAGGTCCTCAAGGATCATTGAACAACCATTGGTTGGACAATCGCAGACATCAAGGGAATCAATTAATCTACCTGCATGCATCATATTTTGCTTGAAGAAGGAGAAAAGCCTTCCCGTCAACCTCAATGAAGATTGAACCCACCCATGATGGATGTTGTGAAGAAAGAGGTCCTCAAGCTTTTGGAAGTTGGCATGATTTATCCTATTTCTAATAGCAGTTGGGTCAGTCCAGTTCAAGTGGTTCCTAAGAAGACGGGGATAACTGTGGTAAAGAATCAGAATGATGAATTGGTTACCACTCGTGTTCAAAATGGGTGGAGGGTTTGTATAGACTATAGAAAACTAATTGCTGTGATCTGAAAAGATCACTTTCCTTTACCGTTTATTGATCAAATGCTTGAAAGGTTAGCTGGTCATTCTTACTATAGTTTTCTTGATGGTTATTCAAGTTATTTCCAGATTGTAATTGCCCCAGAAGATCAAGAAAAAATAGCCTTCACATGTCCATTTGGAACATTTGCATACCGTCGCATGCCTTTTGGTCTTTGCAATGTTCCAGCTACTTTTCAACGATGTATGGTAAGTATATTTTCAGATTATGTTGAGCATATCATAGAGGTTATTGTGGATGATTTCACAGTCTATGGGGATTCATTTGATCACTGTTTGCATAACCTTGAGTTAATCCTTAAAAGATGCATGGAAATTGTCACTTTATGGTTCTAACATGGTATAGTTCTAGGGCATGTTATCTCATCTAAGAGCATTGAAGTAGATAAAGCTAAAATTGATATTATTCAATCTCTACCTTATCCCGCTAGTGTGCGGGAGATTTGCTATTTTCTTGGACATGCATGTTTTTATCGTAGGTTTATCAAAGATTTCTTCAAAATTGCTTCACCCCTATACAAATTGTTACAAAAGGACGTGGTTTTTGAATTTGATGAAGCATGCAAAATGGCATTTCATAAGTTGAAAGAACTGTTGACTTCTGCACCAATCATTCAACCCCATGACTGGAACTTTCCCTTCGAAATTTCCTTCTCAAGTGCCGAAATTTACTTATCAATTCATTCAACTAGTGGCCAAGTAATTGAAAGCATTAAACCCAAACAACACAAATAAATTGATAGAAAATCCAAAAAAGCTAGATAATTAGGAATTAAAATATGTCTCAAGTCGATTACATCAAACCATAGATCTAAAGTATTAGTTCATGATAAATATAATTGACAACATGGAGTTTAACATGAAAAACATGAATAAAAAGACAAGAGTTTAGAACAACTGATTGTCGCCGCTTGATTTCTTCTCCAACTTGTGTCAATCTTCCCTTCTTTGATGGATTTCTTCAAAAATTTTGCCTTATGCTTCATTGCATCTCCTAGCCGTTTAAAATTCTCTTTTAGGTTTTCCAAAGTATATTTATAGTTCCCCAAGTTTGCAAGATGAGTTGGAGGTGGATTGGGCCGGATTCCTTTCAAAAAAAAAAAAATCAAAATTTCCTTTTACCCGGTAACCGGCATCGCGACTCCCAGATCTGACATCGCGATCAGATAGACGGCTGGCGTCGCATCGTCCAAGGTGCCAGCTTCTCTATTGTTTTTCCTTCTCGCGGCTGACGTCACGACGCCCGGCGGCGTTGTGACGCCAGCCTCGCTGTCCCCGTTTCTGCTCTGCACGTCTTTCACTACTTTTGATCATAGCGTTTTGGTCTGATGTCCGATTGAGGTGATTCAAGATGTTTGGAAAAGCTAATTCAAAGGGCTACAACTTTGTTTGCCTATATTTGATCCATTTGACTTCTTTCTTCATCACTCCTCATCCAAGACATGACTCATTCCATGAGCATCACCATAACTCTATTACAAGCTTCAAAACTCTCCATTTTGAACCAAATTGCTTAGCTACAAAACAACACCAAAACATGCATCAAAACGTTCAAAAGCACTTAAGATCAAACCAAAAACTAAGATCTAAAAGTGCTTGTTTAATGAGTTAATTACACTCATCAAACACTCCCAAACTCAGTTCTTTGCTTGTCCTCGAGCAAACATAAACAACATACAAAAATAGTTAACTAAAACACAGATAGAACAACACATGACTCAAATTTACTACTCAGCTAGATAGATTGTTTTCATGGCTCAACGTTAAGAATATGATATCGAATCCATGAGTTATTTCCAAGTTGTGGTACCCAAAATCAAATTTTACCTTTCCATTGCAAAACACGTGCATGAGGAAACGTCAAGTACATCGTTATACATTCTTAGGCTTCTTCGATTCTCGACCTTAAAAGTCACTTATTTCCTTACTACGCTCGTGGATTCGCACACCCCCAAACGAATTTTCTTTTCACTCCATTTTCTTTTTTAGAGATAACATCTATGGGTTGCTAACAACACTCTTCACTCTCTCAAGTCCGGATAGTTGTCACTAAATATAGTTCAACACATCAATAAATAAGGATTTTCATTTTTTCGATTGTTTCGACCTCAAAGAATCAATTAAGTTACTAGCCTCTTGTCAAAGGTTTCATCATCTAAAATGAGTGTTTGAGGCTGATCAAGGCATATGGTGTGTCTTTTATTTTTATGTCCCATTTGTGCGGACCTCTATCCATTAAGCTTTCTAAATGACCATGTAGCGAGTTTTAGGCCGATGACTCCTGAGTCAGACAACTTAGGGCATCAGGTTTTAAACCCTTTCAGGCCTATTCACTCGAGTAATAAAGGCTACAAATAGATATTTCACATTGAGATTCTTATAGTCATTCAAATCTTTTACCATATTTTTTTTACATGATCAGTGCGATGCCCCTTATTAAACACTCATTCTCGAAAACTTGACCCATAACTTAAGGTTTTCACCCAATTTTCATCCTATTGATCTCAACAGTCCATACAAATTTTAGCACACACGGAACCACATCTACATCCATGTTTTCCTACAATCGTTCCACTATCCAAACTATCCTAAAATTAGTTATGGGATGCGACTTATTTTTTGTTTAGAGGTTGTTTGGATCAAGCTTCTAAGGTCACTAATTTCACCTATATCATTTATGAATCAACCTATTTATGTCCAACATTATACTCAATTCACGTGCATTTATATCACAATTGTTTGCAAGGATAAGTAAGAATCTAACTCAAGCACATAACTTATCATAACTTACAACCGACTTATGTTCCCAAATCATTGCTAACAATGTTATCCAGACCACACAAGCATGCGATTTTTTTTTAAAACAAGCACACAAATCACACAAAATAAAATAAAAATACATATTAGGCAATTAGATAATTTATAATACACCCCAAACTTAAATTAAACATTGTCCCCAATATAAAATTAAAGAAGAGCGATGAAGACTTCCCTGAATTATCTATATTGCCTATAACATTTTAGTGTTGGATTTGATGGATGTTTGGCATTCTTCTCCACCAAACTTGAGATTCATTCTATTTTCTCCATGTAAATGTTGGTTGAAGTGTTTTGCGACATTATGTTCCTAAAAAAAATCAAATTGTAAATATCGAATTTATGGAACTTGTGTTACTTAGCCCAAACATCTAATAACCAACTTAATTTCTAAAAGACCTAGGGAAGGATGAGATGTAGATGATTATTCCTAAATAAACTGAAAAATAAAATAACATATCCTATAACTCGAAAATAAAATAAATAAAAGGGTAGAAAGCTTGGGTTGTCTCCCAAGAAGCGCCTCTTTAACGTCATTAGATTGACATAATCGAGGTGTCTACGTTGGATCGTTATATGGTACTTCTCTCTTCTTTCTAAACTTTACCTTTGACGTTGTATTCTTCTTCACTATAGCATGACCAATAGGGTTGAACAGTTTTAACTCCGGTGTAGCTTCCGAAACCACTTTTGATTTGATAAAGTTGGGAGGTTTCAGAGGTTCTTCAATGTAATTCTTTAATCTGTTAGGTAGATCGACCTCTTGAGTTAAAATGAAATCCACTACATCTTTAGTCCTTGTATAGATTTTAGTGGAAGCTGAAGGAAACTTTGAGTAACTGGTTGCCATGTATTTCTCTAGAGGATCATGGAATAGTGTGCTTTTGCAATGCTGACTCTTCATTTCGTCAGTTGATTGGACCATATGGCAGGTGTTAATTTTTTCTGAGGATTGTTTATGTTGATGTATGCTAAACACGACATGCTTCTCATTAACCCGTAGTGTCAATTTCCCTTCTTGTACATCAATCAGCGCTCTTCTAGTAGCCAATGAGGGTCTTCTAAGAATCAACAGTACTTTCTCATCCCCATCGATGTCCAACACCACGAAATCCACCGAAAAAATGAACTTATCAACCTTCACCAATACATCTTCAATAATTCCCTTGGGGTATGTAATTGATTTGTCTGCCAGTTGCAAGGTGAGGGTTGTGGGCTTTATTTCACCCAGACACAACTTTTCGAACACCGATAGGAGCATCAAGTTAATGCTAGCTCCAAGGTCCCCCAATGCTTTATCAAATGTGATACCACCAATATTGCAAGGAATGTTGAAGCTGCCTGGATCTTTCAATTTCTGAGGAAACTTCTTTTGAAGAATGGCTCTACACTCTTCTGTTAGCTTAACTGTCTCAAACTCATCCAAATTCTTCTTCTTTGTCATCACTTCCTTTAAGAACTTGGCATAGTTAGGCATTTGGGCCAACGCATCTGCAAAATGAATGTTAATGTGAATTTTCTTGAGGACTTCCAGGAACTTTAAGAACTGGTCATCAAATTTATTCTTCATGAATCTCTGTGGGAATGGTAGCCGGGGCTTCAAGATAGGTGGGTTGTCTGGAAACGAGATTGAGTAAGGTTTATTAATCTCTTTCGTTGCTTTTACTTCGGTCTTCTGCTTTTCAATCCACTCTTCCTTTGTAAGTATGAGATCTAGTGTAGGCTCTACAACCTTTTTTTTCTTCAACTTCTTTACCACTCCTTAATGTGATGACATTGCAATGTTCTCTTGGGTTAACCTTTGTGTCACTGGGAAAGTCTCATTTTTGTTGTGATTGTAATGCAGTTGCTATCTGATCTATCTGTACCTCTAGGTTCTTCACTGTGGCCCCCATGTTGGAAATATAAGTCTCCATGTTATCAAGTCTTGCCTCATCTTTATTGAATGTCGATCTAGTCTCAGAAATGAAGGTTCCCAATATATCCTCGAGTGATGGCTTCCCTTCAGATGGCTGAGTATTGTATCTAAGTGGAGGCTGCAGTGCATTCACATTTTTACCATAAGAGAGGTTATCATGGTTTCGCATCCTGGATGGTACTGATTTATCACGTAGTTTCCTCTCTGATTGAAGTTTCTGCCATTCACATACTGGACTTGCTCCTTTTTTGACTCATAGTATGAAGTTGAGGCTGCCATGATAGAGTCTACTTTCTTTAGAGTTCCATGTGATGTTAATGAAGCTATTTGAGTAGTGAGAGATGATATCTGAGCTACAAGAGCTGTGATATGGTCCATCTCATAAATGCCAGCAACTTTCTTTGCACTTGAACGCTCACTTGGCCATTGATAGCTATTAGTAGCTATCTCATCCAGCAATGAATACGCCACATCCGGGAGTTTGGATATCAGAGTTCCTCCTACTGCAGAATCCACTATTGTCCTCGTTTGACCATTCAGCTCGTTGTAGAAGAGTTCGATTTGCACCCAACTTTGATAACCATGCTGAGGATATCTTCTAAGTAGATCTTTGAATATCTCCTATGCCTCATAAAATGGCTCAAAGTCAGATTGTTTGAATTGGCCAATTTCACTCCGCAATTGAGCTGCCTTAGAGAGTGGAATTTTTTTGTTAAAAATCTTGTGATAGAACCATATGGCAGTGAATGGAACCAGGCATTGGCTTTATCCCTCAAGGAGAAGGAGAAAAGTCGAAGTTTAATTACCTCTTCGCTAACTCCATTCATCTTACCGTATCAAAAATTTCCAAAAAAAGATCCCAGATGGGCATTTGGATCTTCAGTCGGAGCTTCCCCAAATTGATTTTGTTGTACCAAATGTATTAACCCTAGTTTTAGTTCAAAGTTGTTTGCTGCTATAGCGGGGCGTGCGATGCCGAAGTAGTTTTCATTAACAACAGGTCTGACATAATCCCGAATAGCTCGATTGATTATTTTCATTAGCTGCTCCTGCTTCCTGTTCAGCCATTGCGTCTCGTTCTTCTCTTTGTATATCCCTTAGAAGGCGAAAAGTGCGTTCCGGTTCAGGATCAATAGGCAATAGGTTGATGTTTCTTGGATTTCGCATAAACAACTGAAAACAAGATCACAGAAGCTGTTAAAAAAAATAAATAAAATGAATGAAACTTAAAATAAAAATTCCAAAGTAAAATAGAAACTAGTTAGTAATAATATCAATAGAATTCAAATCAATCCCTGACAACGGTGCCAAAAACTTGTCACACGTTTTCTATAACGTGAATTTATGCCGCAAGTGTACGGTGTCAAGTTTTGTAATATAGTGATGAAATTAAAGTGTTGAACCCACATGGATTGATGTTGATATCTACTGAGTACTATAATTATGTAGTTTCCACTTTATCTGGACAAGCAAAATGGGATGATGTTGTGATTTTTATCTAATAATGATAAACTAAAATTGGCAATTAAACAAATGCAAAATTCAACTAAGTTATCAGATTATAAAATTCTAGGGAATGATCTCATCCCACTTTCGACAATGTTTTTCAACCTAAAATTACTAACTCAATCAGATTCTTAATTTATAGGGAAGAACCTGAATTTAATCCTATCCCGTCTCTCGAGTGCCGACTAGAATTTATTTCTACGATTTAATTCCAATATCTCTATTCCGAATTAAATACATAGAAATTATAATGCATGTGGTTCTTAATTCAAACAAGCCTCAAAGACATGTACTTTCTATCGAAATCCACAAAATCTAGGTTATGTTGTTTTATGATCACGCTTAAATTTCCATCTCTCGAGTGTTAAAATTCACGCATCAATTCATTCAACTAGTGGCCAAGTAATTGAAAGCATTAAACTCAAACAACATAAATAAATTGATAGAAAAATCCAAAAGAGCTAGATAATTAGGAATTAAAACATGTCTCAAGTCTATTATATCAAACCCTAGATCTAAATTATTAGTTCATGATAAATATAATTGACAACATGGAATTTAACATGAAAAACATGAATAAAAAGATGAATTTAGAAAAACTAATTGTCGCCGCTTGATTTTTTCTCCAACTTGTGTCAATATTTTCTTCTTCAATGAATTTCTTCAAGAATTTTGCCTTATGCTTCCTTGCCTCTCCTAGCTGTCCAAAATTCTCTTTCAGGTCTTCCAAAAGTATATTTATAGTTCCCCAAGTTTGCAAAACGAGTTGGAGGTGGATTGGGTCGGATTCCTTTTAAAAAAAAATCAAAATTTCCTTTTACCCGGTAACCGGCGTCGCGCTCCCAGATCTGACGTCGCCACGCCGCGATCAGATGGACGGCGGCGTCGTAACATCCAAGGCTGGCATCGTAACACTAGCTTCTCTGTTCTTCTTCCTTCTCGTGGCTGACGTCACGACGCCCAGGGCTGGCGTTGCGATGCCAGCCTCGCTGTCCCCATTTCTGCTCTGTACGTCTTTCACTATTTTGATCATAACTTTTTCGTCCGATATCCGATTGAGGTGATTCAAGATGTTTGGAAAACCTAATTCAAAGGGCTACAACTTTGTTTGCCTATATTTGATCCCTTTGACTTCTTTCTTCGTCACTCCTCTTCTAAGACATGCCTCCTTCCATGAGCATCACCATAACTCTATTACAAGCTTCAAAACTCTCCCATTTGAACCAAATTGCTTAGCTACAAAACAACACCAAAACACGCAACAAAACGTTCAAAAGTACTCAAGATCAAACCAAAAATTAAGATCTAAAGGTGTTTGTTTAATAAGTTAATTACACTCATCAAACACCCAAAACTCAGTTCTTTGCTTGTCCTCGAGCAAACATAAACAACACACAAAAATAGTTAACTAAAACACACATAGAACAACACACAACTCAAATTTACTACTCAGCTGGATAGATTGTTTTCATGGCTCAGCGTTGAAAATATGATATCGAATCCATGAGTTATTTCCAAGTTATGGTACCCAAAATCAAATTTTACCTTTCCATTGCAAAACACATGCATGAGGGCAAGTCAAGTACAACGTTATACATTCTTAGGCTTCTTCGATTCTCGACATTAAAAGTCACTTATTTCCTTACTCCGCTTTTGGATTTGTACACCCCCAAATGATGAAGATTTGAGAGTCAATTGGTTGAAAGAAGATGTCAAAGGGATGAAATATCGTAAAAATATGATCACACATCAATTTCCAATCGAAAAGTTATACACCGATTTTCAGCCTCATATTAAGACCCATAGTTGACATGGAAAACGATCGAATTAGAAGATAATGTCTAAAGAAAAGTTGTAGCCCTTTGAGTTATCTTTCCAACAAATCTTGAATCACCTCAATCGGATATCAAGAGAAGAAGATATGACCAAAATACTAAAAAATGTCTGGAGGAAGTTTCGTAAAACCACGCGATCGCAGACTTCAATTCCATGCGGCCGCACAGACCACTTTTGAGAGTTTGAGGGCCGAGTTCATTTGTTCCATGCGGCCACAAGCCTCTAAACCATGTGGTTGCATGATTCATTTTCGACACGAAAATTCTGATTTCCTAATTCCGTTCCACTACTTATGGAAACAAATTCCTTTGATTTTTATCAACCCTAGAACACACGAAAAAGACATCAGAACGCATCCAACCTATTTTCTCTCTATTTTTCTTAGATCTATCATGTGTAACTATCTCTTGGTACTTGATTGAAGGATACAGAAGCCTTGAAAAACATTATAATTGTGAGATCCACATATTTTCATTGTTTAATTTATATTTTTGGTATTGAATATTCTTCTTTGCATAATTTCATGATTGCCATGTTTGATTGCTAAGAGATCTATTGGTTTTTCACACATCGCAATCTATAGCTAAGTTAAATCTCAAATCCATAATTGTTTGAATCATTTAACTTGTGAAGCACTAGGATTTGATAGTTTTCTGCGATAGAGGTTATTGAATCTTAAGAAGAATGTTTAAATAGATTGAATGCTACCGTTGGTGTTTGTATTATCTAGTTCATCGATTTCTCTATTATTTAAAGATGTTATTAAATTGAATATTTAGCGTTGGTCTGAGATTATTTGATAATTAGGGTTAATTAGAACGCTGATTTCTGATTAACTAAAATTAAGGAGAAATATGAATTTATTCCAACGATGAATATTGTGAATGTAAATTGATTATTCTTTGTGGATTGATGAATGGTTATGGATTTCCAATGGTGGAAGTTGACTTTGATCAAGACTCATTTCATTGATTTAATACAACTCGTTAATTTACATCATTATTTGTTATAAGTTTGATTTCGTTATAAACAAAACCTCTCCCAATCGTTATACAAATCATAAATTGTTGAATTGTACACTTTTTGTGGGATCGACCCTTACTTCCACTACTACATTAGTTTTAGAGATTTAAGACTATTTTTGGGTGTCTACGGCAGCACACCAGCCACCCCCAACAATCGAACAACAATCTTTAAGCTCTTTCTTTGATAGTTTCTTCGTCAACAGATTATAACCATTATGATCGGTATAAACTTTCTCAAGTACTAGCAACTTATCATTCAATGCATCCTTGATAACCATTATGATCGGTATAAACTTTCTCAAGTACTAGCAACTTATCATTCAATGCATCCTTGGTCTAATGGTATCGTACATCAGTATATTTCAATCTTACATGGAAACTAGAATTTCTAGCAAGATGATGAGCACTTCGGCTATCACAAAATAACAAATACCTCTGCTGCTTGAAACTAAGTTCTCTTATGAACTTCTTTGCCCGTAACAACTCTTTGGTTGCCTCTGTTGTTGAAATAAGCTATGCCTCTGTCGTAGAAAGGGCAATACACTTTTGAAGTTTTGATTGTCAAGCTACAGCCCTACCTTTAAAATTAATCAAATAACCCAGTGTAGACTGATGAAGTGTCCACATCTCCTACCATATTTGCATTTGTGTAGCCAACTAACAATGGTTGTCCATTTCCAAAACCAAGTCTCAAATTGGAGGTACCTCAAAGATACCTCATGATCCATTTAACTGTATTCTATTGCTCTCTTCCTGAATTTGATAGGAAATTGCTAACTACATTAACTGTATAGGCTATATGTGGTTTTGTGCATATCATCGCATACATCAAATTTCCTATTGTTGAGGTGTAAGGAACTCTTTTCATGTTTTTTTTTCTCTCTTGTATATAGAAGGACATTGCTCATTGCTAAATCTGAAGGGGTAGTAAGAGGAAAGCTAACCGCTTTAGCCTTGTCCATACTGAACCTCTCAAGTACTTTTTTTAATATACTCCTCCTATAACAAATACAACTTCTTGGGACTCTGTCATGACTGATTCTTAGGCCAAGGATTTTCTTTGACTGTCCCAATTCTTTCATAGTAAAAGACTTACTCAACTGCTTCTTCAACCTGTTAATTCTTGAACCATTCCTACCAACAATCAACATATCGTCAACGTAGAGTAGTAAAATGATAAAATCATCATCATGATTTTTCTAAACAAATACTCAGTGATCAGAAGTTGTTTTCTTGTAGTCTTGCTCCTCCATAAAAACTTAAACTTCTTATGCCACTGTCTCAGTGCTTGTTTTGTTTTACACCATAAAGAATTTTCGTCAACTTGCATACATAATCTTCTTTTTCCTTTCACTTCGAAACCCTCTGGCCGCTCCATATAAATCTCCTTCTCCAAATCATCATGAAGGAAGATAGTTTTCACATCCATATGCTCAAATTCTAAATCGAGACTATCTGCTAGACTAAGAACAATATGAATAGATGTCATCTTTACAACTGGAGATAAGATCTCATTAAAATCAACACCTTTACTCTTACCAAACCTTTTTACAATAGCTTTATATCACGATTTTAAAGTGTATTCATTTTGCTTCACTCTGTAGATCCACATGTTCTTCAAAGCTCTTTTACACTTAGGTAGCTTTACTAACTCAAAAGTATGGTTATCATGTAACGATTGCATTTCATCTTGCATGGCTTCAACCCACCCTGTCTTATGTTCATCTTCTATGGCTTCTATATTACTCTCAGGCTTCTCCTCATCTATCCATAACACATACTGCTCTACGCATACTAAATGGAAGGATGCCAATCTCTGGTATACCTCCTGAGTATAACCTTTGGTGGAACTTTTGGTGTAATATTTGGAGTATCAGTTTCTCATTAGCTTCATCATATGTCGAGCATGTAAGGGAGTATCAACATTACCTATACCCTGATGGGAATCCTAAACATCATCTTTGACATGAGTAAGTAAATTTTTTATGGGAACCAGATCCAAATCAATCAAATTATGATCCTTATGAGGTACACATTTCTCTTCTTTATTAATATCTTGAATCATTTGGTCTTCAATAAACACATCTTTGCTTCTCAACTAGATCATAAAGCCTGTATCTAAACTCATCTAGACCATAACCAAGGAATACACATTATCGTGTTTTCACATCAAGCTTGGACCACTCATCTTTAGGAACATGCATAAATGTTTTACACCCAAACACGCGCAAGTGATCATACAAAACATCCTTACCATTCCAAACTCTATCTAGTACATTATGCTATAAAGGAACACAAGGTGTAAGATTCAACACATGTACGACCATGCTCAATGCCTAACCTTAAAAGAATCTTGGTAAGTGGGCTTGAGAAAGTAAACATCTCACTCTATAAACTAGTGTTTTGTTAATCCTTTTGGCTATGTCATTCAACTGATGTGTTTTTGGAGTTGTCTTTTGATGTCGAATTCCATGTTGTTTGCAATACTCATTAAAAGGACGAGAATACTCTCCCCAATTATCTATTTGGATATACCTCAGCTTCTTCCCAGTTTGTCTCTCAACTAGGGCTTGAAATTGCTTGAACACAATCAACAATTGGGTCTTTTGTCTTCAAGGTATAAACTCATAATTTCTTTGAATGGTCATCTATAAATGTTATAAAGTAATTGAAGCCGCCGGGTGTTCTCATCTTCATATGACCATATAAATCTGAATGTGCCTATTCCAATATTTATGACTTCCTCGAAGGAAGGAAATTCTTGAAAGAGACTCTATTATGTTTCTCAGTCAAACAATTAGTACACCTTTTCAGATGTATACTTTTCAGTCCACTTAATACATTTTTCTTCTTCAATATAGCTAATTCTTTCTCACTCAGTGTGTTAAGTCTCTTATGCCACAACTCTACTGTACCATCATCCTTCATTGCATTAACAATGTCACTGAAGAGCTTTGCCTATAAGATATGCAATGTAGACCTTTTTCCCTTGATCTATAATCATAGCACCCGGTGTGAGCTTCCACTGACCGTTACTAAAGGTATTGCCATACTCATCATCATCAAGTTTTCCTATAGAAATGAAGTTTGAACGGATGTCTAGAATATGCTTCACATCCTTAAGAACCAACCTCGAACCATTACTCATCTCCACATACACATCTCTAATACCAATGACTTTAACCAAGCCATCATTACCCATCTTTACAGTTTCGAAATCACCAGATCTATAGAATATAAAGAAATCCTTCCACAATGTAGCTTGAATGGAGGCACCACTTTAAATCACCCAATTAGTCTCATCACTAGCAAAATCGATCATCTCTTCATCATAAATAATGAGGAAGTCTTTCAGAGTATTGGTAGCAACTCTATCATCACCATTTTTGTTGTCCTCGTTCTTCGCTTCATTCCCTTTCTCATTCTTGTTTTCTTTCTTCCACTTCATACAATGTTTCTCAATGTGTCCCTTTCTTCCACAATGACAACATTCGACATTCACAAGCATGTTGGACTTGCCTCTGCTTCGTCTCTATTCTTTAGACCTTTGCTATTACTTCTCTCTCTCTCTTTTCTATAACCAAGACCATTGAGTGTGAAAAAGATCCCTAAAATTTTCCTTTCATCTCTTCATTTAAAAGACTACTCTTGACTAGATGACACCATTTTGAGCAAAGTTAGACAATGGAGTTCTAAATGTTTCACATGAATCTGATAGTGAGCCAAACAACTACAACATTTAAATCTCATCATCAAACTCAATATCCATTTCAGCCAGCTAATTAATATTTCCTTGGAATTTATTCAGATGATCAGTTAAGAAGTCCCATCCTGGTATCTCAACGCCATCATCTGCTTAATGAAATGTTTTATTATTTACAGTATTTCTAGCAAATAATTGTTCAAGGTTATTCCATAGAGTATGAGCATGTGCTTTCCCACTAACATGGTTTAAAACATTATCATCTCCACTGTCTGATATACCCGCAGACTTGTCGATGTAACAAACTCCATTCTTCATCAATTTGTTATTCGATCTTTCAGCTGCAAACACGAGTAGGTAATAATCTTTCTCATAAATAAGATCCTTCATTTTTTCTTTTTATATGTGATAATTCAAACAATTCAAGTTAATCATTTTACTCAAATTTGCTTCCATAATCTAAAACTCAAATATGAGAATTTAGCTTTGATACCACTTGTCGGGAGAGATGCAAATAAATAGACACACAACGGAATAATTCCTCGCCTTAAAAGCAAATAAGTGATGTCCTTTCTGACAATTATAATTGCTGAAAATGTTCTAAAGAAAATCAATCACACTAAGCCACAAGAACATAAGTAATTATTTTACGTGGAAAAATTTCTCCAATTTAAGGAATAAAAACCACAGGGGACCTAATCTAGTCAAAACCTTCACTATCAACGAAATAATTGGCACACAAAATCTTCTCTAGTCACAACTAGGGGTTACAATGTATATTTCTTTAAGATAACAAAAATCTTGGCAAAACAGTATGAAATATGAAAAATATACCAACACAACTAGTTAATGTTCATGCACATTAACCAATGTTTCTGAACTCAAAATCTGATCTCCACCGTTCAGATTGTATTTTTGTCTTATGAACCCTTTCTACAAATTTCAGCTTGATCGAACAGAGGACGACTTGGGATCGAAGCTCTAATGAAATTTGGGCGCATGGAAAAAAATTGTTTTCTCTCTCTTTTTGAAAAACGACTTCTACCTTTATTTTCTCCTATATTCTTGTATTTATATTCATCCTTAGTGTTAACACCTTAATGGGCTTTGGTAGAATAATATAAGACCTTAAGCATGGACTTTCCTCCTCATCAGAGGAAAATTTCCCAACATTATACACCCCATCCAAGAAAAGAAAGAATCAGGAAGTTTCGCTACTCTTTCTCTATATTTTCGCTTGTGTACGTGCCATAACATTGAGGACATTGTCTGTCCTAAGTTTGGGATTGAGTATATTTGTACATTCAGTATCTCGTCAGGTCACTTCGATTTTTGTGATTATAAATTGAAAAATAAAAAAATTATGATATATATTTGGTGTAATATTAATATTCAAAAAAATTGATGACTTGCTACGTTGTACTTCTTACTCCTGAACTTCTTATCCATGTGAGATCTTGTACTTGAATTGAGCAAATAGTTGTTTCTTTTGGTTGTTTAGGTTTGGGGAATAGTTATTTCATAAGGATAGAAGCTTGATTTGATGAACTTAGGATGTGATGACTTGCTACGTTGTACTTCTTCCTCCTGAACTTCTTATCCATGTGAGATCTTGTACTTGAATTGAGCAAATAGCTGTTTCTTTTTGTTGCTTAGGTTTGGGGAATGGCTATTTCATAAGGATAGAAGCTTGATTTGATGAACTTAGGATGTAGTTGTGTAGAGATCTCATCACCATTCTAATCCACTTAACCTATTTATGAGAATAAGTTTGGGGTTAATGAGCCATTAATGGTGAGAGCCACGAGAAGTTATGGTTCTGTGTGTGTTGAAAATCTGTATCGAATGATTTGGCTGATTGGTTGAAGTTAAGCAATGACCACCATATGATATAAATATGTTCCCAACTACCAAGTCCCAATAAAAAAATATTTCACTAGTCATGGCAAAAAGGAAAAAAGCTTCCATAAACATATGAGAGAATGTTACCCAATAAAAGATCCTTATAAAGACACAAAATAAAATATTCCAAAAGTAGTATCAAAATCAATGGATTAATCACGTGCATGAAATAGAAGATGGTGCACAAGCCTGACTTAGGCACTACAAATTTCTAGATAATTAGTTGGTTTGATTTGCTTAGTGAAGACCTTGAGACAAGGACATTAAAAATAAGGGAGAATGATTACCTATCTAGATAATCACTCGAGTCAGTTAAATCCTTCCAAATTTGATGGAAAAGAATTGAGTGAGTTGAAAGCAACTGTAGAGACATCACCCTTGGGGTGAGACGTTAGATATCAAATTGGGTGTATATCTCATGAGTGAGAAAAGAAAATTTGATAGTTGAGGGCCGGGATTGATCTCAACTCTCAACTTATGAATCTAGTCATTTGCGTAACTTTATCCAGACTAGTGATTATTGGAAATAGCTATTAACACTTGCACTTTTCGAGCATTGGATAAGTAATAAAATATTTTTACGTATAGCAATATTTTCTTGAGAATTAAATATCTAGATCTAACCTTGAGGCAAACGTGGTAAACAATCTAAGAGTGTTGCACATTTTTGTCCTGTTTGGGCTGTCTACTGACAAGTTTCTTGGATTCATGGTAAGGAAAGACACAATCCAGTTTCCAAAAATAATCCCAATTGTGTTGAACTTTCCATTTTTGGAATGTAGTAGAATCATGTATTGTTAATGTAGTGGATACTAATAGGGGCGGAGCCAGTTCGTCGAAATAGGGGGGATCCCAAAGTTTGAAGTGGTGGGGGCCCACGGCTGCCCCCGATTTTTTTTTGAAACATTATCTGTTAAAATGAGGGAAGTTGGTACTTCGTGATGAAGAAATAAACCAAAGCAACATAAATTAATGTACATTATTAATTAAAAAAAATCAAGAAACGTATAAAAGAAAATACTAATATTTAATTTAGCAAAATCAAACCTTATTACAAGTGTTCATTTCGAGTTCTCATACTTTGGATTTGTAGGATTTAAGTTTTTTATTCATTTGAGGACAAACTGGTAAATACAAAAAATAAAATAAAAAATAAAAAAATTTCAAAAAATTGGGGGGGGGGGGGGGGGGGAGTTCGGGTCCCCCCAGGACCCCCTGCCTCCGCCCCTGGTCATACTAAGTTGTTCGGTTATGATATAGTTTCACATATGAGTGTGAATTTGAAGAATGTAACTGGACGTGGGAATTGTGACTTCATCTCAAGATTGTGCCTATCCACGTTGTTCGTATTTTTTTGGCATTGGTAACTATGAAAACTCTTTTGAGACTATGACCTATTAAGTTGCGTAAATGTGACTATGATATATTACACTGTCAAGATTATGATCTAATACATTAATTGAATGCGACTTATAAGATTGTGTAATTGTAATCCAAGAATCAATTTCTTTAGTTTATTTTCATAGGTAAGCATATGAGTGTTTATGTGATATATTATTTCATGCACTATGTTGGAACGATGGGTCCTATATGCAAGTTTTATGATTGCAAAAAAATTATGGGCCTTATATGTATGTTTGAAGGTTTGGGATCAGAGTTTAGTAGAGTTACACACCAATTTCTATACTACCTATATTTAGTGCAATATTGGTCCGATTTAGCCGGGTTAAAAGTGAAAGGTTAAAACCTTTGAAACCATTATTTTCATCGGAATCGTTTCGTATATCCTGCACTTTCTATAAATTTCATTTTTTCCAATTCATTTTTAACCACACATTCTTTCAATAAAATAAGTTACACGTAAATCCAAATTTCTTTCGTACTTTTTAACCACATATTCTAAAAAAAATATATATATTTTTTTACAAAATATATTCTCAAAAGTTTAGGCTCGATCTCGAGTTTTAAGTCTTATTAACACATTTAATATTGATGAATGTTTGCTAATAATTATTTTAATTTTATATAAATTTATTAATCACATGAGAATATGCTTATCATATAACCGGAATGGAAAGAGAACTGTTTTCATATATAATCTAATTTATTAACTTGCAAATAATGACTTAATTGAATTTCTCTCTACTTTTTGGGCATGGGATATCATACAATTAAGTTCATTTTAAAAAGTGAT
Organism: Fraxinus excelsior; assembly: GCA_019097785.1. NCBI lineage: Eukaryota > Viridiplantae > Streptophyta > Magnoliopsida > Lamiales > Oleaceae > Fraxinus > Fraxinus excelsior. The sequence continues at coordinate 13,579,555 of CM032643.1, forward strand.
ACAAAACAAAACTTATAGGGTTAGTATGGGATATCATCCCGTCTATTTTATGTATGATATAGGTGTTAGGTTTATATATTGTATTGACGATTCTGTGAACAAACATACCAATTTGAATAATTATAAAAGTTTAGGGACTAAATTGTAAAGTTTCATAGTTGATAGGTTAGCTTAGGGCTTGGAGTTTCATGTTTGGAACAAGAAGGATTCACGCCAATTTTTCGCTAGCTGCTCACCAGAATCATGTTCGAGCAGATGAAGCAGGAACATCCTAACTCGACCTTTGCCCCACTGTCGCTCGAGAGACAGACCCTTCGCTCAAGCGAACTATCCTCCTCGCTCGAGCGACATATTATTCGGTCAAACCTAAAATGGAAGGTTGTCGAAATGATCATAGGAAAGCTCGACCATGGTTTATTGGTCGATAGATAATGCACAAGTATCAAGACTCACAGATAATCTACAAACTTTTAGACATCATTATCGACTTCCGTCAAGATTACGGAGTCGTCTGAGCTGCCAAGGCCTGGAAGGCCAAAGAACGTGCGTTGGAGGATGTAATGGACTCGACCGAGAAGAGCTATGCTAAATTGGCCAGGTATGCCATAACATATGAACAACTAATCCTGGCTCGACCTTTTTTTATTGAGACAGAGGGCGAGATTTGCTTTAAGTTTTTCTTCATGGCTCTTAGACAATGCATTCGAGGATTTCGAAATGTGATGCGACCTCTAATTCTAGTCTATGGTACAACTCTAAAAGCTAGATACGAAGGCAAGTTATATTGCTACATGTCAAGATGCCAACATCCAGATTTACCTTTTTGCATTCGGCATATTCCATAGAAAGAATGATCTGTCGATGCATTGGTTCTTTACAAAACTGAGAAATATAATCGGGGAAGTTGATGACCTTGCCTTTGTAACTGATCGAGGACAGTCTATAATATATGGTATCATCGAAGTATTTCTTGAGGCACATCATGGATATTGCATGTACCATATATAAGGAAACCTTAAGACTAAGTTTCGGGGTACATGCATCGTTTCATTATTCAGGAGAGCGACTGAAGCTTATAATGTTGAAGAGCAAGGGATAAATCTGGAAGAGTGAGAAGAATGCAAGGATTAATTAGGAATTTTTAACTTAGTCTTTTAATTAATTATGGGTTGTTATGTTTTGATCAATTAGGATTTTAACTTTAGTCTTTTGGGCTCTTTTATGTTTTAGCCACTAGGCCCAATCCATCTTTTAAGGCCCATTTCGTTTTTTCTTCTTCAATTAAGTTAGGGATTTGTCTTGAAAGAGAGGGAACATTTTGGAAGCTAAGAAAGAAAGCTCTTGCTTGTCTTTTTCTTGTGTTCTGGTAGAATGCTTGAAATTTGACTTATCAAAGGAGTGATCAACCTTTGTGTCATTTCAAGGTTGAGGTTTTAAGGATTTTGTTACCTTAAGGTTATAATCTGGTCATCTTCCTTCTCGTTCATACCAGGTCCGATTTGTTTTATTTTTCATTGAATTTGTGGGTTTACAAAGGGGGTCTTTGTCATTTGGTATCAGAGCACTTTGGGTTGCTGAAAAATAGGTTGTTTATTTCCATATTCCTTGTTGTGTTCTTGCTGGTAAAAAAACGAAAAAAAAGGAAAAGAAAACGTAACTGGTTGTTGAGTGCTATAAGTTTCCCATTCTTGTTCTTGGTTCAAGTTTCATATTTCTTACTGGTTTAAGTTCAGATTGGGGTTTATTTGCTTGAGTTTCTTGTTCTTGCTGAATTAGTTCCCTCTTATTTTAGTCTAGTTTTGCTCTATTTATGACATTAAAAATTATGACCTTTGTTGAGATGGTCACCATCTAAACTGGTTGCTTCTTGAGAATTGTTGAATTCTTGATTCTATTAAAGAACACAAAGGGGGCTAGTTTGGCTTTAAGAGATAAAAGGCAAGAGAGATCATCAACAAGAAAAAGCCAAATTGTGTGAAACACGAGTGATAACAACTTGATTTGAGTGCAAACATGTGAGGGAGTGTGTGAGAAACAACATCTTTTATTTTGCTTGTTTTTACAGGTTGAAGCGATGAGTAAGGAAGGAGAAGAACCATAAGAGGTCGACATGAAATTCTTCATCAAGGCTGTTAATGACCAATTTAAATTATTGAATGTGAGATTGGATGATTTGGAGTCCTCTTCGGTTCTAGAACATATAGAAGACTTAAGTTAGATGAAGAGGACGAAGCTGATTCCGAAGTGGAGAGATCAAGTTATAAATGGAACAAGAAGGTTGGCTCCAAATGAGATAACAATATAGATAGTATAAAGATGACAATTCCAACTTTTCAAGGAAAGAATGATCCAGAACTATACTTGGAGTGGGAAAGAAAAGCTGAGCACGTGTTTGATTGTCATAATTACTCCGAGGAGAAGAAAGTAAAGCTAGCAACCGTGGAGTTTTCAGATTATGCAAGTATATGATGGGATCAATTGGTAATTAGTAGGCGTAGGAATGGTGAGAGGCCTATTCGGTCATGGGAAGATATGAAGTTGGTGATGCGCAAGAGATTTATACCCAGCCATTACTATAGAGATTTGTATAGGAAGTTGCAAGGGCTTGTCCAAGGTTCCATGAGTATAGATGACTATTATAAGGAGATGGAAATCACCATGATTGGAGAAAACATAGAGGAAGACAGAGAAGCAATGATGGCTAGATTCATTGTCGGGTTGAACAAGGAGATTGCTAAAGTGGTTGAGTTACAACATTACGTAGAGATGGATGAGCTACTACACAAAGCTGTTCAAGTGGAAAAACAAATCAAGTCCAAGAAGTTCAGATCTGGTTCGACTTCTAGTTCTACATGGAGATCAAATTGGAAAGACCACAAGGCTACCCTTAGAACAAAAGAAGAAGCAAAGTCCAAGAATTCAGTTGTTGTTCCTAAAGGAAAACCAGAAACTAAAACTCTTACTAAGTCACGTGATATTAAGTGTTTCAGGTGCCAAAGATTCAGACGTATTGCTTTTGAATTCCCAAATAAAAAGGTTATGGTTGTACGAGCAAATGGAGAAGTTGAGAGTACTAGCTCAAGTGATAATGAGATGCTGCAATTGGAGGATTGTTCTGATGTTGAAGTGGAAGAACATGTGCAGGGTGATTTACTTGTTACAAGGAGAGTCTTGAATATACAGCCTAAGGATGAAGGAGGTGATGAGCAACGTGAGCATATCTTTCACATAAGATGCCACGTGAAAGATAAGGTATGTACGTTGATTATTGATAGTGGGAGTTGTACTAATGTTGCTAGCACCTTGTTGGTAGAAAAGTTGAATTTGAAGTAGCAAATGCATCCTAAACTGTACAAGCTACAATGGTTAAATGACTGTTGAGAAGTGAAGGCAAACAAGCAAGTTCGGGTACCTTTTTCGATTGGCAAGTATGAGGATGAGGTTCTTTGTGATGTGACACCGATATATGCTGGTCATATATTACTTGGCCGATCGTGGCAATTTGATAGGAGGGTTTTGCATGATGGGTACAAAAATCGATATTCTTTTGTGATGAACAATCGAAAAGTTGTATTAGCCCCTCTCAAACCATTGCATGCTTATAATGATCAAATTAGGATAACAAAAAAGGGCAAAATGAGAGAGACAAAAGTGTGAAGTGTGAGCATAAGGAAAATAAAAAGAGAGCAAGTGAGGTCGAGAGAAAAAATGGTGAGAAAAGTGAGCAAAAAGGAGAGAAAAGTAAGAAAAAAAGAGAGAAAAGTGAGCAAAAATGAAAGAAAAGTGAGAAGAAAGGGGAGAGAAGTGAGCAACATGGGAAAAAATAAAAATAAAAGAATGAGTGTAATTGCTGAAAAACATGAGGTTAAGAGTAATGATGGCAAGGCAACAAGTACTTGTACTTATGTACAAGGATTTTTATCTTTCTACTAACGACCTTAACTCATCTTTGTCTAGTGTTGCTGTATCTTTATTGCAGGACTTTGAGGACCTATTTCCTGAGGAGATTCCTCATGGTTACTTCATTTAAGAGGAATTGAGCATCAAATAGACTTTATACCTGGTTCGGCCATACTAAATTGACCTGTTTATAGAGATAATCCCGAGGAAACGAAAGAGATACAAAGGCAAGTGGATGAACTATTGCAAAAAAGGATTTGTAAGGGAGAGTCTCAACCCATGTTCGGCTCCTGTCCTCTTAGTTCCAAAGAAAGACGGAACATGGCCCAGGTGCGTGGATTGCCGAGCTATTAACAAGATAACGGTAATGTATAGACATCCTATCCCTAGATTAGATGATATGCTTGATGAATTGCATGACTCTCAAGTGTTATCTAAAATTGATTTAAAGAATTGATATTAACAAATTCGCATGAAAGAGGAAGATGAATGGAAAACTACATTTAAGACTAAATATGGATTGTATGAGTGGTTAGTAATGCCTTTTGGTTTATCTAATGCACCTAGTACATTCATGAGGTTAATGAACCATGTCTTGTATGCTTTCGTTGCGAAATTTGTGGTAGTTTACTTTGATGATATTTTAGTTTATAGCAAAAATTTGGATGAACATGTGGAACACTTGCATTGTGTTTAGTGTGTTGAGAAAGCATCAATTGTATGCTAATCTTAAGAAATGCACGTTTTGCATGGAATCTTTTGTGTTTCTTGGATTTGTTGTTAGTTCAAAGGGTATTAGTGTTGATGAAGAGAAGGTAAGAGTAATAAGGGACTGGCCCACACCTAAGAATGCGAACGAGGTGAGGAGTTTCCATGGTTTGGAAAGTTTTTATCGAAGGTTTGTTAAAGATTTTAGTTCTATTGCTACACCTTTGAATGAACTTGTAAAAAAGAATGTTGTTTTCAAGTGGGATGATGTGCATGATCGAACTTTCAAAACTTTGAAAGATAAGCTAACTAATGCACATTTGCTGTGTTTGCCTAATTTTGATAAAACTTTTGAGATAGAATGTGATGCATCTGGGATTGGAATATGAGTTGTTTTGATGCAAGATTCCAAACTAATTGCTTATTTTAGTGAAAAGCTAAGTGGGGCAGCATTGAATTATCCTACTTACGACAAGGAGCTTTATGCATTAGTGAGAACTCTTCAAACATGGCATCATTACTTGTGGCAGAGGGAATTCATCGTTCATTCTGATCATGTGAGCTTGAAGTTCTTGAAGACCCAATGTAAGCTTAATAAAAGACATGCTAAGTTGTTGGAGTTCATAAAAATGTTTCCTTATGTAATCAAGTACAAATATGGGAATGAAAACGTTGTGGTTGATGCATTGTCTAGGAGATACGTATTACTTACTTCATTGCAAACTAAATTACTAGTTTTGAATTGCTTAATGATTTGTATGTTAATGATTCTGATTTTACCCAAGTATGTAATGCATGTGATAAGTGTGCGTTTGATGATTTTTATAGGCATGAAGGATTTTTATTCAAGAAAGATAAATTATGTGTGCCTATTTGTTCTGTTCGTGAGTTGCTTGTTAGGGAAAGTTATGTGGGAGGTTTGATGGGACACTTTGGTGTTCTCAAGACTTTGGATATGTAACGTGAGCATTTTTATTGGCATAATATGAACCATGATGTACAATCCGTTTGTGATAAGTGAATTACATATAGGTAAGCAAAATCTAAAGTTACACCGCATGGCTTATATACCCCTTTACATGTGCCTACTCAACATTGGATTGATATATCTATAGATTTTGTTTTAAGATTACCAAGGACTCAAAGTGGTAAGGACGACATATTTGTTATTATTGATAGGTTTAGTAAAATGATTCATTTTATTGCATGTTCTAAAACCAACGACACTACACATATTGTTGATTTGTTCTTTAAAGAAGTTGTTTGATTGCATGGGTTGCCTAAGACAATTGTTAGTGATAGAAATGTTAAGTTCCTGAGTCATTTTTGGCGCACTTTATAGAATAAATTAGGAATTAAACTGTTATTTTTTACTATTGGACATCCTCAAACGGATGGTCAAACTGAAGTAGTTACTAGGACACTCACTACTTTGTTACGTGACATCATTCAAAAGAACCTAAAACAATGGGAAAAGTGTTTGCAAATGTATAATACTTACCTAATGGTCGTCGAGGAGAGCTGCTAACTGTTTGCCCGATGAACATCCGACCGCTCGGGATGCTCGACAATGATGCATCCGAGGGCAACATGTCTCTCCTCGCGTCACAATGCGGGTACCCAAGAGTGGTACGATCTCATATCCCCAAAGCTGCAACACATACAATTATTATATACATATTTATTATATAAAATATTTTAAAGTTAATTATGTCAAACATTTACTTGCACTGCCAAGGGCAATCCGTATGTATTGTACTTACGCATGGCCCCTTGGGCCTCGAGTGCGATCTGGCGAAGACGTGCACCGTGTCATCGAAACATCTTCGGCCCTACGGATAGGTGTTAAAGACATCAAGATCATCGACGATCTCCAGATGGAACATGTCAATCATGTTTTCTTGTGGTGAAATCGCAACACGCTCTCATGGATGTAGACTAGTCCGAGCTTCAGTCTGTCTAACATCTGGTCACATTCCCTGATCGCGTCGACTAGCTGTGGCAGAAGCACTGTCCCCTGTCCCTGTAAATAAGCGTCGTGCATCCTACTGTACATCTGAGTACCATCAAGAACTGCTGCATCGTCCGTAATCTTTAGTCCAGTTACTAGGGCAAACTCAAATAAGGAGAAAGTAGCGACCTTGCCCCCGAGGTTGAAGTGGAAGACATCGTCATCTACGGGCCTGAGTAGCCGATATAGTAGCGCGTCAATGATCTGTCCCGAGTACTGCACCTCCCTCAACTCATGTAAGGGCCATATGAAGGATTTGCGTAAAATACGTACATGCTGATCATCCAGCAGCTCCAGCACAATTGTGGAACTGTTAAAGCTACTATTCTAAATAGCTTTCCCTGTCAAATGTCTCAACTCTGTATCGAGCTGGTAATCCATCCTGAAAAAATTAAAGTGTTGGAAAACATTGTACAAGAGATAATGCCATAATAACATAAAACTAAGTGAACAAAATTGTAACTACTATACGTAAGACATAGATTTACTTTTACACCTATGCTAATAGAATATTAAATGAATCACAGACAAAAATGAAACAAAAGAATTTCTATGAAGTTTTTTAAATTAAAATTGAAATAAATCAAATTAAAAATAAATATTGTTTAATTAAAGGAAACGAAAAAAATGGAAAATAAAAAATAAAAAAGAATACTTAATTTTAGTAATTATCAATTTAAAATTATTTATTTAATTATATATAAAAATAATTTAAACAAAACGAAATTATTAAATTTGAAAAAATTAACAATTTGTTTACAATGAATATATAATTAAAAAAATTTAAATTAAAAAATTTAAAGGAAATTTTTTTTTCTAATCATTAAAAAAGAATATTTCCTTTTAGTAATTATCAATTTAAAACTCTTTGTTTAATTATATATAAAAAAATAATTTGAACAAAATGAAATTATTAAAATTAAATAAAGAATACACATTGTTTAATTAAACTTGAAAAAAAATCAAAGATTTGTTTACAATGATTATTTAATTAAAGAATTTTAAATTAAAAATTAAAAGGAAAAAAATGAAGTTGCTAATTCGTTAAAAAAGAATATTGCATTTTAGTAACTATCAATTTAAAATTCTTTGTTTAATTATATATATAAATAATTTAAACAAAACAAAATTATTAATATTAAATACAGAATATAAATATTATTCAATTAAACTTGAAAAAAATTAATGATTTGTTTACAATGAATATTTAATTAAAGAATTTTAAATTAAAAAATTAAAAGGAAAAAGAATTTGCTAATTCGTTAAAAAGGAATATTTCATTTTAGTAATTATCAATTTCAAAAAATTTTTATTTAACTATTTATAAAAAAAATTCAAACAAAAGGAAATTATTAGAATTAAATAAATAATATAAATATTATTTAATTAAATTTGAAAAAAATTAAAAAATTGTTTACAATTAATATTTAATGAAAGAATTTTAAATTAAAAAAATAACAGGAAAAAAAAAACAGAATTTGCTAATTCGTTAAAAAATAATATTTCATTTTAATAATTTTCAATTTCAAATTCTTTATTTAATTATATATATAAAAACTTGAACAAAAAAATTATTAAAATTAAATAAATAATATAAATATTATTTAATTAATTTTACCAAAAAAATTAACTATAAATCAAAATTAAATAAAGAAAAAAACATTTATTAAATTAAAATTTAATTATTAAAAAAAAGGTTAAAAAAATGGCTTGGGCCAACTATAACAGTCACTGGCTGACTGTTAAATAGTCAGCCCATGATTGTTAACTTAAAAGTTAGCCCGTGACTATAACAGTCGCCGTGACTGTAATAATCACCCGATTGTTAACAGTCGCGTTTGATGACTGTTAAACAACCAACTGACTGTTGGCGGCCAACTGTTTAACAGTCGGCCTCTCAATCGTTGGAAATCACCATTTTCGACGATTTGAGACCTCCAAATCCACCTTACATACACATTTTTACACCATAAAAACTCACAAACACTTATATCTCAAGCATCTCTACTTATATATATAAATGAGGATAAAATAAATAAATGTAGGCATTTATCAAATTCATCATCCACTACAAGGAAAACTTCAAAATCCATTTCATATTCACAAAACTAACCTTCTCTTTCGTCAGTGACTTTATTGCTCCATGTGGTTGTCGACGTTGGTGACTTTGGTCGTCGGTTTGGTGGGTTGGGATTGACTGTGAAGTGCTTTGGTAGTCGGTTTGGTAGGAAATGGATAAGGGTATTTTTGGATTTTTGTTTGTAAAGGTTTTGTTTTAACTTTTTTTTATTGTATTAATGGGTCAAAAGCCAATGTGGAAATATGCTCTAGTCAACAGGCCCTTTCCCACGACTTCCTCGAAGAAAAGAGAAGAGAAAGAAGGAGGGTAAAAATGTATGTTAGTTTAATTCATGGGGTTTATGAACAATTTTTTTATATTTGAGTTTAGCAAGATTTAGAGGTTATTGAGATGTATTTGAGGTGTTAAACATGAATATGTCAAAGAAATGTATATTGAAAGATTGGTGTTGAAGACGGTGAAACGTTGAAAATAGGTTGATTGGAGAGATACTTGTTCTTTGCTTTTATTGTGATTACTAGTGGACGCACGTGCAATGCACGTGTTACAGTTTAGTTAGACTATCTAATAGCTTGAAACAATTTTTAGTTATTTTACACAAACATAAGACCAAATTTTCGTCTCAAGATTGCACTATAAGTAAGTTAGGATCCGTTTGATTACAAGGGTGAAAAATGAGTGGAAATAAAATGAATTTCAGGAAAAGTAATTGCATAGAAATTGTTTTGCAGGAAATTGTTAATTGAGTGTGTTTGATTTGTATAATTTTCCACCCGAAAATGCAGGGAATTGTTAATTGAGTGTTTTTGGTATAATTTTCTACCCGAATTTTTTTTCAATTTTGTGTTCGTTTGACTTTGTTTTACATAGAAATTAGGGTTGGACAAAAGTTCAGAACTGAATCGGATCGAACCGAACTGAACCGAGCGATTCTTCATAAATTAAATACCCAAATGGGTATCTGAATCGAGAATCGATGTGTTTGGTTCGGTTCTAGGCCAAGAACTGAATAACCGAATAAAAATCGAATCTAAATAATTTTTTTAATTTTTTATATTGAATTAATTAAATTATTTTAATTTTTTCTGTACCTATGTAGGCTGGTTAAAACAAATGAATTATTGATATGAATCACCGATATTTTAGGATTAATATCTACTTTTTGGTATTTGTATATATTGAATTAATCTTATTGGACAGCTTCTCATTTATATGTTTTTAAATTGGATTACGTTAATTTGTTTTAGTTACGAATGAACATATTATTAGTTATATTTATATAGTAGTGTTATAAATATTGAAAAAATTTAATTATGGTACAGAACCGAACCTAAACGGTTCCATAATTATATTTGAACCCAACGGTTCCATTTATTAAATATTCGAAAATTTTGGGTCAGTTCGGTTCTAAAGATAACCGAACCGAACCATGTCTGACCCTAATAGAAATTGTCCATTAAAGTGATAATTTTTTCCACAATTGGTTATAAAATTTGTTTTCATTGTCAAAAAGTAAAAAAAAAAAAAAAACGAAAATTTGTTTTTTCCCTAAAAAAAAAATTTTCATCAAAGTTTAGTGTTCGTTTGACTTTGTTTTACATGTAAATTGTCCGCTAAAGTAAAAAAAAAAAAAATTTTCACAATTGATTATGAAATTTGTTTCTATTGCCAAAAATTAAAAAAAATAAAAATAAAAACCTGGAATCAGATTTCATTGCCAAAAATTAAAAAAAATAAAAATAAAAACCTGGAATCAGATTTCCCACCTAAAAGGTGGGAAATTCAATTCCTTAAAATTGAGGAAATGGTGCACTTGTGGGCCTAAAATGGAAAAAAAATTCCATGCAAAAAAATAGTATCAAACATGACAAATGTTGGACTATCAAACACACCCTTATGTTTGTAGGGGAAAAAAAGAAGGATTCACTTGTAATTGCACCAATTGCATCTTTTGCCGTTGGAATGTTGGAATGCGCTTACCCATCCATTTGAACAAGAATCCAAGAATGTGCATTCACAATTTTGTCAAAGTATTTCTGAATTGTGTGGGAAACCTATTCTTGAGAATGTGCCAATATGAAATGCTAGTGTCCATGAAAATGCAATTATCTGATCCCAAAAGATAGCCCATGTTCAAGATGCATCATCGTTATCTTGAATGCAATGCAATTAATAATTAGGCAGCCTATCGTAGACAAAATAGCAACGCCAGCAACCTATAATGAAGCATACATGAAGGGATATTCGAATTGAAGATTGAGCAAGTATAAGACAACATAACTTCAATGTAAGAAAAACAAAGCTCGAATGCAATATCTGCAAAAGCTTTCCTTTTCTTGTACACACAAAGAAATAAACAAAGTGAGTTGTGCATCAATAGTAGTCCAAGTGACTCACATATGTAGCCTAAACCGAGTCATAATCGCAATTCGAATTCTAAATCGCTGATTTTAACATCATTCATTGCCAAACATCACCATGACGATCTTTTTCTAACTCTTAATTGAAAACATGTTTAGAACATTGTTTCTTGCTTTTGTATTTTTTTTTCATGCGTCAGTGCGTGATCTTTTTTTCTTTTATTGTTTCACGTATGTTGGTTGAAGAGGATTTTAGCTCTAGAGGATACAAAATACAAATGTTAATTACACATTTATTCCTGTTCATTGCAAATTCTATCACCCTACTTCTATCAACCCACATCCACTCCCAAAAAAGAAGAGAAAAAAAGTGGAAAATAACTAATAAATCCACTTAATATTTCCCAAAAAACCACCATGTAGATCAATACCCGATGTTAGGGATAAAATATAAATTGATGTTTCTACATTAAAAATTGTAAAGAACACGAAAAATAAATTCTATAACATCAATATCAAGAATAAGCATTCAGGAATTCAGTTTAATTTTCAGATGAAAATTAATCAAAAGTATCATTGAATTGGAGTTTAGTTAATAAATTTTACAGAACATCGAATGACACACTGAACAAAGGAAAATGATATTTTCACTTCCTTGCAAACATGTTAATACCTATATCCACGAGACCATAACAAAATAAATTGGATAAGACTGAAGTTCATCAGCTCTTACCTTCACAAATGTATTTACTGCAAGTATAGCAAGATTCACTAATTAAAGTAGTGATATGGTTTGCTGTTAAATCTGATTTTATAACTACATATTGAAGAGCTAATTCATTAAGCTGTAGGGACTTTTAAAATTCTTTATTTCCCAGAATCTATCAATAAAAGTGTTATATGGTAATAATATGACGTAATACACTACACTATATTAACTTAAGACGGCCACTAATCTAACCAGACGTACAATACCTATGTATCAAAGTAGCATTCAGACTGCTAATGGACCAAAAATATTGGCTCAAAATGCTGTTAAATAGCCATGTGAACAAGGACTATTAAATGTATCATTCTAGCCATATTAGGCTTCTTTGGCACCTAAGCCATTGAAACTACTGCCTTCTCCTACGGAAAAAATAGTACATACATAAATAGAGTAACCATCAGACATTTCATAATTGATAATTCCAAACACACACAAAGAGACCTAATAAAATGACTAAATATAAGAGAAATGTACAGCACCAAATTTGGTACTATGTCACGAGCAACTGCAGAGCGTCCCAGGGACGGATCTACAGTAGGGCCTAGTGGGGCACGTGCCCCACTAGGTTTTGAAATTTTTTTTTTTTTTTTTTTTAATTTATTCAAAGGAAATACACTGGACACTGCAAATACACTGTCTACTCTAACTCTCGACCCTCATCTCTCCAAAATCGCACCGAGCCTCAGCCACCGACTGACCGACACAGTGGTCCTCTCCGTCATCTCTCATTCTCTCCCACCATCCCAACTCCCACCGGCCACACCACACGCCGACACACACACACCGCACTCAGCCAGACGGCCCCCCGTTCCAGCAGCAGCTGCAGCACTGTCTGTCGACTCGTCTCAGTCTCTCCCAGCTCCGCGCCTCCGTTCCAGCTCTCCCTCCTGAGCCTCCTCCTCTCTGAGCAGCTGAGATCTCCCCGCCGGCGCCTGCACATCCTGGAGACGCTGCTTGCAGCTCGCCTGCTCCGGTGACAGGTAACTTCCGAGTTCCGACTGCCAGTGCCTACTGATTGTTTTAGGGATTTTGAATTTTAATGTTGGATTTTGATTGTTGAGTATTGATGTTGGAGGGATTTTGAATATTGATGTTGGAATTTGAGTATTGATGTTGGATTTTGACTATTGATGTTGGAGGGATTTTGAATATTGATGTTGGATTTTGAGTATTAATGTTGGATTTTGATGTTGGATTTTTGAGTATTGATGTTGGATTTTGAATATTATCTGTCTTGTTTGTTTACATTTTGATTTTTGGATATAGGGATTTTTCATTTTTGTATGAATTCCTAAATTTGAAGTGCATCACCAATTTTATGAGATCCATTGATGATTGATTGTAGGAGAATGGTCAGTTTTGTCTGTGTTGAAACATCTAAGTGCCGCCCTACACCAATTGTGAGATTAGGATTTGGAGTCTGGACATTTGATTTGGGGTAGTAGACTAGTAGTTAAGGTTAATCCTCGTTGAACCCATTAGAAGAGATTCCTTGGTTTCATCAATGCGGGTTATGTTTAATCTTTTCATTAAAATCTCCAACATGATTGATTTTTATTTTAGGGACTTCTAACATGATTGATTTTTATTTTATTTTTGTATCAGTTATGGAAAAATACTTTAAACGTAAATCTATGATTTCTCGTGATGAGCAAAATACCGATGAAAGGAATGTTCGAGATGAAAATGATGTTGATGTTGGAGAAGTTGGGGATGTTGGAGAAGTTGGGGATGTTGAGAAAGCTGGGGATGTTGATGTTGCAAATCTTATTGTTGATCCTGGATTGAGAGTTCCAATACAGAATTATGATGTTAATGTTCGAGACGTGATTCGAAGAGCGTATGTGCAAAAGGGTCCTTGCCAGCCTCGCATTCATGCATTTCCATCCACAAGAATGGGTAACAAAGATAGACGATTTTGTGTTTCATGGTATGATGAGTATCCTACTTGGTTGGAATATAGTGTAGCAAAAGATGCAGTTTTTTGTTTTTACTGCTATCTTTTCAGTTCGAGTGATTGTTCTTTTCTTAATGATGGATTTTCAAATTGGAAAAAGAAAGAACTTCTTAGAAAACATGTTGGGGCATCAAGTAGTGCACACAATCAGGCTCGAGTTCAATATGAATCGTTCAAGAATCAAGAGCAAAGTATTCGATCATGTCTCGTTAAGCAATCTAATCAAGCTCGAACAGATTATAGAATTCGATTGAGTGCGTCAATTGATTGTGTTCGATTTCTTCTACGACAAGGTATGGCTTTTCGAGGACATGATGAATCTGAAGATTCAAACAACCAAGGAAACTTTCTTGAACTACTACATTGGTTGTGTGATCATAATGCTGAGATTAAGGCCGTTGCTTTGACGAATGCACCTGAGAATTGCAAATTGACATCACCACGAGTGCAGAAAGATATTGTGAGTGCTATTGCTTCTGAATGTTTAAATGTGATTATGAAAGATGTTCGTGATAGTTTCTTTTCAATTTTAGTTGATGAATCTCGAGACATTTCAGTTAAGGAGCAGATGTCGATTGTCATTCGTTATGTGAAGAATGGGCATGTATTTGAACATTTTGTTGGTGTCCAGCATGTTTCAAGTACCACAGCTATCTCAATTAAGGGTGCAATTGATCAATTCTTCTCAACGTGGGGCTTAAGTATATCTAATTTGCGAGGTCAAGGATATGATGGAGCTAGTAACATGCGAGGTGAGTATAATGGCGTCAAAACACTTATTTTGAAAGAAAACCCAAGTGCATACTATATTCATTGCTTTGCTCATCAACTTCAATTAGCTCTTGTAGCTGTGGCACAAAAACATCCGAAGATTGAAACTTTTTTCACTACAGTACATAGATTGGTGAATATTGTTGGTGGATCGGCTAAGCGGAGTGATCTTATTCGAGAGAAGCAAAGGTTGAAAGTTATTGAATCACTCAGTGTTGGTGAATTATCAAGTGGACAAGGTCTCAATCAAGAAACTACTCTTCAACGTCCCGGTGATACACGTTGGGGCTCTCACTATGGTTGTTTAATTAACTTGATTCTCATGTTTTCAACCGTAGTCGACGTTGTTGAGATGATTGCGACCGACACTACAAGTACCGGAACAAGAGGTGATGCTTGTATTTCACTTGAGTTGATGTTAAAATTTGAATTTGCATTTAATCTACATCTCATGAAAAAGGTTTTGGGGATTTCAAATGAATTGTCGAAAGCATTACAACGAAAAGATCAGGATATTGTCAACGCCATGAGATTGGTGCAATTGTGTAAATTACAACTCCAAATGATGAGGGATGATGGATGGGAGTCTTTTCTTGAAATTGTTTGTTTGTTTTGTGAAGCTCATGAGATCAATGTTCCCAATATGGATGATAAGTTCATAACTATAGGTCGTTCCCGGCGTGAGACAGTGACAAATTTGCATCATTATCGTGTGGAAATGTTTTATGCTATCATAGATATGCAACTTCAGGAGTTGAATGATCGTTTTTCTGAGGTAAATAGTGACTTGCTCATTTGTGTTGCTTGTTTGGCTCCACATAACTCATTTGATGTTTTTGACAAGAACAAAGTGATTCGACTATGTCGGTATTATCCGACAGATTTTGACGCAGGAGATATCTCAGAACTTGATGATCAATTAGATACATATATTCTTGACATGCGTACATCCGAAGATTTTGAAGGATTACAAGGCATTAGTGATCTTGCACAGAAGTTGGTTGCTACGAAGAAACACGAAGTGTATCCATTGGTTTATAAGCTTGTGACATTAGCCTTAGTTCTTCCCGTTGCTACTGCTACAGTCGAGAGATCATTTTCTGCGATGACTTATGTCAAAAACCGATTGCGCAATCGAATTGGAGATCAATGGTTGAATGATTGTTTGATTGCATATATCGAGAAAGATGTATTTGATAAGATTGAAAATGATGTAATTATGGAACGTTATCAAAATATGAGAACACGTAGAGAACAATTGTAATAAAATATGTCTTACTTTAATTTTTCGTTATTTTTTGAAAGTTTGATTGTGCCCCCCAACATAAAAAGTCTGCGTCCGCCCCTGGAGCGTCCGATAGTGTATTCCAATATTAATGCCCAACCAATCAACCAAGCAACACTGCATGTAATTCAAGGAGTTGAAGGAAAATAACATCATCTACTTCAACCTTTGAAATAGAACATTAGGGAAAACTACAAATAACAAATGAGATCATGATTATATATATAAAAAAATCTTGCATGAGAACAAGATAAATGTCAGCAGTAGAAATGCTATACTATGAGTCCTAATAAGTGTTCAGTTTCATGCAGGTATATTTATCCTTCAAAATTTTGAGCATCTAGATTAGATCATGGGTTGTACGTGCACATTTACATGCACTATTGCACCTAAAGGTCCCATTACTCATAACATCATGTCAACCACATTCAATCATAATAGTTTCACACTTTTTAGAAGTCCAAATTCTACATTTGGAACCAAAAATTTTGTTAGGGAAAAGAAAACTTCATTAGAGCATGATACACACATTTCCTTGTTTAATCATGAAAATATCTATTAATACTTAGTGAGATGGATATCCACGTGTTATAATTTAGTGACCATACCTAAATTCACGTTCTGGCTACTCACTCCTCCATTTATAATGCATGGAAGGGATCAACTATAGCCAAAACTTGTCAAGGGAGAAAAACGAGTAGATGGCTCCGAAATGCTTACAATCAATCTTCAAATTAGCACCACTGAAAATCTATCATGTAGAACTTGTATGGCTAAGCTTAAAAAGGTTCACGTATAAGTCTATTTGTAAGTAAACAAGTATAAAATAAGTACAAAATTTAATTGAGCAAAATTGAAAATAAGTATGTCTCTTACGATAAGGTAAGAGTTTATTTTAAGCTAATTAAATTTTGTTTAGTTAAAAAGGAGAAAAAAGGGAGCTTACCCAAACATGTTGGGGAAAAAAAGTATTATTTTTAACCTTAACCAATCATACTCATGGTGTTTAAATAAAATTTCAGCTCACATATGAAAAATTCTCTAGCTGCCAAAAAGTCTTCCCTGGTATAAATACGATCCTAACATTCAATATGCCAATAAAACTGCAAAATCAATGATGTGAATAGAGAGACTATAAAAAAAGAGCCACAAATACACAAATCTATTCAAGTAAAAGTTACACTAAAAAATTAATATGCATTTGGAAAGGGAAAAGTAATGAAATAATACCCAGGATCCATATTGATGACGTCGCATAGCTCTAAGTTCACTACCCTGTCTGCACCAATCAACATATCACTAATTTCCCTCTCAGAAGTAGCCACCGCATTAGCCATATTTGTCTATTTTCTAATGCAGGTTTCTTTATCTTCCTGTATCAAACCATAACTCGAGACAATCAATCCACATCGGCTATTAAATAACTCGGGCACCTACAAAATACAGACTAACAACATAGAAAAGAAATCCAAACGAAAACATCTATTGAAGAACATGCACACACATTGCACATATAAGACACAAGTCAATAGATCTGATTCATTTTACCACGCATACATATGCAGAAACAAACTAAACAATAGGAAAACCAGAAAGAAACTGATAATTTCATGCTCAAATATACACTGTATACTCAAGAATTTTATATGATAATCAAGCCGCATCTGCAGTAAAGTAGGAGGTAAAAATAAAACTTATAATTAAGAAACCATGCTATAATTCTTTTCTTTTAGCAATAGATATGAACCCACTAATAATTGAAACTAATAAAAATCATCAGATGAATGAAAAGAATCATAACAATGCGTAGCCACAAAATCCAATTCAAACCTCTAGAAAAAAAACCAAGAAAATCCAGCTACAAATTCCTAAATCAAACACCAAGGAATTAATTGCTAAAAAAAGGGATAGCCTTAAAGATCGAGTCTTTCCAGCAAATAAGAGAAGCAGTTCACATATTTGAAAAGACACAAGAACCATAACTGGAGGAAAACTTGAAGTCGACATACCTCACGATTTGAGATTATAAATATCAGAATATGTAGCAGATGAGAGAAATTTGTACGAAGGCCTCTACAAATGAGCAAATCGCAGCAATATATACAAACACCATTCCAAATCGAAAGAGGTTGCAGTGGGTTTTGTGTCACTTTTTTTCTATTGTGGATGTGGATAGAGAAACCAGGGTTGTATGAAAGATTTTGGAGCACAACGGGCTTTCCCATAAACAAGTGGATTTTGTGGTGGAGAGAAGAAAACGTGTAATATCAAACGGCAGATTTCGCAACCCACATCGCCTCAAAGCTTCTCCCCGTGTGCCATACCACCATTCGCGAGATTGCGCACCTTTTGTGGCTCTGATGTCGTCCCTTTTGGAGATTTTTTCTTCTTACTGAGAGGTAGGGTTTTGGGAATTCGATGCGGGGTGCGGCCGAGAGTTCTAGGGCTATTGGAAATTTTAAAAGGTGGGCATTCTTTCAGGGAAACTTTTTAATTGAATTATGTTGACTATGGTCTATGGGAAAGCTCGACACGTGGCAGAATGAATAGTGCCAAGATCTTGGCTCTTTTATATTGTTAGGGATATGATGTCAAATAATAAATGCATCTGTTGGTATAATTGTGTAATTTTGTTCTGAATCTTTGTGTAGGTGAATAGCAATGGCGATGCCTCTTCTTGAAAAGAAGATTGTAAAGAAAAGGGTCAAGAAATTCAAGAGAACCTAGAGCGACTGTTATGTTTCGCTCAAGCCAAATTGGCATAGGCTAAAGGGTTTGACTCTCGGGTACAAAGAAAGTTCAATGGATCCGTCTTGATGCCTAGTATTAGATATGGTTCTGACAAGAAGACTCGCCACTATCTTTCCAATGGTTTCAAGAAGTTTCTTGTACATAACGCCATAGAATTGGAGCTACTGATGATGCACAACATGACATATTGTGCAGAAATTGCTCACAATGTATCTACCAAGAAGAGGATAGAAATTGTGGAGAGAGCTTCCTAGTTTGATGTTGTTGTCACTAACAAGCTTGCTAAGTTGCGTAGTCAGGAGGATGAATGAACTTTTAGGCTTAGTACTTCTCCATGTTTTGGAGTCATAGATTTTTCGTGCAGTCTTATCCTTCACTTTGAAAGTTATAACCTTCGTTACATACATATGAAATGGTATTGAGGTGATTTTGACCGTTTAGATTGTAACTTCTTCCAATAAGATGTCAAATGACACCTTATTTTGTACACTAATATGTTCTCTATATATTTGAACATGAATGCAATTTTTGGCATTAAAAAAAATAAAAATAAAATAACTTTGAGGAATTGAGGTTGATTTCTCCTTTTGTGATGCACTAATTATAAGCAATTTCTAGACAAAATCTTATACATGTGCTATTTTAGAAATTAACCCCAAAAAATGCTATTCATGTCAATGGTTTCAGTGATAGTTTTCAATATGCAGATATTGGTGCCAAAAATCAATAATATGGAATTTTTGTGATTTTTTTGTCAAACCTTTGATTTTCAGATTTTTAAAAGTTTAAATGAAGTTATATGATGAATACTGAAATATTAGTATTGGATTAAATTATGTATAAGGTAGTGATTTTAAGGAAGTGAGAGATTTAATGAATTCAATTATGCGTGGTGATTGGTTGGTGGATTTTATTATTGAGAAGTTAAGTGGTGGATTTTATTATTTTAATTATGACGTTTTAATTTGAGTAATTATATAGTTACTACAGGTAGTAACGTGAAAGCTTGGAAATACTCGTCAATATAACCAGATTGTTATCCATAGATCTATGAGTGGAAAAACTTATTTTTCAGAACTAAATATTTATTAAATTTATATTATATCAAAAAGCTAATTATCTCCTATATTTGATTTGACATCATGATTTTCAGAATCAAACGAATTTTATAGTCAGTTCTTTTAAAGTTAAATTCAGTTCATTAAAATCATTTCTCTAACATGTTATATTCATATTACATATTTCAATATATTTAAAGTCATTTTAAAAACCACTAAAAAGTACCCATGTGATTTTACCTCAGTCTATACTAATGTGAATGTGTTTCCACAATGTATGATCAATTATGGTGATTTACCCGTTCTGCACTAATGTGAATGTGTTTCCACAGTATATGACCAAATTATCAGAGGGTTTTGGGACCCACTCTCGTACACACAAGCTTTGGGTTATGTACTATAGCGACTAGCCTTTGGTGCAGCTCTGCGTACGTATGAACAAATTATCATATTTGAATAGCTTTGCTTTGTACATCGAGATTACTCTGTACATGAGTAAGGCTATTCATTAGGTACTTAATGGTATGACTCTTTAGTATATTATATTATGTTTATTCAGTTGTAGATTCATAGATTTTTCAAATATCAGATAATAGTTCATTTTAGATTATAAAATTCAGCTTATTCAGTATAAAATACGATTTTTTAACTTACAGAAATGACAGCTTTACACATATTTTTGTTGACACCAGATTACCTATACTCGACATATTTTACAGTTCGTTATTCAGACTAAGGAGTATGGACTAAAGAGTATGAATTTTATGATTTTAGCATGGTTCAGTTCTAAAAGAAATGATCAGAATTTAGAACAGATTTTTCTATAAACATGTATAAATGGAAAAAGTATATGTATTTGTGAACTATCCATTCACTGAGTTGCAAGTTCATATATTTTGTCACATTTTTCCTTATCAAATAGTAGCCGAGTTGAGCAGCATTGGAGACTGTCGATCCATCGAGTTGAGCCACGCATTGTCATTAGCTGTATAACTCATTTTGTTAGTCTATTTAGCTCTTTCTTTTGGGATACACGTATATGTTATCAGATAAGTTAATTTGTGTATTCATATCATGGGCTCGCTGCATATTAGGTATTTTGAGTACATTTAGGGACTTTCATGGTAAATAATAGTAAAGGCTGATTTATCAATATTGAATTTAGAATAGTTTGAGTTTTAAGGGACTGGTGTACCATGTTTTAAGTTATATGTACGTATTTGAGGTAATTGATTATATTCCAAGTGGTGTCAGGCCATATTACAAGGGGAACTTTGTCAAAAAATTTATAAAGATAGATCATAGTCAAAGCAGGTCAATATTGCCTTGGTGGTGGGTTCGACATTCAGCTAGTAACTACCATCGGCGCATGACACGTGTCAGGTCCATTAGGGTGATTTGGGATGGGTCGTGACAATACATCTGTAATATACATCTGTAATATTAGTGGAAGATGAATGCATGTATATCAAACTCGTTGACACTATAATGTCAGAATTGGGGTTGAATTCTACACAAGTTGCAGTAAATGACATTATAAGTTAAATGAGACACTGCCTCGAGTTAGGATATTAAATAATAAAAACATCATGTAGTACTTGAGGTTAAAAAGTTTCAATGGTGATCTTTCAAGACACCCTTCACAAACTACGAATCTATTATAATGTGTGATTATGACATATGATATTTGTGACTGTGATTGCTAGTCACAAATCTATGTCATTTTTTTGTTTTTTATATTATCCCTAATACATTTTATAGTTTCGGATTTGCATGTACAATTTAAAAATGTGAACGAAAACATGTATCTTTAGACATTGCAAACGTCGTACAAAAATTGTGGCTACCCATGTTGAGAGAAGTATGCCCATGTTTGAGCTCCATGCTTTCTCCTTTTTTCTCATTCATTTTTCTACATTACTCATTTTCAACCAAACATTCTCCAAATAAAATAATATTACACACAAATCTAAAACTTTTCATCACTTTTCCACCATACATTCTCCCATCAATCACTATTAAAAAACTAATTCTTCCTAAAAAATGGGGGCCAAACACCCACTATATAAAGTAACCAAATAACATAATAACAATTATCATGTTCACATACTTGTCAAAATCCACTCTTAAAAAAAGTAATGGATTTTGAAAAGATCTAAAAAGTAAACATCAAAATAAATAAATAAAAAATTATAAGTATCAAGATTCAAAACTAAACTAAACTTTTTTAAGTTTCCTTACATTTATTGATCTAAAAATGAAATCAAATAAAAACAAACACAAACCGCATTTTAGCTGAACAGACCAAATTCCACACTGCATTTTTCATTTTAGCTCAAAACACTATTATATCCTACCCACACTAACAAGCAGTTTTATACATTGACAATTAATGAAGAGCTTTTTGGCTAATTGAGGAGGCATTGCCTTTTTCCTTACCAAATTCTTAATGACTTCACTACCACCATCAACTCTTCTTAAAAAAGAATTAGACGAAGATGACACATCCAAAATGACATAATTTGAATCATCATCAACTATGAAAGAACTAGTAGAAGGATTGAAGTGAACATGAGGTACACTCTATTTGCCGTTCTTGATGTCGAGCGAATAAGCTAGCGCCCGAGACTTGGCCTTCTTCATTGCCGACAAATTGGGGCTCCGACATCGTTGGTGTTTGAGGAGGACATTAAAAGTCACAATGAGTTTTTCTGAGCTGAATGAATTTGTCAAGATGGCGAGAAGGAATGGGTTTCTGAGAAGTGAAATTGAAAGTATTCTTTCTCTTACTAAGGGCCAGTTCAGTAAGGATTAAAATCCAATTAAAATTAAAAATATGGTCGTTATTGGGTCTCACTGTCTAATAAAACTCAACAATAACGGCTAGTTTTTCAATTTTAATTAGATCTTAATCTCTACCGAACGGGCCCTAAGTGATTTAAGGTTTAGAGTTAGTTTGAGCCTTATTTTTTTTTTTTTTGTGAAGAATTGTATTTTAGAATAGTAATTTGATGGAAAATATATGGTTAAAAATAAGGAAATTTTTTTGGTTTGTGTGTAATATTATTTTATCGAAAAATGTGTGATTGAAAATAAGAAAGAGAAAAATATATTTTGAAAACAATGAGGCTCAAGCAAGGACTTAGACGGAAAAAATGACTACGGTCAAACATAAAATACGGGATTTGATTGTATATGTTTTACTAAAATTTATATTATTGTATATCTTATAATAAATATATATTAATATATTTTATATAATACTAATTTAGCATTTGTTTGGTACAAATTAAAATTTAGATTTTAAACTCAGTCAAAGTCAGCAATCAATTTTAATCACATGTTTTATGGATCCCACAACTTTTTAACTATACATTTCATCAACTTTTATACAAATCAAATAAAAATATGATTTTAATCTCTACCAAACAGGGACTTAATTAGTACCTAAGATTTTTGATAACTTGATTTTTATAATGAAATCATAAATTCTGTTTTCCTTTAGCTCATGTGCGAGCCCTCTTTTTGGGCAAAATAAATTTTGTAATAGCAATTTTTTTCTTTTTGGATAATGTATAGTTAAAAAAATATGAAAAATAAATTTACTTATAAAATTATTTTAACAAAAGATTATGTGATTTAAAATGAGTTTAAAAAAATAATTTTTTTGAAATGGGACTCAAATTGGGACTTAATCTTCTCACTTTAGAATACTTAAAAAAATATAAAAGGCCCGCGATCAAAAGGTTGAATCAACGATCAAATGCCATTTTTATTTCTTTGGATACGGAAGCCGCTGCAAATAAATTATAGGGAAAATTTCAAAACCCAGACATTAAATATGCTTTATTTCACTTTTAAGATAATATGTTTTCAATTTCAAATCTCAAAAAATCTTATGTGTGTGTGTTTGTTTGTTTTAAGATTCAATCTATGAAATCAAGCATTGAGATTCCATTTGTGATCGATCTCCTTAAAATACAACTCTCCATCCCTAAAAGACAAATTCATCACAACGTTATCATTTACAGTCGCCTCTAGGGATGGCAAAAAAGCTCAGCGACTTGGACGGCTCGAGCTCGACCCGTAAAAAGCCTCCATTTTGGAGAGGTGGCTCGAGCCCGGCCCAGCCCGGCCCAGCCCGTGGCCCGTGGCCCGGGCGAGCCTGCCATATTAAAAATAATAATTAAAAAAAACTGAAAAAACATGCAGCTAGAAAGGCTGCCTGCAAATGCAGCAATACAATAATAAAAAAAATCAAAACCAAACAAAAAACCCTAGCCGGCTGAGCCTCTTTTTTTTTTGCCGGGCTTTGCTCGGCTCGGCTCGAGTCGGCCCAAAAAAAGCTCGGCCTAAAAAAGCTCGAACCAAGCCCAAGTTTTTTTTTTGCTCAGGCTCGACTCATTGACTTAGCTAGTCGCCTCTATATCCGATACTTATAAAATTTAGAGATTTCATGTCAGTAATTGAAGAATATCGTCACAAATAGATAATTATTGACAGTTGTAGGAAAATTTATATTATGCTAAATTGAATTCGTACCAGTTGCTTTGATTTTGGGTCTAATCAGCGTCGTATCACAATTGGTAGATAATTAAACATTAGAATTAGGCAACTCACAATTTCTCATATGGACAATTATGCTTTGGTAGTCAATGTAATTGATATTCAAACTCGAATTTGTATGTCGTGTTTTCTTTCCCAATATTTATGTTTGTGACTTTGATTTGTTGTGAATTGTATTTGTAATTGTGACATCTAATAAGTTGTGTAATTGGTCACAGTCACATGATGTGACCAATTATTTGAAATGGGTAATTTTATGCGACATGATTCAATATACGTAATCCTGTGACTTGTAGTTGAACCATTCGATTGAAGATTATGTATAAAATGACTGTGAGCAACGATCTTATTTATGTGATTTATAATAAGATAGCGTGACATGTCTAATTTCATACTGTAACGCTTTTTAAAGGTAGTGTTATATTAAAATCTGTGACCTGCATTAATCATGAACTACACTGATTTTTGGTAACTTACATTTTTTTGTGAAAAAAAAATACACATGTACATTTGCTTAATAAATGGATCGCACTTATCATTGTAGTTGGTTGATCGGAATCGCGATTTTACAAACCTAATAAACATCATTATGACCGAGTTTGGTTTTGATCAAACGAAGGTTGGAGTCACGATACATTGAACAGTGACTTGAAATATCCGATAAACGTTGAGGTCACAACTGTGGAAAGTGGAGAGAAATCATACATAATTCTAGTTAATATATACTCCATCGATGCTATGTTTCATTAATGGATTTGTCATGAGACATATGTGATGCAACAGCTGATCCTTTAGGTCATAATTTCATAGATGAAGTTACAGTTGTCTCTGTTGCTAATGATATGGTAATAGAAAAGGGAAGAGTTTTCCATAATAAGGAAATTCTAAAATTGAGCCTGTCTTTATTAGCAATACAAAACATGTTTGAATTTATGATTATTCGTTTGGATAAGAAAGAATATATTATCAAGTGTTTATGAGAAGAGTGAATTGGATACGTAAATCTTCAAAATTTAGAACACCAGAGATGTTTAAGATTAGGCGGATTACAGATGGTCACACATGTGCTTCGAATATAGTATTAGGATCACAGGTAGGTATAAACCACAGTTGTATCATCTTGCATCAAATAAATACAAGTACACCTTCTCACAAACCATATACACTCCAAATGATATATGTAATGACATGTTACATACATATAGAGTTTCATTGAATTATGAAATGTTTGGAGATCTCAAGAACATTGAAGATGCTTATGGGGGATCCTAGAGACTCATTCATGAAAATACCAAGTTTTATTTCTATACTTCATCAAATAAATCCTAGTACGGTCACATGACTGGAGCTTGATGGTCACAATAGATTCAAATACTAATTCATGGCCATATGTGCATCAATTAGATGATGAGAACACTATAGGCCTGTGATTGTAGTTGATGGCACGAATTTGAATGGATACTATGTTGGTGCACTTTCACGACGTGTACACAAAATGCTAATAATAACATATTCACACTTGCATTTGGACTTGGAGATAACGAGAATGATGGGTCGTGGTTGTGGTTGTGGTTGTGGTTTTTTGAAAACTTGAAGAAGACGTATGAAAATTCAGATGGCTTGTGTTTTATATCAGATCGTCACAACAGAATCAAGAACACAATTGAAAGGTTGTATCTAGGGACATGTTATGGAATCTGTTCATATCATCTCCTACGAAACCTAAACTCAAATTATGGAAAATTAGGTCATAACATAACACATGCTTTCAATTCAGCAGTCCGCGCATATACATTGGTTAAATTCGAATATAATATGCAACAACTAGCTTCAATGAATCATAAAATTACGGATAACCTAGTAATGTGTTAATTTCAAGGAAAATTTACATTCTATTAGAGGTCATAAATGTCAGATGTAGCATTTCTCAAAACGTGTTTTTTCTTGTTGGCCAAAGTAGTTATTGAAAAGTGACCACGATTTCACATGCCAATTAACTGATACTCAACAATGACATCAAATATAAATGCAATCACAGAGGCAGCCAAGAACTACACCATTGTAGCTTTATTAGATTCGTTGCAACAAACTATATAATCTTGGTTCCATAAACATATGGACTTCGTATAGTACTTTTACGAAGTTGTCAAACATGTATGAAAAAATGCTTCGAGAAATGAGCATTGATTTGAGATATTTGATGTAAGATTGATATATGTGACCTCATTAAAATATGTGACATTAGCTTTAGCTACTTCAACATGCAGTTATCTATACGTGATACACACATGCTCTTATTTGTGTTTGAACTCCATCTCTATGTCCTATATTTATGTGAATTAACGGACATTATGGCACGTGTCTCCTACAAATTACATCATTTGTTTCCTGTAAGTGGTGAATGCTCATCTTTCATCGTCAATATAGAACAATGTACACATACATGCACGATGTTTTAGGTAGATAAATTACCATGTCCACACGCATTGGCTCTCATTCCAATGATGAAGATGGATTCATATGATTATTGTTCATACAATTACACAAGAGAGGCATATATGAATGTGTACCAGGATTCTATTTTTCCAATTGAAAATCCAGGTGACTGGAGAGTGCCTGATAAAGTGAATGACATGCTTGTATTAGCACCTAACCAAAAAAGAAGTCCAGGAAGACTTACACAAAACAAGAATAGATCATCATTTGAAGGGAAAATAACTATCAAATGTGGACGTTGTGATGATAATGGTCACAGTCGTACGACGTACAACAACTTGATTCCATTGAGTAAAAAAATATTATAGTTACATGTGAATAATACGATGTCAACTGATGATATACATTGATTGTAGTTATAGAATTTAAGTTCATTATTCTCTTTATTGTTTCATTTGTTAGCTATGGATAGTGTTTGACATATCATGTAAATGTACATTGTTATTCGTTCAATAATATTAATTCAAACTGTGAATGTGACTTGACCATTTGAAAACTGATGTGAAATTTGTAGGTCTGGGTATTAATATATGACATGATATTGATTAAATTGTAACTTAGACCGGTTTGTGACCTATTAACAATAATATTTTTTTATGTGACTTGTAAACATTAATCTTTGACCGTACACATATTGAACTATGATATTTAAACATTTATAATAGTGATTCGTGACCTATTAACATTATCATGTGACTTGGAGGAAATAATATATGACATGCATACAATTTAATGGTTATTTTTTCACATCGACTTTAGAAGAACGAAATGTAATAGACATAACTAATGAAATAAGATTTCATAACCACATGAACATTCATAAACTTTCAGTGCAATGATCATTACAAAATGAGATCTACATATTTTCCTTCCACTACATAGTTACATCGATGTTCAGTTATAGATTCAACTGTGAATCTATAACTACACACCCTCGACCTTTTCCTTTACCACCTTGTTGGCTTCTTGATTTCACGATGCTTATAAAGCAGTGTAGTTATATCCAGTCGAGTTCTGGCAGCATTAAAATCCTTTGGCATAATCATAAGTCATTATGAAGAATGTATTCAGCATATTTGATCACAAATATCCCGCAATCATGGCTGAAAAAGAAAGTCAATTTATCAGTTTTTGCATTAAAATGGTGGTCACAAAACGAATATTTATTTAGACGATTGTACATTAAAATGATGTCACAAACATACCCATTTTGCTGTTATGGCCCCTCATAACCTAACGCAAGCCTCAATTCCATGGAATCATCTGAATTTATGTTCCATATTTCAATTTAATTTATCAAATGAGGGATGCTTTTCAAATATGGTTCGATTACCACTTTTACGCTTAAATCCATGAAGGTCTTCCTAGCCGAATTGAATATAATCAATACTCGATCTTTAATATCAAGCAATGCCAACATCCAATTTGCCTTATTTTGGGTAAAAATTTCATTAAGACTTGGTTCACTTCAACCCATGGTTTGTTTAATGGTATTCTGATACCTATGGTATCATTAACCAGTTTTGTCTCGGTGAGTGGACATTTGGATCTTTCATGAATTTTGGATATACATTCTTGATCTTAGCTTGAAAGTACGAGTTAGTTGTGGTAGCCTTAAACTTGACATTCTTGCCATACCGTGCTAATTGATGAAGGTAATAGAAGCATGCATCTATTTGCTATCACCATAGAAAATAATAAACACATGATTAGTCTTCAAGATCTATATGAACAATGATGTTTGTATGTGATATGTGACTTGTCCATGTGTTCTGTGACTTGTGTGTAATTTATGTGGCTTGACCATAATGTTTGTGACTTGTTTGTATGGTATATGACCCACGGTATGTAACTTATGACTATTGAACAATGATGTTTGTATGTGATATGTGACCTATCCATGTGTTCTGTGACCTGACCATAATGTGTGTGACTTGCTTATATGGTATGTTACCTACGGTATGCGATATAGTACAAATGATATGTGATCTTTGCATACCGAGTTGGTCACTGAAGACTATGAAGAAACGAGATCATGCTACCATGTTTTGTTGTCTATGGCGAATGAACCAATGTAGAAAGGGGGCTTAATAATAGCATCAACATTTTTGAATTTTTTTCCTATAAAGAGAAACAAATAACAAATTATTTATCTTTATTTTGCAATGTGTGTATGTTGTGGATCACAAAATAACGTCATATATACTTGGTTGTTGGTTTGTAACCTCTATGGAACCAACTCTTAAATGCCGCAACATCAGCATTATTTGTATGCCGATTGTAATATCGAAAAACTACAACATTCTCCTAACTCTTACTTTGATTCATTTTGTTAGAAACAAAGAGGGATTGTAATATTCTTATCGGTCTAGAAACATGCTTCAACGGAAAAGTAGATGTGGGTACAAAAGTGGGTGATACCTGTCATATAGTGAAATATTAGACATGGTAGTTCATTCGGTGACCTATAACAGGTAAAATATAATTTGTGTCCGTAAATGGTTTTTTTAACCACAAACCTCTTGAAGTTCACATTTTGTGTTCTTCACTACATGGGCGATTAGAACATCCAATTGTTTTTGAACTTGTTTTGATTGAAGCATTTGTGACCTAGTGTTGTCAACGTGTGGAGTAGGTTGGGTAGAACCAATCACCAAATTAAATGATTGCGGTTTCATCGTCATTGGGTCGAATAATTACTTATCAGGGTACATCATACCCTTTCCTTTCTTATCAATAGTCCATTCAACATTTTCCCCTACAAATGACGCATTTATGTGTGAAAAGTCAAGAAATTACAAATGAAGATGTTAAATGATCTTAGTAGTAGAATTAACTTACTTCTTCTTGAATGTTTGTAGCTCTATCACTAGGCAATTCACTTCTCTCATTGAATTTGTTCAAAATTTGATATCACAGTGGTCACATATTTAGATAGAAATTTCAATTCTGACTTCATCTCCAATAAGTCAAACCTGATTTCTTCTTGCATATGAACAACAATATTCATCTTGTGATTCTTGTTTGCCTTTATTGATGATAAATGTGCATTGACATCATTGATTTGTATAGATAACTCTTTACTTTTCGTTTAGAGTTCACTAATTTTATTTTTCAAACTCTCTATCACCTATGAGACTTGACATACATCAATGACATGGAGAATGTAAGATATCATGGTATATAAATCATGTGTGACCATGCACATTTGTCTGTGACCTTTACATCATGACATTTGACTTTGGACACTATAGCATGTGACCAATGCATGTATATTTGTGACCTGTCTGTGACAAATACATATCTACATGTGAACTACGTTAACAACAATTGTTTAAAATATGAACTTGTATTAAACATTTGTGACTAATTCATAGTCAGTTGTGACTCCAATGAAGTAACATGTCACCTCGTCCTAAAATGCATATTTAAGAGAGAATTATGACACTTGACCTAAAATTAGCATGCACATTGAAATTCGAAACATGAACTCGAATAAAAAATGCAAATATGATAATATATGATAAATCAATATACATAACCACACTTAAATTAAAGATAACAACATACATTAGATCTATGAGCATGTGTTGCCTGAGGTGGAGACATGTGAGCATATGGACCCTCATCCACCAGTGAGATCGGAGGATCCATTGAAGAACAGATAGAAAATGATGTTCTTAGTCTTCTCAGAGGTAGATCAACAAAATCATCATCGTCATCATCGATATCACTAGAATGGCACAATCGTCCGTCAGTAACCATTATAATGCGTGGTTTGGACTTGTTGATTGGTTGCTGGAGCTTTGAACTTCTGCTGACACGTGATAGGGCTGGTTGTTGTGGTATGTTATATGAAACACCATCCATGTATGGTTGAACCATCTCCATTTCAGACGAATTGATGTCTTGTTCTTGAAACTGTAAATAAATGAAAAGACTTCTCATGAAAACTATTTACTATGACATGTATATTGATTGCAGAATATGAATTATGATTGCATAAAGTACTGAGTTGTGACATGATAAGGAGAACTCTTACATGTCTCACAAATCGATAATTACTTGACATGTGAAATATGTAATGTGATTTTTCCTTTGACAGCATAATATGAAATGCGACATGTGACTTTATAAGGTTAATTGTGACTTGTTTATGTAATGCACAAATGAAATGAAACTTATATCCAAGTCAGAGAACACCTCATCTTCAAGTTTATTTGATCTCCAATTCTAAGTACGTAGGTAACTCCTCTGAATCATAGAATTACAGTCCCATCTAGCCGCTGAATAGACTCATAAATCCAAACTTGAAAGGCAACTAGAAATCCTTTGAGTATGTAATGAGGATTTCTATTACTCAAACCATCTTTTAGTGAGTTTATGAAAAGTTCAAACAAATCTCTCGCCCACAGAACCATGTTCACAATATGATGTTATCAAATAAAAAATAATTTTCAACAACTTTCTTGTATGAGGTCTAGAAAAGGTATGATATTATCAAATAAAGAATTCCAATCCCAATCACGTCATGATCATCTTCATTCGATAAACCAACGAAGATGTCTCTAACATCTTCATTTGTGACTAAGTTCAAGTGTCCAAAATATTTCTCTTTAATCTTGGAAAGTGAATTTTGAAGACTTCTCTTCACATCCTATCCCAGGTACCTAAATCCCGTGACCAAATAGAACTAAGGTAAAGAAAATCATAGATACCTACCAGCCACCATAAACGACATCTCTTTCTTGTTTGGTTGCTTCACCTCCCAGAGTAGGAAATAATGTATTAGTTGAGGTTGAACAACTATCTCACTAAAATCCATGAAATATGAGAAGCATGTATCAGCTAGTGAATATTTTTGTTCGTCATTGAACTTTGACGTAAAATTTGAAAGCACGTGTTTGGTAGCATTGGTGGTAATTTTACCAGGAAACTATATAGCTTTCTGTATAATATACTCCCATTTCTATAGTATATGAAAAACAATCCTACATCAATATTTCAATACTTGTACAAACATTCATATAACACAATAAGCATGCCACGTGCAATTATTTTATATAGACCAACTTAGGTCACATATAACTAAGGTAACATATTATATACAAACATAGGCTTATTACAACCTCGTGATTCATCATAGAATTATAGACATTTCAAAAACACATAATGGATCGCATAATAATAGTAAAAATGAGGTCACAATTAGGAAATTGGTCACGGTCAAACATAAATCACAAAAAAGAAGGCGGGTCATAAAAGACACGAAAATGTTCAAAAAATACGTATCTACATTTTCGGAAAATTGAAATCGACTCAAACAAATATAGTGGTCACACAAAAAAGGCTTGTCAGTATATTTCAAATAGAATTATTTTGAAATGAGGTCACAAATTCTAACAATGTGTGACTATCCAAACCATAAACACCCAACAAATGTTAAATACGAATTTCCCATTCACTAAATCAGATAAACAATTAATTTAACTTTTCAAACAAATGTACCTCAAAATATGCTCCAATCGGATTTTTCACAAAATGAGGTCACAAGTTCTAACATTGTGTGACTACCCAAACCATACAAACCCACCAAATGTTAAATATGCCAACTAACTAAAGTAGTTAAAGATTAATTTACCTTTTAAACACTAGGATTTCGCGATTTAGGGGAGGTTTTGTGACTAGTTTCAGGTATCAAATCTTTATTCCCCTTCATGCTTTTTCTTTTCTCTGTTTTTCTTCTAGATTTCTCACCAATCTTCACTTGACTTTTGCGATCATTACTCATTGTTAAAATCATTTTCAATGTTTGGTATTTTTTGAATGAATTGTGAAAACTGTTTGACGAGTACGCCGAGGTCACAATGTGATAATGGAGAAGAAAATAATGGGTTTTGCAGGTGAAATGGAGAAGACCATTATTCAGTTTATGGAGAAGCCGAATGTCGGTTTTGTGGGTAAAATGGAAGTTTAACGTGGAAGGGCTGTTCGTATTTCATGCATTGGGGGTAGTATATTATGTATATGATATTATCTCTTATGTTTTGATATACATCATATTTTTATTTCCAAAATACACGGAACTTAAATTTGGTAAATATATATATGCTTCCGTTTGGTGCCCACTTTTACCCAAAAAATGCATTATTTTGCCATGTCAACACTATTTGCTACAGTGAAAATGACATCATTTGAAATTGAACTACTTCTACTTTTCCATTTTTGCCCATTCACCTTTAGTACCTTTTGTCAAATAAAATGAAATAAAGATGTTCACTTGCATATATTCTGTAGTTGACGTGTACGGACGTACATGCTAGTGCATTTTGGCTGCTTTGAAAGGCGTGGACATCTTGGTCATATTTATGGTGTATTTGATGGATATTATTGAGGAAAAAATGTATTTTAAATTGTGATATGATAAGAAATGTGGTTAAAAAATAAGAAAATTTATTGATGTGATTTATTTTATTGAAAAATATGTGGTTGAAAATGAGTTTTGAAAGAGTGTATTTTGAAATAATGTATGCCAAACAGAGGCGTATATATTGTCCATTGCTTGGCTTCAAATATTCACAAATTTAACCGTACATGTTTAGCATGACATCGTGAAACAATACTAGTGAATGTAATTTCTTTTATAAAATATTATTTGATGTTATTGTTTTGGAAAACTGAATTTTTGAATGGTAAAATATTGGAGAATGTGTAGTTAAAAAAGTAGAAAAAAAGTTTTGGGTTTATGTGAAAAATATTTTATTATGAGAATGTTTGGTTGAAAATGAGTATTTAAAAAGAAAAGAAAATTGGTTTTGGAAGAATGATTATCAAACAGGGCTATATTTTAAATAAAATATTATGTTGGATCTTGAATAATATGAAAGGTGGGCAAAGATTCAAAGGCTTAGGTACCGAAAAAAAGTTGGTCCAGGATAATAATAAAATCACCTATTTAGGCTATCGTCTAGTGTCACTTAAATTGTGATTGTAACCCCAGTGAATCTGTGTAGCATTACTGAAATTAGAAACTTAAAATAGGGTTTTGTCCCCTCACAAAAGGGGGGAGGCCCACATTCAATAAAAAATTCGTGAGCCCACTATTACGAGGGGGGGGGGGGGTACATATATAGCAAAACCCCTTAAAATATAGGGTAAAAATAAATTTTAAAGAGATCATACATTAGCGAATTTTCATGCAGGGAATGAGAAAATGTTGATTGAAACAAAATTTATATGTATTGTGTATATATTAGAAAATATTTAAAATTTCTAAGATAATTTTTAAAATGTTGAGGGTGCTCGGCACTCCCCTCTGCCACTGAGCTTAAAGCTGTAGTCACACGACTTGATCCCGCTAGAGAGATGGGTTGTGTTGGGCGTGGCTCTCAAAAAGCTATAGTCATAAAAGTTGAATATTTTTCGGGTTAATTATATATTTTTTTAAAATATAGGGAACTATATAGGGGTGAAATTTATAGTTTTACATATATGTCCTCAACAGCATTTTGGTGGTTTGGTATTGCTCTTATATTTTTTCAAGAAAAATTTATTAAAAATTCTTAATATATTTTGTCGATTAATCGGTTGAATCAATGAATATTTAATTCTCATATCTTTGATATTCCACAGATCAACTAGTTCTCAGGATTCTAAAGCGTTAACGAATGTATTGAATATGTTCTTCATTCACATTATTCCGCTACATCAAGGTCCGGCACCATATCTCTAAGCTTATATATTAGTTGTACTTATTTATGAGAGTACATATATAATATAAAGTTAAAAGACATGTTTTGTAGAATTGTTATTGGCATTTTATGTTTTATGGTAGAAGACAAAATATCGACAAGACAATTGTAATTCACATGAAATCTTAAAAAAAAAAAATGAGGCTATGCTTCCATGCATAAAAAAATTGTGGAAGTTGAAGTGGGGTGATTAAGAATTAGAATTTTTTTTCAAGAAACGCCGAATATTTTGGTCATAATTTTACCAAATTTGTTGCCACAAAATCAATCTTTGCCAATTGCATTGTGTTCCTACATCTTCGTCAATTGTATTGTGTTGCCAAAGTTTTACTCCTTTGTTTACTGGATCATCGATGTGGTCACATTTCTAGGACATTTGCATCCAAATTGATTCAAGTCATTAAACCAATTCACCCAGCCATGTAAAAAAGAGAACTAAAGAACTTTTCGACATCGAGCCTAATTTTTTGGATCACATTTCTATGTAATTGTTTCAACACTACTTTTTGTTGACCTAATTTGTGTTTATAATCCAGGGATTTATCCAATTGAAATCATATTTTCCAATGGAAAGTAATAGTAATTTTATGTAGATCTTGTTGGTTTACATTGCAAGATACTGTGTAGTGTAAAATAGTGAATAATGTGAGGTTTGTTTTGGATATAGTTTCACATATGCGTGTAAATCTAAAAATGTGATCGAGATTAGTTGGATGTGGGAATTGTGACTATCAATTTTGTTCGTTTTACTTGGCAGTGGTAACTGTGGAAATTCAGGCTACCTATTTCTTTCTCAATTTTGAGACTTAGCACGTATGAATGTGACATGACCTACTGTCTTATGTGATTGTGGTGTAAGGTTTTATTTGAATGTAACCTATAAGTGATTGTGACATCAATTCACAAAAATGTGACTATTCTATAGTTTATGTAATATGTACAATTGAAGACTATGAATAAAGTTATCTAACATTGGAGAAATATCAATTTGTATGTTAAATTGTGACTGTAATCTATTACTTCACAACTTGTTTGTTATGAGTGTGAATGTGATCTATTACATTGTTACCTTTATTGTGATTGTGATCCAACCTATCTGTATTACATTGTGTCTATGACTTATTGCAATGTTTGACTGTGACTTATAATAATAATATTGGTCACAATCTTCCAATCATCTCAATCACAATGGCATACCTTAATTAGTAAAATCAACCAAACGTGTTGGGAAATTGTTTAGACCCAAATATGCGAAATTAATCAATAACAAGCAACAAGTCACTTAATTATTGTTTCTAGTTGATTGAGGTAATTAATCCAATTAACCCTAAATTAAACAATCACATAAATACATTGATCAAAAGTAATAAAGTAAATAACACCATATATGATCATGGAGGAAAAGCCCTTCTCAAGATAAAAACTTTCGGACAAACTTGCCAATAAAAATTGCTAGAAAAGTTAACTCGCAATTAGTTTAGACACTATTAAACTTTAGCTTACTATGGCCACCTAACTTTTTTTTTTAGTTAAAGGAGGGTGGGACATCCTAAATTTTATTAATTTGCCCTCACTTGTAACGGAGGAATACCGTGGTTACATGAAAATAATGAAGACAAAAAAAATGAGGAATTACTACTTCCCTTACAATGAAAATAAATGACGAAGATTAAAATAGTAAACGAGGAAATACTACTTCATTTACAATAAGAACAACTGTAAATTTAGGCAAAAATACGAATTGGAAATAAAATCAAAATTAAACCCTGACACTGGGCAATCCATGTCTGTCAATTTGTACTAGTGCCCTACTATGTCGTGGTAGGTCATGTGGTCCATATAACTGGTATCGTCGATGATCCCAACCCTCCGCAGCAAGAGCATCTGCAACCTGACTTCCTTCTCTATAAATGTGAGAAATTGTATTTCTGTCGAAAGATATGATATTTGTGATACATCTGAGTATGCCCTGAATAGCCCAAGGTCCTCCTCCTCTAGTGATGCAGTGAATAGTTACTATAGAATCAAATTCTACCTCAATCGCTGAAAACCCTAGACCATGAGCTAGTAAAATTCCATCAAGAATAGCCCGGAGCTCAGCCTCTAATATCAAGTATGGTCCATACGAAGTTGAGAAAGCCCTAATACAGTGTCTAGCGTGGTCTCTGATGATGCTTCTCCCACTCGCAAAGTCATCCTTAACGCATCCATCGGTATTGATCTTGACAGATCTGACTGATGGAGTAAGCCACCAAACTACAATAGGGGGAGATGGAGATGGGGGGTCCATAAAAATACCAAATATGGGTGCAAATGTCAAATTCCCTTGCCAATGCATCACTCGAAATAGTCCTCCCATATGAAAAAAGGAGATCATGTGATAAACTATCCAAATGATATGTTTGTCTACAATGCAAATACCACTATGCTTCGCATCATTCCTTGCGGTCCAAAGGTACCAAAATATCAGTAGAGTAATGATAATGTGAATGTGTCCTCAACGAACATAATGTCACGAATACCTCCATCTTTGGAATCTTTGTTTCACTCCATCTCCTTAATACATATGTGTCTAAAAAATATCTCCAAAATGCTGCCATACTTGATTGGAGATGTTACTGCCAGTGAAAATATGATTGATAGTCTCAATCTTGGAACAACACTGACAGCGAGAAGCCATCTGGCATCTAATCATCCTCTGAATAACCACATCTACTGGAATGAAGTCCTGCCATAGTCTCCAGTAGAAGAATGAGACATTGACGAGCAAAATGGAGCTCCATAGTAATCGGTATGAATCCTGATATTGGTGTCCCGACTATACGAGCTACCAAGCGGATTTCGCTAAACAATTCGATTTGGGGTATCAGTACATAAAGGTATAACCCCTATTTGCTCCGCCACCAGAGAAGGGAGAACCAGTAATAAACGTCCAATATTCCACCCGGTATCATAAAAAAAATCCTACACCAGCGCAAATATGTGCTGTCGGTGTGGGAATAGGGATGCCAAAGTGGTCTCACCCATCCAGCAATCATGCCAAAAAACAATTTGACTACACCAAGGTGCCAAGCAATGTATGGCTCAGTTCGGGGCCCAACTAATTTCAGCCTCTTCCAGATAGGATAAACTGAGTAAGGAACTGCTACAAATAAATGGTGTGTTCCCATACAATACTTACCCTGTAAAAACTGGGCCCAAAGAGATCTCTGAGAACGGAACAACTACCAGAGCTTCATGGAAAAGGTGTCCACCACATCTTGTAATCTCTTAAAGCCTAGACCACCTTCATTAGTAGGAAGACAAATCTCCTTCTAGCTCCGCCAATGTAAACGATGCGCCTGATCTTTGGAATCCCATAGGAATCACGCAAAAATGCTCTCTAGTTTCTTCAGGATAGTTTTAGGATGCTACATGATCTGAAGAAGGTGTAATGGCATGAAGTAGAGCACTTACCTCAGCAAAGTAATACGACCCCCATATGATAGAAGACATGAAGCCAAACCTGAGATCATGTTCCTTACCTTCTGGATAAGGTCATCATAAATGAAGCTCTTCTTAGCTCCCTTGAATATGGGGACTCCCAGATAAGTGAACGGCTACTGCTGGTGTCAAAAACCAGTCAAAATCTCCAATCATCTGACTAATAGATGCTCGTTTGGGTAGTATGAGTCCGCTCTTGTCTCTATTCACCAACTGGCCAGAGACCTCTTTATAATGCTCTAGACAACCAAGAATTCTCCTGATGGACTATATGAAGAGGTCAATTGGCTTGTTTGTTGAGAAGTGCATGACTTGCCAACAAGTTAAAGCCGAATATCAACGTCCGTCTGGATTGTTGAACCCACTTGAGATCCCAGAATGGAAGTGGGAACACATAGCAATGGACTTTGTCGTTGGACTTCCTAGATCAGTTAGAGGTCATCAAGCTATATGGGTCATAGTTGATCGTTTGACAAAATCTGCTCATTTCCTACCAGTGAAGATGACTTTCAGTTTAGACCAGTATGCTCAGTTGTACATCATAGAAATTGTAAGATTGCATGGTGTACCAGTTTCTATAGTGTCAGACAGAGATACCAGATTTACATCCAAGTTATGGGAAAGCCTGCAGACAGCTATGGGAACTAGATTGAAATTCAGCATAGCATATCATCCACAGACAGATGGACAGTCAGAGAGAACTATACAAACTTTAGAGGATATGTTGAGAGCTTGCGTTTTAGATCTTGGTGGTAACTGGGAAATGCATTTACCGTTGGTTGAGTTTGCATATAACAACAGTTTCCAGCTACTATTGGCATGGCACCATATGAAGCCCTTTATGGCAGAAAGTGTAGATCACCAATTCACTGGGATGAAGTTGGTGAGAAAAGGGTTTTGGGTCCAGAAATAGTGGAACAGACTGTAAATGCGGTGGAGAAGATAAGAGAAAGGATTAAGACAGCACAAGACAGACAGAAGTCTTATGCTAACAAGAGAAAAAATGAACTACAATTTGAAATTGGTGAAAAAATGTTCCTTAAAGTGTCTCCTATGAAAGGTATGGTAAGGTTTGGAAGGAAAGGGAAACTTAGACCAATGTACCTTTTGAAATCTTGGAAAGAGTTGGAAACGTGGCCTATAGGTTGGCCTTACCGCCAGAGCGATCAGCAGTACATAATGTTTTCCACATCTCAATGTTAAGGAATATGTCCATGATCCGGACCACATTGTTAGTTATGCATCATTGGATGTCAACAAGGATATGACATATGAGGAAACTCCTGCAGTTATACTTGAGATGAAAGTTCATACCCTGAGGAATAAAGATATTCCCTTAGTTAAAGTCCAATGGAGCAGATAGGGTAGAGAAGAGGCAACTTGGGAAAGACAAGATGAGATTTTAGCCAAATACCCAGACATTTTCAAATCAAGTAAGTTTAATTTCGAGGACGAAATCTATTTAAGTGGGGGAGGTTGTAGTGACCCGAATTTTAAAATGTCAATTTTACAA
Organism: Fraxinus excelsior; assembly: GCA_019097785.1. Taxonomy (NCBI): domain Eukaryota; kingdom Viridiplantae; phylum Streptophyta; class Magnoliopsida; order Lamiales; family Oleaceae; genus Fraxinus; species Fraxinus excelsior. The sequence continues at coordinate 13,619,014 of CM032643.1, forward strand.
CTTAAGTTGTGTCGCTACGACGCTTTCGTAAAAATTTAGAATTTATTTTACGTTCCGTCAAGTTGTCTAGCAAAACATTTAATATAAGAATTCAAAACGATTTTTAATCTTAAAAAAATCAATATTTCCTTATTGGGTCGAATTTTACACCCAATATCTATTTTAAATTACTCTTGGTCCAATATTCTTCTTTGACCCAAGTTTAAGTCAATTATCAGCCCAAATCAATTGTCCCAATTCTAAAGCATAAGTTTGTAGGACTCAATAGTATCAAACTTAAAAAATAATCACTCGTTTCCATCTCCTAAAAAATATCTCACGGTTGCAAAAATCTTACAAGAAATCTAGGCATTCAACTGGTAAATCTCTCAATTGGAACAATTATTTTATTTGATTTCATCATCATCATTGTCTAATCCTTTAACACTATACCAGTTTCTTCCATATTCAAGCTGTAAACTTCAAACCCAAAATTCATTCTCGGCAAAAATCGGTGCAGCTAACCTATTCGAAATTTATTTTCAATTTGCTTTTGAGATTCTATAATCTCTGTACTATCTCAACATATATTCACAAAAAAAATTTAGAAAATGAGATTCGGATTTTAATACCGTGAGTCGAGTTTCGAACGATCCGCAACTTCAATCTCTTGCTCTCCATAACTTGCTCTTGCCTTTAGACTTCCTTCTTTGGCCTTGATTTTGGCTGAAAATCATTATAATGTAAAAACCATTTGAAAATCTTCACTGCCTGAGCTTTCTGCGTGAGTTTGGGATTGGGAATGGGGGGTTGGGTTATAAATATTGAAAGTTTATTTTTAAATCCTTAAGTTTGGCCAAAAGTTTAAGTTAGTCCCCTATTTGATTTTTATTCTTTTACAATCCCTAAAGTTTAATTATTTTTCAAATTAAATATAATTTACTTTCTAATTTTATCATTTTGTCCCTAAACATTCTAATTTTGATAATTAGACCCTAAAGATTTAAAGAATGATCAAATTACTCATTTCTTTACTTTCCAAAAAGTTCAATCAAGTCCCTAAAAGTTTTAAAGTATTATTTAGGACTTAGTATCCTAAATTATATTAATTTTGTTCTTGCTAGACGAGGTTGCGGGAAAAGTTTAAAGCACGGTAACATCACATCCGTTCAATTTCAAGAAAATTTTCAAGACTTTGAGGTAAGTTTTACATTTAAGCAATTGTTGTTATTTTGTCCATGTTAATTCTTGATGTGTGATTTTGATTGTGATAAAATACTTATACATATGAAAAGGTTGCCAAGAACCGTAAATAGGTTCGGGATCGAAAGTGGGTCCTTGGGGTTGTCCCACATTGCAAAAATTGTTAAGCGCTATAACATGTTGTCGGGGACCGTAAATAGGTCTGGGATCGTAATTGGGTCCTTGGGGATGTCCCACAGTACATATTTCTACAATATGTTGTATTGGTATTATATTCATAATTTAATTTCATATTTAGATTTAACTTGGACTGATTGCTATTTCTCCACTGAGTATAATTCGTTATACTCACCCCAATATTTTTCCCCCTTTCAGGTTAAGGAGCTCGGCATGGCAAGACAATGAGCGGGGCAATCGTGATTAAATAATAGACAATTAAATTTATAAATTTTTGAAACAAGTATTTTAATAGCCGGTTTCCATTTTGTCAATTTAATCTCAATTTTAGTATTTTTGCAAATTGTGGCACTTTGCTTATTATATTTGGCATTGAGTCTTGGATGAGTAAATTATTCAAATGATGTTTCCGCATTTAGGGTTAATTTGCTATAGTTTTCAAAAATAAATGTTTACGCATTTTGGCGTGTATTGAGGAAAATTATTTACAGGATATTTCGACTTAAGTAGCGTCTTGTGATTTAAATGAAATTTGGGGCGTTACATTATCTGATGTTAACTTTCTATCAATAACCAATCTTGACCAATCAGCATCTATGTATGCCTCAATAGTTTGTAGTGAAGTCCTTTAGAAGAGCAGACACTTGCCTGGTATGCTCTTCAAGTATCTCAAGATTTGATATAACCTCAAGGTGTTTCTCATAAGGTAAATGCATGAACTGACTTACTGTTAGGTCCAATGTTATAATTGGCATATTTGTGAACAAAAGAGTCTTAATTGAATACTTGTAAAAAGTCAATGATTTGGTTAAAATTTTGTATAAATAAGCTAAGTTAGGATTAGAGGTTGAAAACAAGGAAAACACGGCACTAGAATTTCGCTAGACTATCGCCATGATTGGCTCGAGCGACAAAAATAGAAACATTGTTGCTCGCCTTTCGCCTCTCTCTCGCTCGAGCGATAGCTCCTTCGGTTAAGCAACATATTTATGTAGCTAAACCTAGTTCACGATTTTGGAGAGTTTTACACGGCTTATACTACGCATACACATCCAACTATAAATACCGAAGGTCTTGCATGAATGTTACAGGGTTGCTTTATTGTGCTTTCATTTTGAGAAAATATCAAGGTTCGTGAATCTAAAACACCAACTTTCTTTACACTTTGAGTAAAGTACTTTCTCAGTTAGACTTCAGAAGTTTCTGGAAGTTGAGAAAGGCTAGATTACAAGTACATGAAGAAGAATAAGAATATGTAATTCCTGGGTATACACTTGGAAGAGACAATTGCAGAAGATAGTGAGCATGGAATTGTAGTATTCAAACATAGAATAATTGAATTGTATGCTTAATCATTTAGAAACTATTAAAAAGTGACTTGTTGCTTTTAATAGATTAATTCCGCACGTAAGGTCAAACTTAGTTAGTAAACTACGTATTTTTCAATTGGTATCAGAGCCTAATTTTGATTCATGACCTTAATTTGTCTAGATGAGTAGATCTTTATCTATTCTGCCCTATTTTGATGGAAATAATTATGCTTATTGAAAAGTTAGAATGAGAACTTTCCTAAAATCTATGGATGATCGAATTTGGTTAAGTGTGGTTAATGGTTGGACTGCCTCTAGTTATACTATTAATAATGAAGTTATTCACACTCTAATTGCTAATTAGACTAGAACAAACTTAGATGAGTGTAATTGGAATAACAAAGCCTTATATGTCCTATTTATGGTAGTGTCCCCTAAAGAATTTATGAGATTATATGTGTGAGGTTACTAAAGAAGTTTGGGATATTCTACAAACCACACATGTGGGAACTCTGCTGTTAAGAACTCAAAATTGTAAATGCTAACCATTAGGTTTGACGAGATTAGAATGAGAGAAGATGAGACGTTTGATGCCTTCTACGCGAGCCTAAACGACATAGTGAACTCTAGCTTCAACTTAGGAGAGAAAATCCCCGAGCCTAAGATAGTGCATAAAATTCTTAGATTCTTACCCGAGCGTTTCATGCCTAAAATCACGACGACTGAAGAAAGTAATGACATAGATTTTATTAAGGTAGATGAGTTAATTGGATCCTTCTAAACGTATGAGTTGACCTTAGATAAGCCTGTTAAAGACAAATCACTGGCCATGAAATCCGTGAGAAACATCCGAACTGAATCTTTTGATTCTGATTTACCGAATAATGAAGAGTTAGCTTACCTGGCAAAAAAATTTCAAAAAATGTTTAGAAAAAAAAATTATCCTCAAGAGAGACACAAAGGTGGCCCGAGTGAATCTAGGAGAAAATCTAAATATGTGAGATGTCATAATTGTCGAGGTTCTAGTCATGTTAGAGTGAATGTCCTAATAGTAGGAGAAATTAAGATAAGGCTATGAATGCTACTCTTACTAATGACGAGTCTAACTCGGATAATCAGGGTGAGAAATCCACTCGTGAGGAAAGTGGAAAATATATTGTATTTACTGTTAGGGTTAATGAGGGATTTGACCAAGAGAGTGAAAGAGATGATGACTTATATAGTAATGAGGATTCAATAAGTGAGGAAGATATTTAAGAGGCTTATGATCATCTACGATGAAAGTCTTAAGATTCTTTTTAAAAATAAAGCATTGAGTGCGAAAAATAAGGAACTTGAATTGGAAAATAAGAAGTTAGTAGCGCACTTTGAGGAATCTACATCGATCCTGAGTGAAGTGAAATCCATGAATGCAGCTTTATAGACTCAGGTTAAGAGCGTTACCAGTGAGCTTGAGAAGTCCCCTAAGAGAGTCAGTGAGTTGACCACTGAGAAAGAGACCTTAGAAATCCAGGTTAATAACCTTCTAAGCGATCTAGAATATTATAAGTCTCAACTACTTACCTTCTCTAGTGGTTCTGAAAAGTTAGATAACATTTTAGGAATGGACAAACTAGCTGGAAATAAGGGAGGTCTAGGTTTTAAGGGGTGGAGTACTAGTACATCCATGACCACATTTGTCCCTGCCACTGACTAGCCCAAACTTGTGCCTAACCCCGATCGTAAGAATAAAGGATTTGTTAGACAGATGCCTACTAGATAGCATAGGATCCATCGACCTAGGAATAGAGTCAGCGTCCACACAATATTGGTCCTACGTTTATCCCTACATGTTTTCATTATGGTGAGTTAGGACACATAAAGTCTAGGTGTCATCATTTCCTAAATAGAAATTGAAACTAAAATAGAAATAAGAATCAGGAGTTTGTTGGTCATATTGACTTTCTTACTAATCAAGTGAGTAAATTGACAAAATTAATGGCACAGGTGAATATGAATAGTCCTGTCACTAGGCAAGTTTGGTGAAGAAAAATGATCTAAAATTTTTTGAAATAGATCACGGTGCTCTTAAAGGTAAGAACAATTTCATACCTAACTGATTAGGTATTTTTTATGCATGCTCGTGTTTTATCTTCATGTGACATTGATTTATGCATGCATCACGTCTATTTATTTATTTTCTAGCACATGTATTTTATTATTATTTTTTTATGTTTGATTGTTTATGTATTTGGTGCATTCATGCTTTAAACGAAAAACAACAAAAAAATTGAAAACTAAAAATGTGGGAAATTGTTTTTTACATCTTAATATATAATATACTTGAATTTGTTTGTTGTGATCAAGTATGTGTTTAATCGATGCGCTGTAACATAGTTTTCATTGCTAGCTTAGGTTATTTATGGAGTATTTAGTATACATGTCTTCATATACCATCTGCATTGCACACACTATGATAGTGTTAGTTGGACTCTACCGCGTGTGTGAGGTTTGGAATGACAGTCACATGTTAGTAAGGTGACTTTGAACATGAATTGACATTTTTTTATTAGACATAAATTCAAATTTATCCTATTCTATAAAATCTTAATATTTTATGTTTTTTTTCGAAGCCTATTTGATTTGAACAATTAAGCCTGCGGGGTTTCTTATAACCTGGTGCTTATGACCAACTGACTTGGGTTAATCTGCTTAAAGCTCGTTACATGGGTCATTTTAGTCGCTTAATGAAGAATAGCTTGCACTTAAGATTAAAAAAAAATATGAGCTTCAATACTTAAGGTTGTGAAAAAAAAATATATGCTAAAGGTCAGGGAAAGAAAAGAAATATCAATATAAAATGAGCTTTTATTCAAAGGTCCTAATGTGCTTTAAGTTGTTTGACTTTCAAAAGTAGATGAGTATGCTTACTTACAGTGATGTTTAACAAGTCATTTCTCACAAAATTAAGGTTTAGAGTTATGTTTACAAATGATTGGTGACACTTTACACACATGGGTCACTTATACAATTTACTCCATGTTAACTTAAACTGAGTATGTAGGAAGGTTTACTGTACATTTTTTATACTTATGCATGCTAATGAATGCATTTTTGAGTGATTATATGTTAAAAAAAAATTATCCCTTCGTCATTTATGACAAAAATGGGAAGAGAGTATTTAAATAGCTGTTATTTGAATATATTGATATTTGCATTTTTACATCTTATGTGAATGCATTGATATTTGTATTTTTGCATTTTATGTCCGAGGGGTTGTTGGGGAGAGATATAGATATATTTGCCTACTGCATAAAACATTGAGAGTTTGTAGGAAGAGAGAGCATGTGCATTACATCTGCATTGCATATCATATGCATAACTATTTAAGTTTTGTGATGTTAATGTTTCGATTAGTGTTTTGATTGACATTAATGTCGCGTCTCAAATTAGCATGTTTATTTGTGTTCATAAATTTTTGATTTCTTGTATTACGTGCTTTTACACTGGGCATTGAGTCTTTGATTATAGGAAACAAACCAAGGAATGCAAGAAGTAGAAGAACTTGAGTAACTTGGGTAGTATAGATTGGGTAGTTTGATTTATTTTATTTCATTGACTTTATTTATATGGTTTTGTCACAAAATGTCAAAGAGGGAGATTGTTAGGTCCAATGTTGTAATTGGCATATTTGTAAACAAAAGGGTTTTAATTGAACACTTGTAAAAAGTCAAGGATTGGATGTAATTTTGTATAGATGAGTTAAGTTAGAGTTAAAGGTTGAAAACAAGGAAAACGCAATGCTGAGATTTCGCTAGACTGTCCCCATGACTTTACTCGAGCGGCAAAAAAAGAAACATTGTCGCTCGCCTTTTGCCTCGTTGTCCCTGAGCGACATATTTATGCGGCTAAACCTAGTTTGCGATTTTGGAGAGTTTTACACGGTCCACACTACTCATACACCTCCAACTATAAATACAGATGGTCTTGCACGAATTTTGCAGGGTTGCTTTATTGTGATTTCATTGCATAACATATCACATCATTTGAGAGATCCAAGAGCATAATTATTTGGTGATTCATCCATATTATTTTTGAGATCCGGCAACCAAGTTTTGGGAAAACATCAAAGTTCATGAATCCAAAACATCGACTTTCTTTACACTTTGAGAAATGTACTTTCTCAGTTAGATTTCAGAAGTTTCTAGAAGTTGAGAGAGGTTGGACTACAAGCGCAGGAAGAAGAACATGAATAGATGATTCCTGAGTATTTACTTGGAAGAGACAATTACAAAAGATTGTGAGTATGTAATTATAGCAGATCTTGGAGATTACAAAAATTACAACAACAGGAACTAGTGAAATTTGTTATGCTAGAAACAGACTATAATCTATATTGTCTATAATGGAGGTAACTGACTTGATCCTGAAGTTTTTACTCAATTGGATTTCTCTGTTATCATATCGGTATTCATTATTTACTGTTTTCCATATTACAAACTGCGGTATTCAAGCATATGATAATTGAATTGTATGCTTAATCATCTAAAAACTATTAAAAAGTGACTTGTTACTTTTAATAGATTAATTCATCACGTAAGGTCAAACTTAGTTAGTAAACTACGTATTTTTCACTTACCAAATTTACAGCAAATGCAATATCAAGCCTTGTGTTCGATAAATATACCAACTTCCCTACCAATCTTTGGGGGCGAAATGTGTCCACAGGTTCAATCTCCTTGTCATCTCCAACCTTTTGGTTAGAATCTATTGGGGTTTCTATTGGTCTGCAACCATTCATTCGAGTCTCTTTAAGAAGATCAAGAACATACTTCCTTTGAGAGACAACATTCCCTTCTTTGACCTTGCAACCTGCATTCTGAGATAATATCTCAAAGATCCCAAGTCATTTATCTCGAATTATGCAGAGAGAGATCTCTTTAATCGATTCATCTCCGACACATCATCTCCAATAAGAATATGTCATCTACATATATAATTAGTACAACAATCTTCCATTTAGACGAATGTTTCACCAACATTGTATGATCTGCTTGTCCTTGTGTATACACCTAATTTTTAGCAAACTGAGGAAACTTCTCAAACCAAACTCTCGGTGACTATTTTAGTCCGTACATGGATTTCTTTAGCTTACATACCTTCAAACCAAACTTCTTCTCAAAACTCAGGGGTGTATCCATATACACTTCTTCCTCTAATTCTCCATTGAGAATTGTCTTCTCTACATCTAATTGTTGCAGAGGCTAGTCGAGATTGAATGCTAGTGATAGAAGAACTCTAATAGTATTCAACTTTGCTACAAGAGCAAATGTTCTAAGTAATTGATGCCATAGGTGTGAGTGAATCATTCGGCAACCAATCAAGCTTTATATCCTTCAAGTGTTCCAACTTGTATTTGATTGTGAACGCCCATTTGCATCCCACCATTGTCTTACTTCTCGGTAGTTCCACAATCTCCCATGTTTGATTTTTCTCAAGAGCCTTCATCTCCTCCGAGACAGCCTCATTCCACTCGGACACCTTTAGGGCATCCTACACATTCTTTGGAATCTCCATACCTAACACTTGTGAGGTAAAAGCAAAAAAACAGGTGAAAGATTTTTATATGACACAAAGTTGGATAGCAGATGTTTGGTATATGTTCTAAAAACCTTTTCGGTTGGCAATAGGAAGATTAGAGTCATCGGACTTAGAAATAGGACTTCAATCAGATTGAATAGGTTCTGTAGGTTTAGAAAGAATGTTACCTGGTGGGTTCACGGACTCATGGCAATACAAGAGATCATTGGACTATTTCCTTTGGGTTGTATTCCTACTAAACTAAACAATGTCAAAGGGTGTTACGCCCGCATTTATGGTACCTGTTTCTCTCCTCTTTGTTACATTGGAATCGTTATTTTCATGTTCTGGTGCTAAAGACAAATCTGTGTCGTCATCATTTAAAGAGCTAGATTCGCCCATATTTGGTACAATAATAATTGGGCTCTCAAATTGATCAACAGATGTGGGTGTGGATAACCATCAAGTTGAAAATATTTTTCCTAATCTTCCATTTTTCTCCTCCTCCCTGAAGATCAGTAGTAAAAAGCGGTGTTGACTCAAAAAAGTGATATCCATAGTGATAAGCAATTTTTTTTTTTTTTTTTTTTTTGAAATCGGATCGAAACATTTGTATCCTTTTTGAGTGGTGGCATATCCAATAAACCCACATTTTCGAGCTCGGGATTCAAGTTTGCTTCTGTTTTGGTCACGACTATGAATAAACGTAGTGCGCCCAAATACTTCTAGAGGTAAAGAAGTTGAAAGCCTATTTGTTGGATAGATACAAAGAAAAACATCCAAAGGAGTTTTAAAATTCAAAATTTTACTAGGCATTCGATTAATTAAATATGTTGCAGTTAAAATTGCCTAGCCCAAAAGGTATTTAGGTACCATATTTTGAAATAGTAAAGCCCGAGCTACTTCTAACAGACATTTATTCTTTCGCTTAGCCACCCCATTTTATTGAGGAGTATTAATTCAAGAACTTTGATAAACAATGCCTATTTCTAAAGAAAAAATTAGGTGCCGTTCTCTTTGGCGTTTTCAGATCGTTTTCTATTTTCGATTTTCCAAAACAGCAAAAACGAGTTCTCTTTCCTATTTTCGAAAATACATTTTGGAAAATGAAAAAAAAAAATTGTACACAAAACACAAAACGATAAAAACATTGTTTTGGATGTTTTCAAGCCAAATTCAAGAAAAACCCAAAACACGAAAAGTGGCATTTTCCATTTTAACACAACGTTCTTCTCTTGCACCACAACTGCACCACCACCACCAAAATCCCCACCAGAAACCACAGCCTGACCAACCACCGCACCACCATCACCATCCAATCAACCACCACCACACAGTGCCGTTCCACCTGTAGCAGAACAACCGACCTGTTTTCAATCAACCATCGCCTGCAGTGGAATCACAATCGCCAAATCACGACCCAACCATCACCTCTCGCGACCCAACCATCGCCGCAACAGTAACGCAACCACCATCGCCATCTGCGACCCAACCATCGCCGTCCTTTCCCCAACCATTACATTTTGTACAACAGTAACCCACCACCATCGCCGTTCGCAGCATATCCACTCACCCAGTAAACCACCACACCACCATCACGAAAGAAAAAAAAAAGATGAAGGAGATCGCAGGGCGCCCAAACCCAAACCACCACTGCGCCGCAAGGAGGGAGATCGTCGGCAGCGCCGGCGCGCCGCGATCTCAGAGAGAGGACAGCGAGAGAGAAAAGACCGAGAGAGAGGGATAACCGATTGCAAAATAACACGTTTCATGTTTTTTATTTTCGAAAACAATTTTTTTCAAAATGTCAAAAAGAACACATTTTCAACAATCCCAAAATAGACACTCAAAACACAAAACACAAAATGATTTCAAAACTCAAAATACAAAACTGAAACACAAAGAGAACGGCACCTTAGTGGCTCGAGTATTTGTTAAAGAATTCTTTGCCATTATCACCCCTTAAAATCTGAATTTTTTTTCGCAAAACTGGGTATGCACCATCTTGTAAAAAGTTTAGAAAATTATTTCAACTTAAGATTTTCTCTCATCAAATAGACCCAAGTCAATCTCGTATGATCGTCAATAAACATTACAAACCACCATTTACTAGAAGGTGCGGAAATCCGACTAGGTCCCCAAACATCACTATGAATTATGGTAAATGGACTAGATGCTTTGTAAGGTTGAGACGAAAAAGAAGGGCAAAGATGTTTAGCTAGTTTACAAATCTCACAAGGAAGATGGGTTTTTATTCTTGAAACATTCAGGAAACAAGTACTTTAAATAATGAAAACTAGGGTGGCCGAGCCGCGAGCCAAAAAAAAAGCTCGGGGCTCGACTTGAGCTTTTTTTGGTCCGATCCGAGTTGAGCAAAGTCCGGCCAAAAAAAATGAGGCTCAACCTGAGCTTTTGGCCCGAGCCTTAGCGGGCCGAGGCGGCTCGATTTTTTTTTTTTTTAATGTCAAATCTACAATTTTTACTTAAATAATTTAAAATTTGTACGGTTTATACGCACTATAAATTAAATAAAAAAGCTCGAGCTCGGCTTGAGCTTTTTTGAGCCCGAGCCGAGCAAATCCCGACCAAAAAAAATGAGGCTTGGAGTAAGGCTCGAGCTTTTTCCTAGCCGAGCTTAAGCCGGTGAGCTTTTTTGCCATCCCTACCTATTATGTGATCAGTTGCACCAGAATCAATAACCCAAGAAGTTTTTGAATGTAGTTAGACATTAGGAGGGACAGCAGTGAGGTAGGTATATTTTTTAACCAAAGAACAAGATGGATTTAAAGACAATGTTGGGGGAAAAAAAAGTTTGTACAGGTGCTCCAATTGATACTTTGTAAATGGAACTGTCTCAGAATTAATTTATGGCTTCCAAGTCTCCTCAGTAGTGGTTTGAAATGCACGGCCATCTCTACTGGATTTTTTCTTCCAATTTGGGGGTTTTCCATGTATTTTCCAGCAAGTCTCCTTGGTATGCCAATGTAGTTTGCAATGCTCACACCACGGCTCCTTTTGCTTATCTCATGTCTGACTTCAGAGAAGACTTGCCAGATGAAGGGTAGTGGTTTCCGACCTAGGATTCGGCTCCGTACTTTATGCAAGCTCCGACTAAGGCCATCAAGAAACACGTAGACCCTTCTCCCCCATGTTTTTTTTGTACCGAGCAGGTTTTTCCAGTCATCTTCATAATATTGGTCCAATCCTTGCCAAAGAGTCACCATTAAATTGTAATACATGGTGATATCCTGGTTGCATTACTTGGATTGCCGTCTTTAAGTCAAATTGTTGGGTTTATTAATTTGTTATGTTGGCCTACATATGTAATTAATTGTGTATAATGTTATATTAAAGTTGAACACAATTAAAATTATCAAATAAAGAATTCAATTGTTGGACTTAGGGCATCTAAATAAAGTGTGGGTTGGATTATATGTGTAGAGACCGAATCTATTAAGGTTGTATTTGTCGATGAGCCAAATACATATGAAACTATAAAGTATTAGAGTCAACTCCATGTTAAACCATTGAGATTCAATAAATAGTTTTTAGGGTAGAAATTCATACTTTGGATTTTTCAATTTTGGGACATGAGTTTTAACCCTAAATTTCAAATTTTAAGATTTTGGGACTTAATTGTTGAATTTCTGTACGGTTATAATTGATTATTATTATTTTGAATTAAGTTCTACACTTAAAAAAAAAAAGTATGGCAGCAACTTTGTCTGTGTGAATGATTAAGCATGTGCGTTAAAAAAAGAAGGAAAAATTCATTCTTGAGTAGGATACTTGTCACATCATTATTTGATATTTGGAATATGTGGCACTAGATAATCATTTCATATTTATAGTGGCTTTTTGTTGACATATGTAATTGGTATTTTATAGAAAGAAAATTTAGAATTGTGACTACACGTTGTTGCGGGACAGTAAAGATAGCGCTGGGGCACCGCCTGTCTAGCACCCCTACGTTAAAGAAGATTAATAAGAAAATAAATAATGATTAATGGGGCAATCAATTTCAAATCTTGGTACTTAAAGTTTATTTCGGATTATTAGTTTTCTAAAATAAGGGTGTGTTTGAACCACATTATTTTGGAAGAATGTATTCTGGAATAGTAGATTATTGGAGAATGTGTGGTTCAAAAAGAAGGAAAAGTTATTGATGTGATGAAAAATATTATTTTATTGAAGAATGTGTAGTTGAAAATAAATAGAAGAATGAAAATGAAAATTTTAATGTGTACCAAACAGGGGCTAAATTAGTCGAACATGTTACCAAAGTAACCTCGCTTGTCTAAATTAATTTATTTGGAATATTAAGAAAATTGTGTGTACGTAATTCATGCAGGTATTGACCAGCCCAAATAAATGTAAATATTTGGCCGAATTATTTACACATCTGGTGATAAATATGTGACAATTGTAAAGTTTTCTATTATGTGAACATTGAGTCTATAAAAAGATAGACTTGATGGTTGACCGAATTTATTGTCAATATTTGATTACTACACCAAGAGTGCAACATACAATTTGACATTTCTGTCAAAAGACTAAACATCAATGTTGTGCTCGGTCTCTTGTGATGTGGTTCACCATTATTTGAAATTATTGATTGTCCAATAAGAATTCCTACGTGAACATGTTATTTAGTTTAAGTTCTCCATTCGGTTTATCCATCTGCTTCCACAATATCTGTTATAATCAATTATTGTGCTTAAACCAAAGTTTAAGATCTGGAAAGAAAACGTTTGTATCATTCTTGATGGCATGGATTGTCACTCGTTTTATGCAACGTGAATTATACCGCAAGTGTACTGTGTCAAGTTTTGTAATACAGTATTAGAGTAAGAGTATCGAATCCACAGGGATTGTAATTCAAATTTCTACTAAGTACTATGGTGTGCTGTCGTAGGCACCCAAAAATAGTCCTTAAACCTCTAAAACTAATGTAGTAGTGGAAGTAAGGGTCGATCCCACGAAGAGTGTGTAATTCAATAGTTTATGCTCCGTACAATGATTGGGGGGTTTTTGTATGCAAACAATTGTAAATAATGCAATTAATAACAATGAAAACTAAATTAACGAAAATAATCAAAAGACTAACCTTGGTCCAAGTCAATATCCACCTTCGGAAATTCACAATTGATCATAGATGCAAGGATAATTCAATTCATATCTTGAATATTCACCGTTGGAATAATTTTCCTATTTCTCCTTAATTTTAGTTAGTTAGAAACCAGCGTTCTAGTTAACCCTAATTATTAAATAACCTCAGACCAGCGCTCAAGATTCAATTTAATAACAGCTTTAAACAATAGAAAAATCGATGAACTAGATAACACAAACACCAGCGGTTGCATTCAATCCATTTAAACATTCTTCTTAAGATTCAATAACCTCTATCGCAGAAAATCATCAAATCCTAGTGCTTCACAAGTTAAAGAAATCAAACAATTACGGATTTGATATTTACCTTAGCGGTAGATTGCAACGAATAATAAACTAGTAGGCCTCCTAGCAATTAAACATAACAATCATAGAAATAAGTGCAGAAAAATATTCAATACTCAAAAACATGAATTAAATTAAGAAAAACCATTTAGATCTCACAATATGTGGTTCCGAGGCTTCAATCTCCTTCGACCAAGTGTAAAAGTTTAGTTACAATTCATGAATCTAAGAAAAAAATAGAGAAGAATAAAGTTGGAGAGGTTCTCCCCCTGTGTTTTTGCCTCCTTAGGTCTATTTATACTTCCCTACATGTTCTTGACCAATTTGGAGTCTTTTTCTCGAGTTTTCGCGGCCCAAACAATAAAAAACCTAAAATCTGTGGCGGCGCACGGCGCTTGAGCGCTATAGGAGAGCGCTTGAGCGCTAGAAATCTGTCCACTTTGCGTCAGTTTCAGTATTTTCATCATAACTTTCTATTCTGATGTCCGATTGAGACGATTCAAGATGCGTTAGAAAGATAACTCAAAGGGCTACAACTTTTATTCAGAGACCATATTCAAATTCGATCGTTTACCATGTCCAAAATTGGTCTCAATATGAGGTTAAAAACCGATGCAAAACTTTTCAGTTTGACAGTTGATATGTGAAAATATCTTGGCCATATTTCATCCATTTGAATCCTTTCTTCATCCAATTGAACTCTAACACTCTCGAATCTTCATCACAAGGTTAGAAACAAGTTTAGAATATTTTCACTTTAGTCCTTGAACTTTCACTTTCTTCCATTTTGATCTTTTTCCACCCATTTCTTCCAAATTACGCCTATACATAGAATTGCCACCTAAATCAAAATATGAGCGTACTGAGTACATTTTAGCACAAAATAATCATACGAGTACATAAAATAAGGAGAGAAAAATATGCATTTTACATTTCTATCAAATTCCCCCACACTTAGCTTTTGCTCGTCCTCGGGCAAAACTCAAATTTGATTCCCCAAAAACACCAGGTCATAATGCCAAGAATATAGAACCATCAAACTTTTTTCAAAACACATAAAATATCATGAATAAACATTCCACACAACTCATTATCAATTAGCGATCATGTTCATATGAAGATGGAGTAAACTAAACATGTAGACCATCACGGATATAAGCACTCAACTCTCATGTGTTTAAAATGGTAAGTGTTTCGCTCAAATTCATTCCAATGGAAATGTTCTACCATATGCTTGCATATCTTCTCACTCGCCACCACTTAGATCACATGCTTTACAAGAATCATAAGGACTTTTCAAATGTTGTAATGTGGTTTATGGTCAAGGTAGGAAATATTTGGGTATGTGACTCAAGAGCCATCAAAACTAGTGGAGTAAAGATAAAAAGACTTAGTTCAAACATATACATAAAACATGTAAACCAACCACTCCACATGATAGCTTCATCACTTTTGCATCTATCCCACACAAATCGAACTCCTTTTGAGATGTAGGAAGAGTTATGAATATAGATATTTTTCACATTAAAATCACTCTCCTTCATCACTTATTTTTTTTTTCTCTTTTTCTTCAATCATTCATTTTTTTTCTTCTCCTTCTTGCATTTTTCTTGCACAGTGTAAACTTCAAATTATACACCAATAATGGAACTCCCTGAATTGACATAGAACATTTGTTCCAATTCACCAATAATAGCACTGCCATAAATCTTGATACTCATACACTTATTTTCTTACACATCCACACTTCTCATGACATTCAACGATACTCCACTAGCTCTAAGGTTTGGGTAAAGATATTGTTTTTCCAGTTTAAAGCTTGTAATGTGAGTTTATACAAAGAAAAGGCAATAAGGCTCAAATGGACTCGACAATAGAAAATTCAATTACATGGTCGGCTATTTGGCTAATGAAGCTCATTTATGTAACAAAGATGGCCTTAATCATGTTCGTGCATGCATGTATCAATGTGATCTTGAAGAGAATCAAGGCAAGTTCCAGAGAAACAAAACCATGAAAGAATATCACACATGAAAAGAAATAATGAGATTGTTATGGATGTATCAGTCTAAAGGCTCAAAAATCTCACTAGCTTTTGTCTACAGAATTTAGTTACTACCATCCTCAAAAAAAATAACTCCACTAATCAACTCTAAGTTGGAGGATTATTCATTCAATCATGTTATGAGTTCTTCAAAAGCCTAATTAATTCCAACAAATAGCATACACAACCAAAAATCTTTTAACCTCAACTTCTCTTCTTGAAAAATCATGCACATTTGTGTTTTCTTTTTTAAAAAATTAACTCACTCAATATAAATGCAACCTAAATCTAAACCCCACACTTAGCTTTTGCTCGTCCTCGGGCAAAACTCAAATTTGATTCCCCAAAAACACCAGGTCATAATGCCAAGAATATAGAACCATCAAACTTTTTTCAAAACACATAAAATATCATGAATAAACATTCCACACAACTCATTATCAATTAGCGATCATGTTCATATGAAGATGGAGTAAACTAAACATGTAGACCATCACGGATATAAGCACTCAACTCTCATGTGTTTAAAATGGTAAGTGTTTCGCTCAAATTCATTCCAATGGAAATGTTCTACCATATGCTTGCATATCTTCTCACTCGCCACCACTTAGATCACATGCTTTACAAGAATCATAAGGACTTTTCAAAGGTTGTAATGTGGTTTATGGTCAAGGTGGGAAATATTTGGGTATGTGACTCAAGAGCCATCAAAACTAGTGGAGTAAAGATAAAAAGACTTAGCTCAAACATATACATAAAACATGTAAACCAACCACTCCACATGATAGCTTCATCACTTTTGCATCTATCCCACACAAATCGAACTCCTTTTGAGATGTAGGAAGAGTTATGAATATAGATCTTTTTCACATTAAAATCACTCTCATTCATCACTTATTTTTTTTTCTTTTTTTTTTCTCTTTCTCTTCCATCATTCATTTTTTTTTCCTTCTCCTTCTTGCGTTTTTCTTGCACAATGTAAACTTCAAATTATACACCAATAATGGAACTCCCTGAATTGATATAGAAAATTTGTTCCAATTCACCAATAATAGCACTGCCATAAATCTTGATACACATACACTTATTTTCTTGCACCTCCACACTTCTCATGACATTCAACGATACTCCACTAGCTCTAAGGTTTGGGTAAAGATATTGTTTTTCCAGTTTAAAGTTTGTAAAGTGAGTTTATACAAAGAAAAGGCAATAAGGCTCAAATGGGCTCAACAATGGAAAATTCAATTACAGGGTCGGCTATTTGGCTAATGAAGCTCATTTATGTAACAAAGATGGCCTTAATCATGTTCGTGCATGCATGTATCAATGTGATCTTGAAGAGAATCAATGCAAGTTCTAGAGAAACAAAACCATGAAAGAATATCACACATGAAAAGAAATAATGAGATTGTTATGGATGTATCAGTCTAAAGGCTCAGAAATCTCACTGGCTTTTGTCTACAGAATTTAGTTACTACCATCCTCAAAAAAAATAACTCCACTAATCAACTCTAAGTTGGAGGATTATTCATTCAATCATGTTATGATTTCTTCAAAAACCTAATTAATTCCAACAAATAGCATACACAACCAAAAATCTTTTAACCTCAACTTCTCTTCTTGAAAAATCATGCACATTTGTGTTTTCTTTTTTAAAAAATTAACTCACTCAATATAAATGCAACCTAAATCTAAATCCCTCCTCCACACTTAAAACTTACATTGTCCCCAATGTAAGGTCAATGCAAAGAGAAGAACAAATATAACTAAAATAAAAAATGGAATGCGAAAAATAAAAACAAAGATAAAAAGATAAAGGAACGAACTCCCCTTGGGTTGCCTCCCAAGCAGCGCCTTTGTTTATTGTCTTTGGCTCGACTCAATGTTTCCTTATTCAGCCTGGGTCTATCATGGTTGGCTTCGATCTTCCTTGCAGTGCACCAAGTCCATTGGGAATGATAACTAGGATTGTTCATCCACCTCCATGGAATGTATACTTGTAGTGACTGGGTGAGGCTTCAAATCCAAAATGAAAGTCTGCAAATCAGAAGATAGATGTTTCTCATTAGAAACTGGTAATACAAAACAAGAACTGGTACCTGACTTTGGAAGAGCATTTAATTCTGCCACAGTTCTTTGTAACTCAGTGTTTAAGGCCAGCTCCTCTTTTTCCTTTCTAAGATGCTCAATATTGACAACTTCCCGTTCTTTTGTAGCAACAAATTCGAAAACATCATGTGCTAATTGATCAATCACATCAATAAAATGAACATGATTATTATTACACCGATGTTTCATGGAATCATATATATTAAGTGTGATAGTTTTATCATCAAATTTCATGGTTAGTGTGCCATTATGAAAGTCCATTTCAGTTTTGGATGTCCTTAAGAACGGTCTTCCCAACAAAATAGGGAGAGTTTGATTACTACTGCCTGTATCAAGCACATAAAAATCAACAGGAAAAACCAACTCATTAACTTTCACGAGAACATCATCAACTACCCCCTTAGGATAGGCATTAGATTTATCAACTAGTTGAATTATCACACCAGTGTCAATTAAAGGTCCTAGTTTCAAGGAAGTGTATACAGAATATGGCATGACATTAATAGATGCTCCGGAATCTAACATGACCTTCTCAAACTTAGTATTGCCCATCATGCAAGGGATAGTGAACATACCTGGATCCATGCACTTTGCAAAAAGTTTCTTTTGAATTATTGCAGATACCTGTTCTCCAACTTTTACCCTTTCAATCCCCTTCAATTTTTGTTTCCTTTTACTTGTGCACAATTGTTTCAAAAATTTAGCATAATGAGGCACTTGTTTAAAAATATCTAAAAGTGGAATATTTACCTCACATTTACTAAAAATTTCATGCAGCTCATCATGATATCGTTCATATTTCCTAGATCCTACTAAAGTTTGAGGAAAAGGAAGTACATGTTTATAATCAGAAAGAGGTGGAAACTTACGCTCAGTTACCTCAGTATTGTTAGGAGCACTCGTTTTTGCTGTGATATATTCATTATTTTCTTCCATCGATGATGTAGGGGCTACCTTCACTGGAGCTTCAACCTTCGCTCCACTCCTCAACGTGATTGCACTTACATTTTCTTTTGGATTTATCACTGTTTGAGATGTCAATTTTCCCGTATGTGGTTCCGAGGCTTCAATCTCCTTCGACCAAGTGTAAAAGTTTAGTTACAATTCATGAATCTAAGAGAAAAATAGAGAAGAATAAAGTTGGAGAGGTTCTCCCCCTTGTGTTTTTGCCTCCTTAGGTCTATTTATACTTCCCTACATGTTCTTGACCAATTTGGAGTCTTTTTCTCGAGTTTTCGCGGCCCAAACAATAAAAAACCTAAAATCTGTGGCGGCGCTCGGCGCTTGAGCGCTATAGGAGAGCGCTGGAGCGCTAGAAATCTGTCCACTTTGCGTCAGTTTCAGTATTTTCATCATAACTTTCTATTCTGATGTCCGATTGAGACGATTCAAGATGCGTTAGAAAGATAACTCAAAGGGATACAACCTTTATTCAGAGACCATCTTCAAATTCGATCGTTTACCATCTCCAAAATTGGTCTCAATATGAGATTAAAAACCGATGCAAAACTTTTCAGCTTAACAGTTGATATGTGAAAATATCTTGGCCATATTTCATCCATTTGAATCCTTTCTTCATCCAATTGAACTCTAACACTCTCGAATCTTCATCACAAGGTTAGAAACAAGTTTAGAATATTTTCACTTTAGTCCTTGAACTTTCACTTTCTTCCATTTTGATCCTTTTTCACCTATTTCTTCCAAATTACGCATATCCATAGAATTGCCACCTAAATCAAAATATGAGCGTACTGAGTACATTTTAGCACAAAATAATCATACGAGCACATAAAATAAGGAGAGAAAAATATGCATTTTACATTTCTATCAAACTATAATTATATAGCCTATATTTTATCTAGATGAATGAATTTTATATTCAATATGTTTAACTAATCTAACAATGATTTTTAGTAACGAATTCAAAGAATGTAACGTAAACGAATGACTCAATATAAGAAAGGCATCGGGAATGATTTCACCTAACTTTCAATTATGATCCAATTATGTCTAACTATTTTAGTCAATTTTCTCATGTTTAAAAGTAAGAATTTTAATGAATTTCTCTCTTCTCTTTCGAGTGCCGGTTAGAAATTAATCTTAGAATTCAATTTCAATATCTTTATTCTAAATTAAAATCAAAGATTTTATCAAGTTCATAATTTTTATATGGAGTAAGCTTCATAGATCCTATATTTTCTCTCAAAACCCATAAAATTTACGTTGTGTCATCCTATGATCCCGTCTAGATTTCCCCTTCTCGAGTGCCAAAATTGACTAGTATCTATTTATTCAATTAGTGGCCAATTAATTGAAATCATTAATTTCACGACACAATCAAACATATATGAAAAATCAAATAGAAATAATTATGACAAAATCAAATCATAATATCAAGTTTGGCTACATCAAACCTTAGATAAATTGTTTAGTTCATGATGTAATTCATAAAATCTATACAATTTATATGAGAGAACATAAGGAAGAAGGGAAAGATAAACTCTTTTGGAGTTTTAGTTAAAAATCCCCTTGATGTTCTTCGCGCCTCATTTCTTGATTTCTTGAGTCTTTTGATGTTTTGCCGCTTCCAATCCTCCTTAAATTGTGTGTTCAATTCCCCTCAAAAGTGATATTTGTGGTTATATTTATATCATCATGAAATTTTGGACAGGTTGGAGTTGTGTTGGACCAAGAAAAGAGTCCAAAATATTAAAAACCAACTTTCTCGCCCAACGGTGCCTCAGCGCCCATGATGCTGCTAATTTTCAGCGATGGAGACGCTGCGGCGCCCGTTTAGAATGAAAATTCAGCACTACATGTCCTTCGGTATTTCTATCATAACTTTTTATCCTGATATCCGATTGAGGTGATTCAAGATGCGTTGGAAATATAACCCAAAGGGCTATAACTTTACTTCAGATATATGTTTCCAATTCGAACGTTTGCTATGTCAAAAATGAGTCTCAATATGGGACTACAAATCTGGAGCATAACTTTTTCGGTTGGAAAATGATGTGTAATCATACTTTAATTATATTTGGTACCTTTGATTTCTTTCTTCATCCGATTGACTCCAAAAACTCTCGAATCTTCATTTTTCATTTTAGTCTCTGAACTTTGGATCTCTTACAATTTAGTTCGTTTCTCCAATTTTTGTCTACTTTAATTTATTTCCTTCAATTTCATCAACCTAAATTATAACATCAAAGCACACATTAAAACGTTCTAAAACTTGTAGAAATAAGTGAAATATCAAGTTTAGATGATATCTAAAGTATGAGTGAAATATACTCATCATGGATCTAGACCTTGCATTAATGACTGAATAACCTACTAATCTTATGTATAAAAGTCCTTCTAATAAAAAGGGACTCGAATAAGTAAAATCTTTCAAGTTGCATAAGTCTTATGATCATGAAACGTAGAATTCCAGCAACATTCATGGGCGTTGTGTCCGATGAGGTAACTACTGTCAAGGAATTTCTTAAAGAAATTGAAAATTGCTTTGCAAAAGGCAATAATGCTGAAACGGTACGCTACTGGCCAACTTGATTTCACTAAAGTATAAAGCTAAAGATAAATAAGGGAGTAGATCATGGATATGTCTCATCTTGTTTCAAAACTAAAATCATTAAAGTTTGAGTTGTCTGATGACTTGCTCGTGCATTTAGTTTTGATTTCTATTCTTGCACAATTCGACTAATTTAAGGTCAGTTATAACTGTCAAAAGGAAAATTGGACTCTTAATGAGCCAATTCCATATTGTGTGAAAAAAAGGCTAAAGTAAGATAAAAATTCTATTATTCACTTGACAAGTACCTCTGAGTACAAGTAATAAAGAATAAGAAAACTGCATCTGGTTTGTTTCAAAATAAATAGCGATAGTATGAAAATGATAAATTTGGCTATTACTTTTATGAAAATTTGGAATACATAGAGAGAGAGAGAGAGAGAGAGAGACTGTATGTGATACCACGCTTAGCGTGTAAAAAAAGTACACTTGTCACTTTGATTTATTTTGAGGTTAATTTAGTTTCAATACCTAAACACACTTAGTGGATAAAATTCTAGTGCCACTACTCACTAAGTGTGTCTATGCGAGGTTGTCTGAACAGCCGAAAGCCAATTGATGTGACAGAAACTCGTAACAGTAAGATGGACTCAAACTCTCCTAAAGTCGACGGTAACAATAATGTAACGGCTTGGGCACGAGGCCCAAATCGTTAAAAATGCACATTTTTTGTAACTACTCGAGCCTTGTGTCTGGCCATTCTTTTACGTATTGTCCACTAGAGAAGAGAATTTTTCCTTTTATTCCTCACGACTTATGTCGTGTCTCGCAGGCTTCAATCTCAAGAAATCTACCTTATGAGAGATTTAAATTGAATTCTGGTACCAAGTGGATAAGTTGCATAATTGGTACCATTCAACTTAAATCTCTTATAAGATAGAGGTTTTGGGTTTGAATTTTGAGGGACACGACAAAAAACTGTATGTGATAAGAGGGAAGATTCTCACCTAAAGCGGACAGTGCGTAACAAAAAGGTCAGACACGAGGCTCGAATCGTTATAGTCTATTCCTCGAGCATGAGAACTTACATTTGCCAGATGATATGAATTTAAATAAACATTTCTACATATGCCCTTTCAATATGTTTAACTAACATGCGATATACTTAACAATATCTATGCAAGGGAGAAAATTAGCTAAGAAATCTTCAAAAAGTTAAGAAATTAAGCTACATGCCTCAAAATATTAGAGACAAAAAACCATGAAAAGAGGAGAAAACTAAAACATAAAAAAATAAATTACAGTTTGACAAGAGATAATTTTTTTTTAATAATCATATTCGATCAATAAATGAAGCATGCTAGAGCCTATATTTATAGTTTTGGATAATGCTTAAATTCTTGTACTTTAAGATGAGTTGACATAAATAAATACTAGTTAGATACATAATTATATAGTGTCAAAACATTGCAGTCAACGTATTTCAAAAATACATGCTTTGATTCATCAACTTGTACCACAACCCTAGATTGAACTTTTGGATTCATAGAAAGCCTAAATTGAAAAGGTTAACATGTATTGACATATGAAATGCTTCAATCTAATATGAGGCAGGAGACCAAAAAAAAAAAGGAGCCAATTATCGTTTTTTGAAGTTAGAGTTTTAGAACAAAAAAAAAAAAAAGGTTCCATTCAGACACCTACGGTTCTTATTCAGGAATCAAGAACTCACCCAGACCTAATAACTTCTCGGGTTTCTGTTTCTAATTTCTTTTTTAAACCAGATTGGAACCTCCAATTCCTGTTCGAGAGGTTCGGTGTCTATTAAAATGTCGAGTCCTAATTTAGTTTTATAATTGTTATAATATATGTTTTAAAAAATTAATTAGTACTGATGGGTATGAGAATTAAACTTAAGTCTTTCACAAGACATATATCTTGAATTGGAATCCTAGGGATTTTACATAAATTCGTGGGGGGTGGGGGTGGCAACGGGCGGGGTGGGGTCATGGAAACCTCCCTCGCCATGTTACGTGTTTAAGGCGGGGCGGGGCCCTTGCCCCATTTACTATCCCGTTTAATTTTTTTTTTTTAAGTTTTTGATAATTTATTTTTATTGCCATATTCATTAGATTTAGACAAATAATTTTAGTTGCTATTTTCTATTAGAACTAATGAAATTTCATGAAATTTTTCATTTAAAGTATTGAATTCTAAAAAAATTAAATGGACGGGGCACTTTTTACCCTTTCCCGACCCGAATACCTGATTGAGTGGGTTATCCCCGGCCAATTCAAGGCGGGCCCCAGCGAGTATCGGATTTGTCGAATTTTTTTGCCATCCCTATGGGGTAAGATGGGTCCAAGATCTCCCAAAGTTGACTTAATTAATATTAGAATTCATTTTAAATCTCTCATAAGGCAGATGTCCTGTGTTGGAATATTCTTAGGGACTCAACAAAAATTCGTAAGAGATAAGATGTGCTCAGACTCTTCCAAAACAAGTAGTACGTATATAACGGTTTGGACACGAGACCCAAATGGTTATCCATTTTTTGGAACTACCCATGCCCTATCATTCAGTTACGTATTGTCCACTTTGGGAGATAATCTTCCCTCTATTCGTAAAGATTTTTTGTCGTTTCTTCCAGAACTCAAACTCAAGACATCTACCTTATGAGATACTTAAATTGAATTATGATACCAATTGGATAAGTTCCACAATTGGCATCATGATTCAACTTAAATATCTTATTAGGTTGAGGTTCTGGGCTCGAATCTTGAGGAATGCGACAGAAAGCCAAGGGGTAATAGGGAAGATTCCACACAAAATAGACAATGCGTAAGAGAACGATTGGGCATGCGGCTCAAATCGTTATAGTCTAGCCCCGAGCATGATAACTTACATTTGCCAAAGGAAATGGACTACGAAGGCATGTGAACTAGGGGACCTTCAACACCTAATGTCAACAATATGACTCGTACAATTTGGATATGCTAGATGTGGCTGTTGCGTTTTTTTATATCGCAAGTGTACGATATCGAACAAGTAATATAGTGACCTAAGAGTCCGGATTATCGTTCCCACGAGAACTATACTTTAGTACTGGATATATTTCTTCTACTACTATTTGATGAAAATAAACAAACTCTAAATTCAGATTATAATGAATATGGATATTTTAGAAGAACTAAATTCCTAGAAAGAATGAAAATTTATGAAAGAGTATTGGAGACAAACAAATCAAAGATTCAAATATGTGAGAAGTATTAGGGCAGAACAATTTCACCTAATGATCACCTTAGTTATCAATTCAAGATTCTAGCCTAATGCAGTGTTCGGTCGAATTCTCTTACGGTATTCAATTTACCCCTCTCGAGTTCTCATTGAGCCTATTTAATTAAATCAATTCCATATCTCTATGCAAATTCTCCTTAGTTAAACGAGTTAAGGCACTAGGAATTCATATAACGACCGCAGCACTTAGTATATGTATCTCTACACGTTATACCTCGTTACTGGATTTTTTTTACACGTTCTAAGTTTCGAACTCACTCTCGACTCGTAAGAAACTCAATAGATCATCAAATTAATGGCCGGATAATTCGAAGCATTACACACATAATAAAATCAACACATGAAAGAATGAAAACTCAGAATTCATGAATTTAATAACTAAGGGTTTCAAAAGATTACATTGTTCGACCTAATAATAAAATTAGATACTCATAATCAAAGTAATCAAATAAATAACAAAAGTTGAATACATCACCGGATTTAAATGATACAAAAGTTGGAAAAGAATTATTTCTTGCACCAAGATCTTCTTCCGTGTCCAATTCTTGATTTTGATTTGAATCCTTGATGTAAGTCTTCTTGTGAATTCCACGTTTATCTTGTGTTTTTCTCTCTATTTTGCAAGGTGTGGAACCCCTATTTCGTGTCTCTCTTAACCTATTTATACTCCTCATACATCGTTGGCCAAGTTGGAGTCCTTTTTGTGGGTTTTTTCTTAGCCCAAAAATAACCTATTTTTCTTCGCGGCGCTTGAGCGCTAGGTTGCAGTGCTTGAGCGCCGCGATCTTTACCTGAGCGCTATCCTCTTGTGCATGTAGCGCTTGAGGGCTACGTTTCCTGTTTCGTTTGCCGGCGCTTGAGCGCCAATTTTCTGCTCCATTTCTTTCTTTACTTTGCTTCAAAAAACTCTTTTTCATCCCTTCATCATTCCTTCAACCAAAACACTAGCAATACATTAAATTCGTTCGATAATCAACATATTAATCAAACAAATGAAGCTCCAATGGTACAAAATTCATGTGCAAAACACACTCATCAAATACCCCCAAACTTAACATTTTGCTAGTCCTCGAGCAAACTCATACACAAAGAAAATCAACTAAAAGAAAACACGGTACCCCAACTTAGTTAGATAGCATGTCGTTAACTCAGGACTGAGATCAATGTATCACATCTATGAATGAACTCAAAATTACATAACAAGAGTCAATTTTCACTTATCCCATGCAAACGGGTGTGTGTGTGTGTGTGTGTGTGTGTGTGTGTAAATCAAGTATGGCGTCGACATTCACAATTTGGTTCAGTTTCCCATCCCGAATGGACAATTCTTTCCTAACATCGCTCGTGAGATTCACACACCCCCAAACTTGTTTTCTTTTATGTTCTCCCAATGGTGTATTCATAAGCTCAGTTTTATTCTTTTATGTCCTTACACCTCTCAAATTTGGATTCGTTTAACCGACAATATCAACAGTCTATTCATGTGATGATCCTCCCAAAAGTGAGTGTTCAACAAACTAGTTTACGCTAAGTGATTCAAACCCACTAGTTATCTAAAGCCCCGAAAAAAAAAACATCAAAATATTCCCTTTTTGTTAGCCCTTTATTAACCTCGCTCATATTTCTCTTATTGACCCATGTAGCGAGCTTTTAGTCGGTTACTCCCTAGCTTTTGAATGCCAAAAGGGTACCAGATCATAAGATACCCTGCAGACTTAATCACTCGAGTCAAAAAGGTGCCGGCGTGAGACATAAGCTAAATTAGAGCATTTAAAAAAAAAAAAAACTTCAAACACAATAATAGGGGGTTAGATTCCTAGCTTATGGTCATCATGAAGTATCCACTAGAGAGTCGAAACACTCCACACAAATTTTATAACAAGTACGGAATCATCACAATCCTAAACCATTTCCTTCACCAGTTAAAATGTTCCAAATATAGTTGTAGTCAAGGGATTTTGTGAATCGTGAAATATGGGGTTAAGCCTCTAGGTCATGTCTCTAACTTAAGCATGTGAACCTCGTGTTCGTGTACAACGCTATACCTCAATTCAGTGCATCAATATCTTCACATTTGTCATGGATAAACGAAAATTAAAACTCAAGCACATAATTTGTCATTATTTACAAACTAATTCATTTTCTCAGTTATATTCATTATGGAGACACAACTATCCAACTCACACAAGCACACAAAAGTTGTAAATTCCTGAAGAAAATGCAAATTTTTTTATTTTTTAAAGCACACGAGTCACTCACACAGTCATAAAAAAAAACTTAATAAACTGGCACACAACACATACGCCAAAAAATACCCCCAAACTAAAGATAAACATTGTCTCCAATGTGAAAAAGAAGAATAGAAATGGGGACTTACTTAAGCTCATTACACCATTGCTAGATTGGTCGAGGAGTCGACCTTTGCCTCTAAACCAATCCTAGTAGGACCCACTATCCAAATATCATTGCATCTCAACTAAGGTGAGACTCCCACCCTTTCCTATATTCAATTACGCATTAAAATTCTGCTTGATACAAATAAAAATTCAGATCTTAATTTAAGTTAAAGTTAACAATTAATTTTAAGTAAACATTTATGGGATTCACAACTTTTCAATCATACATTGTATCAAATTTTATCAAAATATACTAAAAATCTGAGTTTAATTCCTACCAAATAAGGATTAAGTATTAAAAATACTAGTCTATCATATTCATATCTATTGGTTCATTATTTGGGTACATTTTCCAGTTCATAGCTCAGGCTTATATTTTCTTTCTACATTTGCTGACTTTAAGAATTGAAGGGGCGAGAGGAACACTTCGACATCTTTGGTTTCGATATTAGATAGCTCTATTCGAGGTCTTGCTCATCCCATGCTATATTCAAGTCGTGCAAAACCATGTTTGATATTTTTGCTATAATAAATTCCAGATGCTGCCAAACTCGTTCTATTATTTTACGCCCAAATCTGCTGTTGGATTTGGTCCCAAAATCTATCCCGAAATTGGTGCCTCGTGCCACTGAATTTCTAAATCCATCAACCTCATTATTATTTAATTATAATCACCTTATAATTTAGTAATAACAAAAATCTAACTAAAAAACAAGATACAATCATCAAGGAATATTTTGATATTCCAACCCTTCGGATTTAATACGAATATGATTTTCTTGCAACAAACACCGCCAATTTCAAGTACTGTTGACAGAGTTCCAAGAGTTGAGACATGGAAGACTGTGATATCAAAAATCAATGTCAATTTCTTTCTGTCACGCTCTTAAACAAACAAAAATCCCACAAGCAAACACTATTTTTGTTTCACTTTAATTGATAGAACAACTACCACATTGATTCCACTAGATTGCCATCAATGTGATAAAGAAACAAAAATAATTGACAGAACTTAAAAGAGCCAAATCAAGTCTTACTGCAAACAAAACTATCAATACTAAATATGATTGATCATTATAATAAATACGCTGTCCGAGTTTTTCGAGTACTATCTAATCCTTCTTTCTGATCAGACACCACCATTAAATTATGAATTCTATCAATTTCTGTTGCCTTTTTTTTTTTCTTTTCTTGCAGAGATACTGATTAATTTTCCAGGTGAGTTGTAGAATCTATTACATGAGAGGGCTATTGAGAAGTCCATGCCAAGATGAGCCAATTCCATGTAAATCCCCCACGTTTCCATCTCCACCAACTTGCCATGGAAATCCCCATAATGCCCTGCTGCTATCACCTAATTCTCTTGCATTCTGCATTTCTTGCTTCACTGTTGTGACTGCTGTTGATGCTGTGGTTGAACCCTGATAAGGGATTGATCCCATTTCTTCACTAAAACTCAATTCCCGGCTACCATTTTCGGACTGTCCTATGTTTCCGCTCCCTAATCCATAGTAAAATCCATTTGAGGTGCTATCAAGAAATCCTGGACCTTCAAAAACCTCAGCAGGAGCAAATGGAACACTTGCGTTGACACCTGAATTTCCAAGAATCCCACAATGTCCCATGATGTTAGAACCACCCAACATTGTAAAATCATGGGAATCATCAAACCCAAATTGTCCCTTTTGAAGACTAGCAATTGCAAGACTGAGATCACTGCAGGAATATTGACCATATGATGAAAAAGGTGGTGGGAGGGCCGGGCTTGGTTTCGTCGTGATTGGATGGTCTTGGTTCCTCTTTGATGACGATGATGATGAAGACGATGACGATGATCTCTTGTTCTTCCTGCACCCTCCACCCACTGGAACATTCCTCAATGTTCCACCTTTAGTCCAGTACCTCCTGCATGATTTACAGAAGTACCTTGGCTGGGAAAGACTGTAATTGTTGTAATAGCAGAACTTGGTGTTTGTAGAGTCACACCTAGGGCATTTCAGGGCTTGCTCAGCAGGCCTTGGTTTCTTTTCTTGCTGTGGTTTTGTGCATACTAACATGCCTTCTAGTGCTTGGGAACCCATTTCCTGAAAGAAAAAAAATAATAAAAAATTACATTATTAGCAATTATATGATAATCCATTATAGTACACTAAGTTGGGCGACCTGTTGACGAAGAAAAATAAGTTAAAATCCCGTTAATTATACTGTACACTCCAGTAAGTCCTGCTAATCATTATAGAAATCCAAAACTGGTATGTAAACTGTACCCGTGTATAGGTGAAAAAATATCAGTTTTCAGGATGATTCAAGTGTATACAATAGATAGTTAAAAAAAAAATATCAGTTTTTTTTTTTGTGATTTTCAAGTAAAGTGCTATCCTAATCTCATAACTTGGATTAAGATTATTTGCAAAAATTGACAATGTTTGGTAGAATAGGATAAAATGTTTCATGTCAATTGTTAGAAAGTGGAGACCTAGATTTGCATTTATTTTTAGGTACTTTAGACTCATATGTATCTGCTCCAAGTGGGATCATAATTAAGATTATGCCACTAACAAGATGCTTTGGAAATTGGGGAGGGTAAAAGGTAAAATGAAGATTTAACAGAGAATACTCAAGAACACGATCAAGATTAGGATTTTTCTTTGTAATCTTTTAGGAATTTTAATTATTTTCTCATGAAATTGGAAGGCCATAAAAATCCTTAAATCGTTCCAAAGAATCAAAAAAATTCATAGTAGTTTTGTATTCACGAAGATTGGAGATTCTACAAAAATATAAATAAAACTGCACAAATAACCGAGACAAAACAACAAAGTGAAGACATGAACAAAAACCCAGAAATTTTTTCTTGATGATCAACTTTTATAAACAGTTTTAGCCAGACCCAGAACCCAAATCATTCCAAAAGTTGAAAGAAAAGAAAAACACACCAAAAACACTCTGCAAAGTACAATCATTTTATACTTTAGTACTAATTCAATCCCACCTGGTGATGTTTCTGTGCACTTGAAGAATCCATCCATGCAAAAACTGATCAACCCTGAATTTTAAATCTCTGGGATTGATTCGATTTACAGTGAGTAGAAATGAAGAATTTTTTGTAAATAAATTCAAGAAACAAAGAGGGTTATGGAGTCATGCAGAATACTTGACAGCTCTCTCTAACAGCCTCAACATACATATATTTATATAGATATTAGAGAGAATATATAATGATTACAGTTTCATATGTATTGTATATCTACGAGGCCATGGCACGTCAGGGAAAGCAATCTCAGTACATATGAAGACAATTCTGTCGTGGGAAGGCAACCACAAGTGGGTCCACTGATTACTGTGGTCCCTACCTCTGCACAATACGCCGCACTTTTGTCCCAATTCATCGGCTGAATAAGCAAGAACGCGGTTGCTTATCAAATTCAAATTGGTATTTATTTTCCTTTAGTTGTTAATTATCTCTTCATAATAATGTTATTTAGCCCATGTTAGACCATCACTTTTTTTTAATTTTTTTTTTGAGAAATGATTTTTAAAATAATGATTTTTTTTTTTAAAATGTTTGATTAAAATGTAAGATTTTTTTTTTTCTGAATTTACGCACAAAATATTTTATTGTAAAAATGTGTAGTTGAAAATGATGAAAAAAAAAGTTTTGTTTCAATAATTGTCAAATAGGGACTTAGTTTTGCATGTGTTATGTTAGGAATAAAAATTCACAGAGAATAATAATAGGCAAATATGAAAACTACTAACAAAAATACAAAATTTATGTGGAAATCCCCTCTAAAAAAATCATGGGAAAAAGAGGAGAATTCACTAATATCGAAAGGGATTACAAAATTTGGATGATCTCAATATGTAGAATACTCCACGTATATATAATACAAAGAATAGTCTAAAATAAGGTAGAGACCTAATATAATAGGTATAACTAATAATTGAGTGTTTTGAGTTGAAACAAAATCCAAAATTGATAAAATCACAATTGGAGAGCTGTCCGTATAGGCTTGTCGCTCGAGCGCCATCCTCGAGACCAGCGAGCGGCCACCAGACCGTCCGAGCACGCTGTGTTTGGTTTTTGAGCTATTTGCGCCGCCTTCTTCGCCTTGGTACAACTTTGGCTCCTTGACATCTTTCGTTTCTTCAACATTTCTCCAAAACATACAATCAACTCTCAAATAGAATTCAAGTCACATTAAAATTCTTACAAAAGGAACAAACTTCTCTCTTCAACAAAAACCCTATAAAATTTTTCGACAAAACAGTCTACCTCTTCCACAAAAGCTCATAAGGGCAAACTCAATAACAAATACTAAACAGGGCAATAAATACCTCGTAATAGATCTTCTCTTATCAAGATTTCCAACAAAAAACATAATCAACACAACTAACTACTTTTATAGAAGGTTCTTCACTAGGCTTAATACTTTCGACCACATTCAAAGCATAAGCAATCAAATCAGCTTCATCGTACCACTATGGAAGCCTAATATCTCTTCTGGATCTGTGGTTGTGGTGGCAAAGCTACATTACCCTTAACTTCTAAATTATAATGAGATGTATTCTCTAACATAGACCCTAAACCAAACTCTAACGATACTGAATCAATCTCAAATCTCACCTAAGTTCTTAATTTATGCTGATGTGTATCAATAAAATCTATAAAAACCTACAAGACATATAATTGAGACCTTCTCTACCTCTTCATCACAACATGGATACATTTGATAACTTTCAGAACTCTATCTTCACCCGTGTACTTGTTGTACCTTTTTGAATTAAGAGTATTCAATGAGATAAAAAATTTTAAAAAAATCTGGAACATGTCTCACATTACCAAGTGTCCGACAGTCCCATCAAATATCTTAATTGTAACTTTACCAATACTAACTATCTTACAAGGCACATTATTTTCCATTACTACAATACATTTGGAAACATTTTCATATGTTGAAAACCAATCTCGATTAGCCCACACATAAAACGTGTAAACTATATCAAGAATTAAGTCCTCGTCAAGTTTAAAGTCGCTGTAAAAAATAACTCGAAATTCTTTATCATTGTAGCACTCTTCTATAATACTAATCTCACGTGAATCTTCTAATTGTTTTCCCTTATGCTTTGTAGCGGCTAATTTTTCTTATTCTGCAACTTATATCAATCAGAGTTGATTCGTCTTTTTCTTGCAATAATTACAAATTTTATCTCTATTCTTAAACTTCGATTGGCCCCTCTCATAAACAATAAGGCCAACTTCATGAGTCTCGAATCTAAAAACAAGTTGTTTTATCTTCTCTTTTGACAAAAGGACATCATATACTTTATTTATGGTGAGAGTGTCACGATTGTACACAATAATATCTCAGAAAGACGTGCCTTCTGTCATGCCTTCTATCATGCGATAAGAATACACTCACCGCTTCAAATGCAGTTTACTGATTAGACTGTTCGTCATCAATAACTGCTCCAATTTTAACCATTATGCAATGACATTTTTCTTCTTTAAGATATCTTGAAGAATTTGATTCAAAAGATTAATATGAATTGGAGATAGGGTCTTTTGATCCTTACATTATTTCTCCTCTAACGTCCAAAATGAGGGAATCTCAAATCCCAACAAAACATCATCCAAGTCCACCTGAGAGAACACTGCTCGCATCTTTACCTACCTAACGAAAATCTGGCATTGCGGTCCAAAAGTGGAAAATCGGATTTCATACTTGTCCTCGCAAAAATCAAACCCTCTCTGATATCACTTATTGCGAATAAAAACTCACAAACGAGAATAATTGGCAATATAAAAATAATAATAACAAGAACATAAGATTTACGTGAAAACTCAACTAGTAAAAAAATTATGGGAAGAGGAGGATAATTCACTAATATAAAAAATGATTACAAAATTTGGATAATCTCAAAATATATAGTACTCCACATATATTTAATACAAAGAAGGATCAAAGATAAGGTAGAGTCCTAATATAATAGTAAAATCAACAACGAAGTGTTTGAGTTGAAATAAGAGTTCAAAAACTGCTGAAATCATAATTGGAGAGTTGACTAGATGGTCCATCGCTCAAGCTCCATCCTCGTGGCCGAAAGCATCCAGGGAGCGGGTGTGTCACTGAAATTACCGCCCGAGCGAATTCAGCACGGTTCTCGAGCGGTTTTGTGCTGCCTTCTTCACCTTAGTTAATCTTTGACTTCTTTAACTTTTCCTTGTTTTTTTTTTTTACTTTTTCAAGACTTCTTCGAAACATACAACCAATTTTCAATAGAATTTCCAAAAATAATTCGGGTCACACCCAAATTCTAACATGTTGCACACGCCTCTTTATGTGACAATGGAATTACTGTCATATTGTTTATTGAATTTATAGTACATTCTTTTAATGTATAATGTAACATTCTCAATATTATCTGGATAGGTAATTAGCACATCAGGATCAAATAACATTAATTAGTGTGGAGTAGACATTGGGTTTGGAAAAAGAAAATGATCATGAGTCAAATGAATGAATTTAGAACGAATAGATGCTTAAATATTTAAATTAAAACAAATGCTATAAGATAAATCGTTCGATTTCTAGGTGAATCAGCCAATTTAGGTGAGAACTCGCATATTCGCCTGATGCAGGGTTTAGGGGTATTCTCATGCGTTGTAACCCCTTGCTCCTACCCTAAAAAATTTAATAGAAAAAGATTATTTTAAAAACAAGTTCTTTATATGGATATTTTTCTTTTCATATATTTGTTCAGTCCCAAACAAAAAAAAAAAAATTTGTGGGACCAAGTACGTGGAGAGGCAACCACAAGTGGACCCCACTGCTTCCTATGTCCCCACCTTCACATTACACGATGCACTTTTGTTCCAATTTATTGCCAAATAATTAATTAAATTATTTTATTTTTTCTAACATTTTACATTGGTGGAAGATTAATAAATCAATATTTGAATTTTTATCCGAGGTTGCAAGTGATGTTCTTGTCATTCCTGTATCTACAGTTGCTTCTGAGTCAGCATTTAGTACTGAATGGCGCATTCTTGATCCATTTAGGAGTTCTTTAACTCCTAAAACAATTGAAACCTTAATTTATACACAAAACTGACTAAGAAAATATTTTAGACTCTTGAAAGTTTCCCAAGATGGAATTTGCATTGAAAAACAGAGTTCTATGAGGGCATTGAGACATGTAATATATATATATTATATTTTTTTTATCAAATCTTATTAGTTGAATTTTTTTAAATTATTTGTTTGTTAATTGTGCTTTTTCAATTCTTGTAGAGTTTTTTGCCATGACAAGTCAAGCAGTAGCAGTTGATAATTAATATCTACTTTTTGGTATTTATATGCATTGAATTAATGTTATTCGACAGCTAGTTATTTTTATATTTTTGAATTTGGTTACGTTAATTTGTAAAAGTTACAAATGAAATGTCATTAGTTATATTTATGTAATGTTGCTGTAAATGTTAAAAAAATTAATTATGGTACAGAACCGAACGGAATCGAACCGAACCGAACCGAATGGAACCGAACCCGAACGGTTCTATAATTATATTTGGACCCGACGGGTCCATTTATTAAATACCCGAAAATTCTGGAACCGAGCAGAACCGACCCATGGACACCCCTAACAATAACGGCTATATTTTCAATTTTAATCTCTACCACACACCCTCTTAATTTTAAAAATCAAATATTAGGTTTATTCTTTTAATTTATGACCTTCAACAAATTATGGTAAACTAAGTGTATATTTTTTAAAAAATTGATGTCTCTCATAATTATTATTTTGTAAAATAGTATTCCAATTTTTTATAAAAAGACATGGAAGCAAGATGTTGAAATCAAGTTATTAGACGTAGGAGAATTTCCATGTGATATCCGAGTTTAGAAGAATAATATAAAATTAAGATATGTGATCAAAAGAAAATCATTTTTTGCCTTAAAAACTGGTTAGATTATGTTTGGATGAATGTGTAAAGATCAAATGTTTACAACCCATATCGTTCAAACGCAAAAATAAAGGAAAAACATACAACATAACATTCTTGATCAAGATTCAAAATAAAATGAACAAAAAATGGAACATGAGTAAAATTTGGAAAAATTCAAAATTATGCACGCATTCACCTTAATTTCTACAAAATGTAAATAGTTAAACCACCTCAATGGGCAATAGGGTTTAGGAAAATCTCACTAAACTTTTGGCGAAATTTCAATCATGTTACTGAATTTTAATTGGTTTCATTAGGTTACTAAACCTCAATTTAGTTTCAAGTTTTATCGCTATATCATATCATATCGTGACCATGACTATTAATTAAGCAAATTTAATCAATTTTGGAGAGTGAATATAAGTTAAAGCTCATTGATTGAATTAGAAAGTAAATTAAAGTTCAGTATCTAATTGAAATAAATTAAAATTTAGTAGTATTCACAACTGAAACTTATCCACATTTAGAAAAATCATGATTCAACGAAGTTCAATTCTAGTCAACAAATCGAGTTTAATTAGTAGTGTTTGATTTTTTAATACAAAAAATATGAGGTTATAATATTTATGGTTGTGATTTATTCTTTAATAAAAAGCAAGGTATGAAATAACATGGGCGTCTGTGGACCATGGAAGAAGACAAGTGACAGGCCAGTGGACCCACACTAGGAACTTCACTTTCATACTCCCCTGGATACCACCTTCCAAATTTTGTTTGTCCAAATATTCTTTCAAGTCATACCGTGTTAAGACTTCTACCACACTAGACATGAGGATGGTTAGGTTGTCACATCTAACACGTTAACATTTTGCCACAATCATTATGTTCGAACTCTTTTTTTCTATATATTCATCTTCAACCGTACATTTATATAAGAAAATATTTTGTACGTAAATTCAACATCTTTCCCTATTTTTTAACCAATTCAAAACATGATTTTTTTTTTCTTTTTTTTCATTTAATGGTTGTTAAACAAGGGCTTTATAATAGAACTTTAAGTTGCTATAAAATTGAATTACATTTGTAAGAACGTAGTCCAAACTATGACGTGTGGATGAATGAATCACAATGTGTCAACGATTCAAACGAAGGTGATGGATAGTGAACTCTTGAGGTGGTGGAACATCTATAGTAATGCAAACTTGGTGCAGTGGACACGTGAATTTCGACTATGGTGTGTGATCTTCATGGTCAAATTCAGACGGATAGATGAGATCATCACTTGAGAAAGGACCGTGATAATTGTGCGTTGATCATGCTAATGGATATCGTTAGAAATGTGCGTGAACAAATTTCACATTGATTAGAAATATGGAGATGTTCAAAGACTAACGAGGATATGTATACACATTTAAAAAATTCCTTGACGATCGACTTATATATTTTAAGATATAATATCAGATTGAATTTCAATGAGAAGGGAAGAAAAGTTTTGAACATGTCTACTCACTAACATTGTTGTTTAATTATGTCGATTATAAATATGTGAAATAAAGGTTGCTTCAAATGAGTGCTACTTGTAAAGCTATTTTGAGTACTGCAAATTATGACTATGTAACAGATACTTGAGAAGAAAATAAGACCAAAATACAAAACCAAAACTATATGTATTACAATTTCTAATATATATTAAAAAAAATAAGATTATAATAAATATTGTTGATATAGTCACATGTATATTATATAAGTTTTTATCTTCAATACACTATTCCATGTAAATGGGTTAATTTTTTTGAATTAATCTATGTGTACATAGAGATTCACATAATATGAGTGGGGGTGAGACCCACGATACTGTAGCATGAATTCCACCACACTCGCGTTATGTCAACACCTATATGTACACATAGCATGACTCTAATTTTTTTTAACATGCACAATTTCATTAAATGGGTTGCAATGACACTTGAACTTAAAACATTTACTACATTGACACCTTATTGAATTTTGTCTTCAACAATTGGTTTATAATAATTTATTTTTACTTGGGTACATATTTGTAAATAATTTATAAATTCATTCAAAGTCAAATATTAATTTCAATCATATATTTCGTGACACTTGCTACATATTTGTAAGTAATTAGAGTGTCCAATGATTGGTGCAATTTCTTGTCCATTAAGATAACAAAAGGTAATCAGCCAATCAAGAAAAGAACACATGCATTCCACTATACCCCCACTTAAACCCTAATCAATACTAATATAGCCTATCTACACAAGCCCGTATTTGTTGTTCGTACATGTTTGATATTTCTGGACGTCATAGCTTTTAGTAAATAGAAAGATGCAAATGTGTAATACGTTAAAGAGCAAAAAATTTATTGATATTTTTTTTTATCGATTAAGAAAACTAATATTTTGAAATGTCAATATAGTAAGCAAATTCGAAATAGTACAGTAGTGTTCTCCGATTCATGGTGGGCCTGTCACGTCAATAGTGAGAATATGACATGACAACAACAAATATTGTCACACTCACAGTGAACATAATATCTTTAACTTGTCTATCTTTTGTTGTCCAACAAGACAGACTGTTTTCGGGCGTTTTTGCAACCCGCCAACAATTACGAGAGAGAGAGGGGTCAGACGATTGTGTAAGGAACAGACCTCTTGAGACAAAGTCCCAAAAAGGGGTGCGTATGCCAGTGAAGGATTACAATTGGGAAGTAGACAAAACGCCTCCAAGGGGCGCAAGCACACGAGTACTGAAAAATGATTAAATTTAAACTAAGGAATAAAAATTACATGATCTCTTGTAGAGAGTTTTTGATTCGGTCCCTTTTTCTTCTATGACGTTACTTCTTTTATACTTCTTGAGCATCCCTTGGTTATCGAAACTGCTCAGACTTGCTTCGTATCCTTCGTAACCGCCCACTCTTTTAGTGAGGAATCACTTATTCGGGGAGTAGTTGCTTAGTAACCGCTGCCACTACCTTTGTTGCTTCCTGGATCGTGGGATCGTGCCGGGTTTACTTGCCAACCGCTTCCAAACTGTATCCTTTAGACTTGTTTGATTTTGGGCGACTTGGGGTTCTGGGCGACAATGAGGCTGTCGTCCTGGGCGATTGTGCCGTACCATCTTTGTTCGGCCTCTAGGCATCCTACAACCTTGGGGCGATGGTATTCCTTTGTTCTTGGGCTTCCAATATTCAGGTTTTTCCACAGGCCTTCAACTTGGGCGTTTCTTCTTGGGCCTTTTAATTGGCTTCTGTTGGGTCTTTACCTTGGATTTATCAATTGGACTTCCTTTCGATTTTGGGCTGCATTTTAATGTGTCAACACAAACATTTTAGGGACCGAGATTCTGGGGCTGGTGGGAAAATCAATGCTTACCAACATATATTCTAAATCTCTCACCATCTGTCACTCACATTAAAAAAATTGATGGCTGATCATGATCTGATTATCTTGGGATCCAATGAAAATGGCTTTTGTGTGCTTCTAATTTCTGGCTAAAATTGGTGAATCAATCAGCGACCAGACTTAGCCCATTTCTGATGCATAATGTATTTGTGGGACCCACATGGAAACCTATGGGACCATGGTGCATAATGGGTGTGAGCGCCAATGGTCAAGTTTGTTGACTGGTCAAAAAAATTATCTAGCAAATTTAAACACTGACCTAAAGTTAAAGTAGGGTTTTGGGGAACTGTACCAAAAACATATGTTTGTGGGAATGGGTGGTGGAGGTGGGGTGAATTCTGCATGGGAAACCTAATAGGGTTAGTCATTTTCTTGGCTACTTTATTGGGTGAGTACAATTAAATGGAAATTATTGAACCCACCAATTTAATTGGGCGTTTGTTCAGATTTGTTGTTCACACATGTGTGCCCTCATCAGCAGATATTTCATTTTCAATGTCTAGGATTGATTAACTAATTGAAAGCTATATCATGATTAACTAAAGAGGTGTTTCTCGTCGAGTAGATTGATGGAATAGTTCAAATAAAATTTGTTGTCCTTATTTATTTGTATTCACCTTTAAAACTTTAAGACCTTGTTCGATAGGATGTCAATTTTTAGTGAATTGAAGTCGAAGATACATTCATATGTAGACTTTGGAACTGGACTTTGAGTTGCTTAACGACATTATCAAATCAATATATATATGTAGGTTAGACGGAGTAACTAATATAACTCCTCACGACATGTCAAATATGTTAAAATTAGGATAGCCAATTTTCTTGAGAACCACTTGAACTAGATTTTTCAACTGTTTTAGAGTATTATGATTAAGAATCAAACAATCTTGCTTCTCGCTAATTTACAAATGCAATAAAATGTTGGAAAAGTTTACTGATATTCACGCTAAAACAAATGTAAAAGTCGAGCTTGAACTATCAAATTTTAAATCACGAGAATGTAATTGTTGAACTACTTCTTTTATAAATGCATAATGTTAGAGGTGGATTTGATCTTCAGTCTACAGTGGCGATACAAATTTCTCACTACTAACGTGGTAAAAGAATCTTATTATATTTTTTTTTTTACCTGATATTGCGGTAAGAGAACTTTATTTATGGATTTCTAAAACGATCATATTTTTAGAGAATTGTACTTACGGCTCTCTCTACCACATCAATAGTTGAAGTTTTTTATCTTATCCATTGAAAGCAAAAAATTAATTCTTATTATAGAGATGACACATTTATTTATCAATTTTTAGAACGTCGTCTAAGTCTTACATGCAACTTGCTCGTACAATTTATGATGCTAAAGCTTAGGCAAGAAGGGAGTGAGTGGTCGGTGGAAATGGGTCCCACCCAATAAGTGAGGACACGTGGCATATGAGGTGCGGCTAGCTGACGAATAT
The DNA here is from genome assembly GCA_019097785.1 of Fraxinus excelsior. NCBI lineage: Eukaryota > Viridiplantae > Streptophyta > Magnoliopsida > Lamiales > Oleaceae > Fraxinus > Fraxinus excelsior. The sequence goes on from CM032643.1 coordinate 13,658,880, forward strand.
TTCAGTTTACGAGGACGCTGTCCTAAATCAATCCCTATCATCATTTGGTTAGTGGATGGGTCCCACTTTTGCTTTTGTAATTTACCTTCTTCTAAAGTAAAGCACAATTTCCATAGACAGATTCAAACCAAGAAGAAATCCGTAGACTTCTCGAATTTGCTGTCTATCAAGGGCTTGTTTGCATGAGTGCCTTTCCTAATGTTTTACTTTTTTTGAACTCATTTCAATCAAGCCCCCGTTTGACAACAATTATTTGAGAAAAATAGAGTTTTGAATAATAATTTTTAGAAAAATGTAAGATTGAAAAATAGAAAAAGTTTTGAGTTTACGTACAAAATATTTTATTGTGTGAATATGTGATTGAAAATAAGTATGTAGAAAAAATAGTTTGAAAATAATGGTTGTCAAATAGGAGCTGGATATTCTCTTAATAACATTAATTTGTCCGTGGAATAAAAAAATATGTCGAGATATTCTCTTTTAATAATAAGTTATCCGTTAATATGTTAAGTATAGTTTGTGGAAATTAAAATCAATTTTTTTAATAGATTTTGATAAAAAGAGAGAAAACTTATTGCTGAAAAATTGTGAGTTCTACGAAATGTGTAGTTAAAATTAATTATTAATTTTGATTTTAAAATCTTGATTTGGGACTAAATGTATTGAGAAGAGTAAAAAAAAAAAAAAAAAAACCCACACACACACACATTCCATTTTTGTAATCAAACCTAAGAACAATTTTGCAACAATTGTTCTTAGGGTCCGTTTGATTACAATAATGAAATTTGTGTAGAAAGAAAATGAATTCTATAGAATTGAATTGCCTAGAACTTGTTTTATTGAGAATTGTCAATTAATTGTGTTTGATTAGTATAATTTTTCACCTGAAAAATATTGAAATTTTGGATCTTTTGGTGTTCGTTTGACTTTGGAAAATTACAAAAAGTTTTACATCTTCCATGAAAAACTTGTCATATCAAACATGGCCTTAGTAAAATAAAAATAGAGAACTTTGTGGGTTTCGTTTCCTTCCATAGCTTCTTAATAAGTTGGTCTCAACTTTTAAATGGAGTATTTTCATATTCAATATATTTCACAAATAGTCTATTTTTTTAATTTTGTTTTTTTTTTTTTAAACTTAGAATAGGCATCATCAGTTGAACAAAAAATTACTTTTCAATGAAATGAAAAATAAAAAAATAAATAAAATACACGTTTGCTGTCAATTGGAACTACTTGTGAAACCAAAATATACTACTTAAAAAAAATTTGAAGACTAACTTGCTATAGCTGTCGGACTGGATGCAAAATTAAGTTTTCTTCAAGAAATCATCAAGTATTTTAAACTCTGGATTATGGAGTTTTTCTATCGATAAACCGATTTGAAACAAAAATTGTTGAAGCTAATCTCGAATTTGGTGGAGCAAATGTTGAAAACAAATTCAGTTATTAACAAATTTGAGTATTTCTTCAGATTCGTGAAAAGAAATGATTGATTATGACACGAGATGGAACAAGTTGGATGGAGAGTTGTTGAATTATACAGTCCAAATTTTAAGAGTAACTACTCACAAATCAATCCTCAATTCTGTTAAGATTACATTGCCTTATGTTCTGAACTTTGTTACCTTGAAGAGATGCTATGTTTACACTTGATGTACTGTCCCCTTACAATAGGGGGCTCGCACCATTTTTTTTTAAAATAGAATTTTGCTATATTAATATTAAGATTGATATAATACTACGTGTCATTTTATCATTTATCAGTTTAAAAAACAATCAACTTATTCTTCAATTTTTTTTCCTTTCATATCATATTATGTAATATATTATATACATTTTTTATGCATAAGTAGCATTTTTTTTTTAATTGTGTGCGAACCCACCCCGAATAAGATAAACTCAAGTCAAATCGAAATTGTAGGTATGGGTCCACCTGAGCAAATCAATATTTTGTTTTTCAATATAATTAACCAGTTGGATCTTGATTTCAAAAGTCCACAAATATTTCAATTTCAAAAGTCCATAAATATTTCAAACCACAATCATTACGCAAGTAAAGAAAAATTGCACAACTTCGAGTGAATTGTCCAAATAGTCACTGAGCTTTACGTCATGCTTTCAAGAGGTCACTGAACTTTGCAAAAGATTTTCATGAGATCACTGAACTTTAAAAATCACCTCAATCATCACCGAACTTTGTAAAAGGTTTCATAGGGATCACTAATTCAGTGGTCTCCTAAGAAACATTTTACAAAGTTTAGTGATTCCGTAGAAATCTTTTGCAAAGTTTAGTAATGAATGTAGTGATTTTTAAAGTTTAGTGACATCGTGAAAACCTTTTATAAAATTCAACGATGATTTGAGTGATTTTTAAAGTTCAGTGACTCCTTGGAAGCACGACGTAAAGTTCAGTGACTATTTGGACAATTCACTCCATTACTTCAGTTGCATAAAATACGGAGGATATTCAAGGCCCCATTTTTTGAAAGAATGGATTTATAATATTGATTTTTAGGAAAATGTATGGTTAAAAAGTATGAAAACGTTTTAAATTTTTATGTTAAATTATTTTATTGAAAGAATGTGTGATTAAAAATAATTTTTTATATAATCTGGTTCGAACAATGGCTCAATTTGTGGAGCGTTTAAGGACGTAAGCTTTGTAATGAAAGCAATGTGATGTATCACAAAACTTTTAGTTTAGGTTTTGTATTGTGACTTGATATTAATCTATCTACAATAGGAATGATGGAGAAGAAACTTTTGAAAAAGGATAATACCCTCATTAAATTTGTTTAATTTCAATTCATCCTTCAATTATTATTAGAATTTAAATGATTTTATAACCCACTATTCAATATTTTAAATTTACAATCATTACTTTCATTATCATCTCATTTAGAAAGCGGATCATTTTAAAAGTACGAGAAGTTTATAATTGTTTTTATCTTCCACAATTAGCCCCTGTTTTTCAATAATTGTTTGGTGGTCTTTATTTCGAGAAATTATGTTTGAATAGTATTTTTTAGTTAAAAAGTAGGAAAAATTTTGAGTTTACGTATAAAATATTTTATTATGTAAATGAGGTTGAAAATAAATATGAGAAATAAATTAAAGCAAATTAAATTAAATCAAATAAAATAGAAGCTTAATATATTCAAAGCACATCCAGAAGAAATAAAAGCAAGATATTTATTTATTTTTCTAGCTCTATTTTTGCATAATTTCTACAAACTACAAACTAACGCTTAATTTATTTATTTATTTTTTTGTGATAATTTCAGCAAATAAACTATAATGGGTCCTAACAATGCTCGACCATCAATGTTTTATGTTTGTAGAGTTTTGATGGTGGATAATTCTCTTGACGGGTGTCATTTTGTCCAAATTTATTCGATTCCAAATTTAAATTTTGAACTTTTGTCATATATGTTAAAACAACTATTTTTGCTCCAACAAAAGAGAGTGGAGGTAAAAAAATATTTAGAGGCATTTGACATAGTCGAATTGAGGAGAAACACTTGAACGACAATAATACGGGTTAATTACCTAATTGGTCATTGAACTATATGTAAGGTTTTCAAGAGGTCACTAAATTTTGAAAATTTCCCCGTTAGTCACTGAACTTTACAAATGTAATCTCTTCCATCACTGAAAACTTCAAAATTTCCCCATTAGTCACTGAACTTTATAAAATGTAATAACATCCATCACTCAGCAATTAACGGGGAAACATATGAAATTCAATAACCCCTTGGAAACCTTATGCAAAGTTCAATGACCAATCATGTAATTAATGTTGGCATATGATTGATTATAATCTTAAATTTCTTATTATAACAAACAAATTGAATTCAAGGGATTATAGTTTTTCAAAGCATGCGATGGAAAAAAGATTGAGAGAAAAGGAAAGTGAGACTGACCCTTCACAACATGAGAGTAAGAGAGAAAATAGAGAGGTGGTGAAAAGTGAGAAAAACGTAGTAGTCACAAGAGAGAAACGTAAAAAAGTCTTGTGAGAGAAGATAAAAGTCAAAAGTGATTTATTTATTTTTGCAAAAGCGAGTGAGTTGAAGAGTGCAGTAGTTGAGGACCGACTTATGGTCTTGTTGGTTTATAAGAAGTCATTCCTATACGGAATTTAACACACTCTCTCCAGTTTGGCTACTTCTTTGTTGCAGTAATTCGAAGATGTGTTTCCGGAGGACATGCCTAGTGGGCTACCCCCCATTCGAGACATTGAACATCAAATTGATTTCATAACCGAAGCGTCATTCCGAATAGGCTGGCTTGTCGAAGTAATCTCGAGGAGACGAATGAACTACAAAGGCAAGTTGAAGATTTGATGAGTAAATGGTATGTGTGAGAGAGTATGAGTACATGTGCCGTGTCCGTACTACTCGTACCAAAGAAAGATGGAACTTGGAGGATGTGTGTCGACTATATGGCCATTAACAATATAACGGTAAAGCATCATCATCATATTCTTAAGTTAGATGATATGCTAGATGAATTACATGGATCGTGCATGTTTAGTAAAATTGATCTTAAAAGTAGATATCATCAAATTAGGATGAGGGAATGAGATGAATGAAAAATCGCTTTTAAAACTAAATATGGGTTGTATGAGTGGTTGGTTATGCCATTTGGACTTACTAATACACCTACCACATTTATGAGACTGATTAATCATGTTTTACGTGCATTCATAGGTAAATTCGTAGTAATTTACTTTGATGACATATTGATATATAATAAGGATTAAAATAAACATATAGACATTTGAAATGTGTGCTTATAGTCTTGAGATAAAAACAACTTTATGCTAATTTTTTTAAAAAAAGTATACATTTTGTATGAAAAATGTTGTTTTCCTTGATTATGTCGTTAGTGCTAAGGGTATTGAAGTGGATGAGGAGAAAATCAAAGCCATCAAGGAATGACCAACATCCAAAAGCATAACTAAAGTAAGAAGCTTCCATGGGTTAGCTAGTTTCTATAGGTGTTTTGTAAAAGATTTTAGCCCACTTGCCACACCACTCACGAAAATTATAAAGAAAAGTATAGGATTTCATTGGGGCGTTGAACAAGAACATGTTTTTAGTACTATTAAAGATATGTTGTGTATCACACCTATTTTATCATTACCTAACTTTAACAATACTTTTGAGATTGAATGTGATGCCTCAGGAATATGTATTTGAGCTGTCTTAATGCAGGAACGAAGACCAATAGCTTACTTTAGTGAAAAGTTAAGTGGAGCAACTTTTACGCCCAAAGATTTACTTGGTATTGTAGTATAGCTTTGAGGTGTCGTATTCACAAGGAGATAGAAAAATTGTAAAAGGTTCCAAAGGGGGTGAATTGTCCTCTTAAATTTGCGGGAGGGTTTAATTGTTGATCGATTAAGTTAAAATAAAAAAAAAATGTGAGATAAAATTCAGTGATTTAAGGCAGTGAAGTCTCAGAATTCCCTCATTCGGATCAGATCATTAAACATCTTTTATTCAAATTGATGACACAATCAGAGACCTTTATCTCGGTACACTAATCGAAAAATTTAGCAATCAAGACCAATTTAATTCATAATTTTACTCCCAAATTCTAGATTCCCTTAACAATTATCACAATCATCAATTGAAATTAGATTATAAATCATTCATGTACATATAGCATAAGAAAGTAGATAACCACATCAATAGATTTAATGAAATAGAAACTCAACACATAGTTCAATTGTTTGATAGAAAAAATGAGATTGATTCTATGAAAAAACCTTAATACATGTTAAATCAATTTCAGAATTAACTCATAAAGATGAAAATCTAGATCTAGAAGTGGTTAGCAAAATAAATACCAAAAAACATGAATGAACGACGTGAAATCACCGAATCCGAATGAGTTCCTCCCTTGCTTCACCAAGATTTTTAGCCTTCCATAGAGTTCTTGAGAGAAAAAAATTGATAAAAAAGGTGATCCCCGATGATGAATGAGGCGTTTTTCCCTCTTCTGGTCGAATTGAGATCGAGAAAAACGTGTCTAAAAAGTTTCCATAAGTAATTAAGCAAAAAATCGAAAATAGAAGATTTTCGACCAGAAATGACCTATGCAGCCTCATGGTATAAACCCACGTGGTTGTGTGGAACAAAGAGTTGCCGCTCTTGAATTCGTTGAAGGCTTCCATGCGGCCACATGGTTATAATGTTTTCCCGTCAGACATATTTTAGTATTTTGGTCATAAATGTCTCTCTCGATGTCGATTGAGGTGATTCAAGATGAGTTGGAAAGCTAACTTAAATGGCTACAACTTTGATTCAGATGGAAACTTCAAATTTGATCATCTACCATGTCAAAAGATAGTCTCGATATGAGGCTGAAAACTGGTGCAAACGTTTCAGCTTGAAAGTTGATTTGTGATCATGTTTTGACTATATTTCATCCCTTTTGACTCATTTCTTCATCCAATTGATCTCTAACACTCTCAAATCTTCATTCCATCGCTCGTCACATCTATGGATTATTTGTAACTTGGTCCCTGAACCTCCATTTCAATCATTTTTCACTTTCCACTGTTTTCATCCATTTGCAACCTAAACCAAGACATGGAAGTACTTAATGCATTTAGGCATCAAATAATCATAGAAACGTAAATATTAATGGGTGAAAAACGTAATAAATGTGCTATTATCACACTCCCAACTTGCTTATTGCTAGTCCCTAGCAATTTAATGCAGAACAAGATGAATGAATGACTGGTCTGTATCACAAGTGAAATTGTTAAGTTCTAATTTAACCACATGTCATGCCCTCTTCAAACTCAATACCACACGAAATTAACAATGTCACGATTATTAAGATGTCAAAGACTCATGCCAAATGTGTGAGTGTGTGTCAAGTCATAGCCATCTTACCGCTAACCCCAACACATGTAACTTCAAGTATGTCTCGAACTAAAGGGTCGACTCCATAACTCACGGGTATCAAAGTGTTTAGTGCAAAGTTTCTCTCTATAGAGCCGAGACAGATGTACATTCAAAATTTGGAGGCTTAAACATTTATGAACAAGTAGCAAGCAAACATTGATTCTTTGATAAACATATTTTCAAATGAGAATTTATCAATTTCTTACCACAACCTACTTGAGATCAAAACGGTCAATGCAAATGGTTGTAGTGTAATTTGGATTAGGTCATATGAAAATGAGGATATAAGGGTTTCAAAACTTTAAAACACATAGCTAAGTATCTTATCACGCATTTCAATACATCACACCTTTCAATCAACACATTCATCATTATTTCAAACCCCAAAATCATATATATATATATATATATATATATAAACTTGAGCCCAAACTAACTCTTGTCATTTTTCTTGCTTCTATTTTTCACAAATAAACATTCAATACTTAAAACACACTTGGAAGTAAAATGATGGGAAAGTATGCGCAAAGGTTGTACTCCGATGTGGAGAAGTATGGATAATATAGGTGCAAGAAGAAAATGCTATATATGTGTATGGTTCAAAGTGGCTATTAGGGGTATTGAAAAGAAAGGTTGCAGCTCAAATGTAAGTCATAAATTGACTTTCATCGTTTCCTAAGTAATTCATCATCTTACCACAAACCATGTAATGTTATTCTCACAAAAAAGTTTCTGATTCACATAATCAATGAACGCTTACTACCATATTTTCACCAATTCTCATATAAAGAAACCTTAACAAGAGACTTCCTTAGCCACATGTGTCAAACAACCATCTTACCACAAAGCTTATGTGCGCAAAAATAATTCAGTAAGTGTCTTGACATCTAGACTTTCATAACAGAATTAACTTGTAGTGGCACATTTTGTCATTCAAAAGCATAATCATGCAGCAAATCAGAGACTTAAGAATTTTTTTTTTAACCCATCATGACAAATCAACACAAATTCATGATAATCATAATAGCATTCAAAGTAACTCTCCCCCCCAACTAAATATTGCATTGTCCTCAGTGCATAAACATGAATACCAAAGAAAATAAAGGAAAAAATATCACCTGAGCATGACAGTGAGTCAACATAAATTTAAGGTATAAGAAGCCTAAAAGTACTCAAATGGATGGTAGTGTAAAAAGAGAAAATAAAACTGCAACTAAAAATGTGGAATGAAAATAACCATAGAGCAAATGCAAATGCGAAAAAAAAGGAAAGAACTTCACTTAGTTGCCTCCCAAGCATTGTCTTTGTTTATTGTCATTGGTTCGACCCAATGTTCCCATTTTTAGCCCGTATCTAGCTTGGGTGATCCCAAGTTTCCTTATGGTACATCGAACTAATTAGACATAACCATTGATATAGATCATCTACCTCTATCTAGTACATGTGTGGGGTTACTTAGCTATATCAACGAGTCGATCTGAAAGAAAAAAGCTCGGGATCGGCTCGAGCTTTTTTTGGCCCGAGCCGAGCTGAGCCTGGCAAAAAAAAATAAGGCTCGGCCCGAGCTTTCGTTCCGAGCCTTAGCGGGCCAGGCCGGCTCGATTTTTTTTAATGTCAAATCTACATTTTTTACTTAAAAAATTTAAGATTTGTGCGGTTTATACGTACTATAAATTAAAGAAAAAAGTTCGGGCTCAGCTCGAGCTTTTTTGGGCCCGAGCCGAGAAAACGAGTTTCGACCTGAGCCTCGGCTCATTGTAATCGAGCCCGAGCCGGGCCCAGCTCGAGCTTTTTCTGAGCCGAACCTGAGCCGTCCGAGCCAGCGAGCTTTTTTGCCATCCCTAGGGTTACTAGGGAAAAACTCAAAATATGGAGTGGGGGCATATTCATCGACGGCTGCGTCCAATTAATCCAGTTCTAGATTTCTTGCGGTGGTCCAAGAAACATATCATCAACTACCTTCTGAGTAAGTGCATCAATCATGTATGTTTGGTGACAACATTATCTTCCTCAGCCTGCTTAGTAACATGAAAGATGTTAACTTCTAAGGTCATATTCCCAAATGATAGCTTCATTAGACCGTTCCTACAATTTATTAGAGCATTAGCCGTGGCAAGGAATGGTAGAACCAAGAATGATAGGAATCTTAGAATTAACATTTACATCCACTTTTAAGTCTAAAATCAAGAAATCAATAGGGCAGTAAAATTTATCGATTTGTACTAAACATCCTCAACTATACATCTTGGTCTTATAGTGGACCGATCAACAAATTGTAGACTTACAGATGTAGGTTTCATCTTACCTAAACATAATGACAAGTAAATTGCATAAGATATGATGTTGTTACTGGCCCCCAGATCAAGAAGGCTTGTCTAATCTCATGGTTCCCGATGATGCACGAAACACTAAGATAACCAGGATCTTTATACTTTAGTAGGGTCCTTTGCTCAATTACAACACTCACATGTTCAGTTAAGAAAGTAGTTTTCTTGACACGGTGTTTCATTTTCATAGTGCACAAGTCCTTAAGGACTTTAGCATATGTAGGAACTTGTGAAATCACATGCAAGAGCAGCGGATTGATTTTTACTTGCTTTAGGTGCTCTAAGATTTCACTATGATGGCCAGCAGATTTCGAGGTAGACTTAAGAGCTTGAGGGAATGACACTCTGACCGGATTCTTTATTACCTCCTCACTAGGGTTATTCTCATTTGACTCACTATACTCAATCTTATTTTCCCTAGTTTTAAGAGGTGGTTCTAAGACCTTCCTTGAATGAGCGGTTATGACATTTACTTCCTTAAAGTTAGGTTTTCCTGATCCTGATGTTTGTGCCATGTGTTACCCTTTAGAATTCGGTTGAGCTTGAGCTGAAAATTTTTCACGTTTTCTACAACCAAGTCACTGGTTAATTTAGACATATGACTATTTATCTCCTTATTTTTCTCGACTATCTAGCTAATCATAGTCTCAAACTTTTGGTTCAGTTTATCATGTGCCTCGATAAATGCATGTAAGGTGTCTTCTAAGGAATTCCCGGAGATTGTGAATTGATGTGGAGGTACATTGTAAGCTCGATTTTGTTGCGTAGATTGTTGGTTTTCAGGTTTCCAATTGAAATTAGGGTGATTCCGCCACCCTGGGTTATAGGTTTCAGAGTGGGTGGTGTAGGGCTTTTGATAGATGCCTAAAGCATTACAATGTTCCTCATAAAGTCCCCTCATCTCAGCATAAGTAGCGCACTTTTGCATAGGGTGGTCATTTCTCCCACACAAACAAAATAAGGCTCTAAAGTCTCAACACGAGAAACAGACCGAGTGGTTTTTGACTCTTTAGCCCGTAGGGTCTCTAGTTCTCTATAGAGGGTTTCTACCTTAGCTCTAACGTTGTCTTCCTCCCTAAGGTGATAAATACATATGCTATTCGAGTTTCCAGTGGTTCGTAACCTATTAGTACTCTCAGTGGCACTAGGTCCAGTCTAAGTATAGGCTTTTTCAGCTTAGTCATCTAAGTATCCATAGCCCCATCTGGATCTTTTTGTAGGAAATCGTTATTACACTTCATCTCAACAAACTGACGCTCCCTAGGTGTTAACCCTTCATAGAAATAGCTCACGATACGCCAACTCTCATAACCATGGGGAGGACAAAGAGCTTTGAGTTCTTTATACCTTTCCTACGATTGATATAAAGTTTCACTCTTTTTTTGGATAAACGAAGAGATTTGCTTTTTCAACGCAGTTGTTTTGTGGTGGGGGGAAAGTATTTGCCAAAGAACGCTTGGGTCATTTCAGTCCAAGTTTTAATCGAACGTGGTCTCAATGAATACAACTATCTTTTTGTCCTTTCCTTAAGAGAAAATGAGAAGAATTTAAGTTTAATTGCATCCATTGTACCATGTTGATTGTGGAAGGTAGCTACTACCTCCTCAAATTTCCTAATGTGCACATACATGTTCTCATTTTCAAGTCCATGAAAATTGGGAATAAGGTGAATCATTCCTGGTTTAAAATCTACACGTGGCATATTGGGTAGAAATATAATACATGAATGTGTAGATGTACGGGTGAAGGTAATCATGCAAAGTTCTATACGGTACATCATGCTCACTATCAGACATTGTGTTATGTGGTGTGGTGTTCGTGTTAACAGAAGCAGAATAAAAAATTGGGTTAAAAAGATGTTCAAACTTTATAAGAGGTGTTTCTACAAATCTTCCTCGCTCGTCTTGATACTTGCTCATAAAATACAATTAAAAGGAAATGATGTGAGAAAAATAAATAACAAAGAAAGATAATAAATAAATAACAAAGAAAGATAATAAACTAACTAAAAATGAAATTGAAAAAAAGTAACGAAGTCGCGATTTTGCTAGAGGATCATTCAATTTCTTATGCTGTCTTCTTGGAAACGGCACCAAAATTTGATTACGCTCAAAGATTTACTCGGTGTTGTAGTGTAGTTTTGAGGTGTCGTATCCACAAGGAGATGGAAAAGTTGTCAAATGTTCCAAAAGGGGTGAATTGTTCTTTTAAATTTGCGGGAGGATTGATATTGTTGATCAATTAAATTAATATCAAAAAATGTGAGATAAAATTCAGTAATTTAAGGCAGTGAAGCATCGAAATTTCCTCATTTGGATCAGATTATTCAACATCGCTTATTCAAATTGATGACACAATTAGAGACCTACATCCATGCACCCTAATAAAAAAATTTAGCAATCAAGACCAATTTTAATTCATAATTTTACTCCCAAATTCTAGATTCCCTTAACAATTATCACAATCATCAATTGAAATTAGATTATAAATCATTCATATACATATAACATAAGAAAGTAGATAACCACACCAATAGATTTAATGATAGAAATTCAACACATAGTTCAATTGTTTGATAGAAAAAACGAGATTGATTCTATAAAAAAAAAAACTTAATACATGTTAAATCAATTTGACAATTAACTTATAAAGATGAAAATCTAGATCTAGAAGTGTTTAGCAAAATAAATACCAAAAAACATGAATGAACGAAGTGAAATCATCGAATCCGAATGACTTCCTCCTTTGCTTCACCAAGATTTTTATCCTTCTATGGAGTTCTTGAAAGAAAATTTGATAAAAAGGGTGACCCCCGATAATGAATGAGGCGTTTTACCCGTTCTGGTCGAATTTAGGTCGAAACAAATGCGTCCAAAAAGTTCCCATAAGTGATTAAGCAAAAATTCAGAAATAGAAAAATTTCACCCAGAAATTACCTATGCGGCCGCATGGTATAAACCCATGCCGTAGTATGAAACAAAGAGTTTCCACTCTTGAATTCGTTGAAGGCTTCCATGCAGCCACATGGATTTATAATGTTTTCATGTCAGACAGATTTTAGTATTTTGGTCATAACTTTCTCTCTCGATGTCCGATTGAAGTGCTTCAAGATAAGTTGGGAAGCTAACTCAAAGGGCTATAACATTGATTCAAATGTAAACTCCAAATCCGATCGTCTACCATGTCAAAAGAGAGTCTCAATATGAGGCTAAAAATTGGTACAAAACTTTTCAGCTTAAAAGTTGATATGTGATCATGTTTTGGGTATATTTCATCCATTTGACTTCTTTTTTTTATCCAATTGACCTCTAACACTCTCGAATCTTCATTCCATCTCCCATCACATCTATAGATTATTGCAACTTGGTCCCTGAACTTCCATTTTAGTCATTTTTCACTTATTTCTTCCATATTCCACCGTTTTTACCCATTTGTAACTTAAAACAAGATATAGAAGTACTTAGTGTATTTAGACGTCAAATAATCATAGAAACGCAAATATTAGTGGGTGAAAAATGTAATAATTGTGCTATTATCACAACCCTCAATTATCCTACATATGACAAAGAGTTGTATGCACTTATTCAAGCTCTGGAGATATGGCAGCACTACCTGTAGCCAAATGAGTCCTTGAAGCACTTAAGTGGTCAAGGCAAGCTAAATAATAGACATGCAATGTGGATGGAGTTTATCAAGACATTCCCATATTTTACCCAGTATAAACAATGTAAGGAAAATGTGGTAGCAGATGCATTGTCAAGGATCTGCGTACTTCTATTGTCTTTAGGTGCTAAATTGCTAGGATTGAAATATGTTAAGGACATGTATGCTAATGATCCATATTTTTTCTAATATATACAAATGAATTTTACAATACAAATATTCTCTTCTTATAGAATGAAAAAATCAAGGTTGAATACAAGAAGAAAATAGGCAAACACTTTAATAGATAGCAAATGAATTAAGCTCAAGTGTTGTGTTGTAAACTTTGATAAAAGATGGATGATGAAATAGTTTGTATCGTTATTAAAGTTGTTATATTACTTAATTAGTAAATTGGAATAATACTAACTAAGTATATAACCTTATAATTCTATAGTCTTATATGAAGAAAGTCGATGATAGTGCTATGCATAATTGGTACAACACTATTTTTAGTTTTACTTACACCAAGATGCTCATTACATTTTTTAATTTTTACAATCACTAACCAACTAATTACACTACACCAAAAGAGACATTTTGCAGCGGTCAAAAAATGCTGCAGTAGACCTTTTGCAGCGTTTTAGCGTATGTTGCGAAGGTCAGTGTTACCATTGAGGGAAGACTTTTTGTAGCGTTTATTCACTGTTGCGGAAAACTCTTTTTGCAGCGTTTTTTAAACGTTGCGGTAGATCCCATTTTGCAGCGTTTTTTAAACGTTGCGGTAGACCCATTTTTTGCAGCGTTTTTGCGGTAGACCCTTTTGTAGCGTTTATTAAACGTTGCGGTAGACAATTTTTTGCAGAGTTTTTTGAGCGTTGCAGTAGACCCCTTTTTACAGCATTTATTAAACGTTGCGGTAGACCATTTTTTGCAGCTTTTTTTAAACATTGTGGTAGCGTTTTTTAAACACCGTTGTAGACCCTTTTACAGCGTTTTTGAGCATTCTTTTTGCAGCGTTTTTTCGGCGTTTCTTTTGCATCGTTTTTTCAACGTTGTGATTTTAATATTTTTTAAGAATTAATTTGCATCTTTAATATATGCATATTACACTACTGAAAATAAATACAAGAGACACAAGACATCAAAAAATATAAAAAATCATAATTAAAATGGGAAAATATGCTCTTGCATTGAAACTAATTAAATCATGCAATATTCAACTCGCATATACATTGTGCAATATTCAAAATAATTTCATTATACATGTTTCCAGTTTAAAATATCGACCCAATATCAAAAACATCTTTTCCATCATTTCGATGAGTACAAAAAGTAGAATAATTCATACTAGGTTTGGATTGATATTCTATATAGCATAAAAAAAGGAGTTGTTGGTGCCAACATGATGTATATGGACTCAACTGGCTTGATTGGGGAAACCACGCAAACCACATTAGCATATCACAAATTTTTTGATACTTGGTCCTAGGAGTCTACACTTTATCAATTTCTAGAAGTTGCATATCTTCTCTACCTTACATATAAGATTTATATATAGCTAGTTGATACAATCAATCTATCCCAAGAAAAAAAAAACATATACTTCATTTGTTGTTGTATTGAAAGTAAGATTTTGTTATTTATTCCATAGCACCCCAAATTTTACATCATGATCAAGACTCAAAATCCAAAATAAATTCCAGTGTCGCTACTCATGCATTCTCACCTTCTCCATAGCTATTAACTGTCTATTTATAATAGCAACAAACTAGTAAAATAATAAATACACCAAGTCTATATACTTGAATACCCAATCAGTTTGTCAATATGTAAAGTGCTTTGCAAAACCATATGAAGAAAAGGTATATGAAATGATGAAGTAAGGTACGTTGTTGACTCAAATTCAAAGAACAAGAACTGAACTTGTTCTAAATTATCCCGTGGCATTTAATGAAAGAGAGAGGCTTAATTTGAGCAGCCAATTCCTTTCTCTTTTCTTCCCAAATGTTCCCAGTCATTCCAAAAACATATATGAATATTCCGCTCAAAGTCATCCACAATCGAATGACCTTTAGCTTACTTTTGGCAATTAGTTCTAGTTAAATGTAATCTTATTATCTTATACCAAGTTTATTAGTTACACAAGTTGTCATAGGCACCCAATGTGGGCGTAGAAATTATTACTACAGGAGGAGAAACGGGTAGCCAGGGTCCTCTACAAATTTTAGAAATTTCAATGAGATTTAGGCATTTCACATAACTAATAGTATTCCTCAAGCTTTCTTAATGAAACCCAAACAAAAGTAGGCGACAAGAACTCTAATCTCAACTACAAAAGCAATATTAAGCAATCACATTACATTATGAGTGAAGAACTATGTTCACTCGTAGATAAAAGTTTTCGGTGCTATGAAGAAAAAAAATCAATTTCAATTTCAGACAAAACGACTCGTTAATGTTTACATACCTCAAGGGCGAAGGCTGAAGCACAGAGTCACAAAGAGATTTCTAATTTTGCTTCAGATCGACTTTCTTAGCAGTCGGCAGATGGAAATTGGAATAGATGTTCCTTCCTTCCACACGGCTATTTAAAGAAGTTACTTTCTAGTTTCTATAATCAGGTGCATTCGGCGGTGTCGGTCGACAGATGGCTCTGTAGTTGGGTGAAACCTTGAAGATTTGGGGGTTTTCGATTGGGATGTATGGTGAAGGATAGAAGAAACTGAACGTAAAAATGTTAAATAATTTGTTTAACTAGGCCTAAAATTAAATAAATAAATGAGCCTAAGATTTATAGTAGCCCAGTCAAATTCGGGTTTGGACAATGGTGGACTTAAACAATAGTGGGCTACAACCAATTTGTAAAAAATTATATTTTAATAAACGCTACAAAAAAATATAACTTTTTGTAGCGTTTAATAAACGTTGTAAAAAGTGTGTTTTGTAACGTTTATTAAACGCTGCAAAAAATAAAACTTTTTGCAGTGTTTAATAAACGTTGCAAAAGACACTTTTTGCAACATTTATTTACAAAAATGTTACTTAACCTTAATTATATTAACCAATATCAACATTCACTTATTAAAATGTTGCGATATACCCCTTTAGCAATACTTAACTACCGAATGTTGCATTTTTTGTATTGCAGATGGTGTTTTTTGGTGTAGTGTAATCCCATACTAACGTTTGAGCATCTTACTTATTTCATGACAACAATTACTAACTTGTTTACATGCTGCATTATTTGTTTTGCTCTTATTGTATTCAATAAATTGATAAAGCTCACCTTACTTCAAATAGTAGGAATGTGTAAAATTTACTTGGGGTAAAAAAAAAAATAAAAAATTACAAGGTCCTTAGCTAGTATTTTAGTTGTTATGGTGTCTACTAGGGACGTTAAATATGCAATAATTTGTGCGACTTGACGAATATGTTCATAGGATACAGTGTATTTAATAGAAAGTAATTCTTTATGAGAGTAAAATTATAATTATCACGATATAGTGCTACCAAATATACAAATTAATTACTATCAAGAGGATTCGTAGAATCAAAGGTCAAAAAAATGTTATCTCCGTAGTTTATAAAAATTAACTTTAATTCTTCTTTCATCTTATTGAATCCCATAAAAATAACGTTACCTCCGTAGTTTATGAAAAATAACATTAATTCTTCTTTCGTCTTGTCGAACGCAATAAGTAACTAGCCTTTTTCGTCGAATTTTAGAAAGTTTGACTAGAAACTGAATAAATTACTTTACTTTGAAGAAGATGATCTAGCCATTCCGTAAATTACCTCGTTTGATAATGCAAAAGAAAAATATAGAAGTGAAAGCACAAAAAAGTTCAATCAAACACTTAAGAGAGTGATGCGAGTTGATGTTGTATCAGAATGAGATTTAAATAATGTGTGATGAGAGAACAAAATCATCACGGAACAAAATCGGAAATGTAAGAAAAATATTCAAAAATTTAAAATTGAATATTTAGGCAATTATTGAAATTTGCTACAGAATGCAACAGCGACAATTGCAGCATTTGTATATTACTAGGCGAGCTAATAGGCTCGCAAGGCAATGAACTCTCAAACGAGCTCATTCAAAACCAATTAAGCATTGTCTACCCTCCATTTGGAAAATTAAGGATGCATTTGGTTGGTTATTTTCAGTTTTTAGTCTTGAAAAATAATGAAAATGTATTTGGTCTAATATTTTTGAAATTACATTTTCGAAAACAATAATAAACATATAACATAAAATTCAAAACACATTTTTGACATTTTAAGTGTTTTCAATGAAAATTCTTAAAATACTCAAAACATGATTAGAAGAGTTTAAATAAAAGTTTTAAAAAATACAAATTTAAAATTCTAACAAATAAAATTTTAAATTGAAAAAAAAAAGTTCTAAAAATAAAATTAATAAATTCTAAAACATAAAAAATAAAAAAAATTGAAAAATAAAATTTAAAATTCTAAAAAATAATTATACAAATATCTAGAAAAATAAAATTATTAAACTTTTTAGAAAATTAAAAATTTTGAAGAAATAAAAATACTTCAAACTCTTAATAATTATTTACATAAAAAATCTACAAAATTATTTAAATGAGTACAGATAAAAATATTCTCAATCCGTGTCATTAATTTTTATTTTTATTTCCTACATTTTGAACTCAATTGATTATTTATTTTTATTTTACTTTTACATAAAGAAAAAGATATTGTAACATAAAGTTGTTATGTTTTTATTGAATAATCAAATTTCATGAAATAAAATGTTATAGAACAAAATTTCAAACAAAACGTTTTTTCTAGTTTTCTATTTTGAGAAGTATTTTTTCATAATAACATATTAAACACATTTTTAGCAATCTTAAAATAAACCATAAAAAAAAAAAAAATAAATTGAAAATGAACTAGAAACTCAAAACACAAACCAAACGAACCCTAAACTTCCAAATCAAATCAGATGTGATGAAACTTTTCAAGGGCCATCTTTAGCCCCTGTTTGATAACAATTATTTGAAAACTTTTTTTTTTCTATGTACTCATTTTCAACTACACATTTAAATATTCTGTATGTAAATCCAAAACTTTTTCAAACTTTTTAATCATACGTTCTCATAAAAATAACTAATCAAAATATTATTTTTCTCAAATAATGATTGTCAAACAATAACTTATGAGATTATTTAAACACGTCCTTCTAGATGGGGGCCTTTTAGTGGTTAGTTATCCATTTCTCCAGAAGTATTATAGTACGGAACGATTGTCCAAAATTTCACCACTATGTACTTATAGACGTGGAAATTGTTGGGGGATATGATATAATGCTGTTTTGTACGTGGATAACAAAATGACAAGTTTAACAGCGTAGGAACGAAGTTAAACACAATAACAACGTGGTATAAACCAAAAGTAGAAATGAAGAAGAAGAGTGGATGAAAGGATCCAAGGCAAGTGATAACACTCACTACAACAAAAAGAGCCTTTCGCAACACATAAAATGCAACATTTGGTGATAAATGTTGCAAAAGACCCTTTTAACAATATTTTAGTAAGTGAATGTTGCCATTAATTAATATAAATGAGTTTCGGCAACATTTTTTTAGAAAAATGTTGATATAGACCCCTTTTTTGTAACGTTTATTGAGTGTAACTAATAGTTTTATTTTTTGCAACGTCCGGCAAACGTTGCGAATAATGAGACTTTTAACAAACGTTTGCCAAACGTTGTAAAAAGTAGACTTTTGGCAACGTTGCCAAAAATAAACTTTTAGCAACATTTGGCAAACATTGCGAAAAGTGAGACTTTCTTCAACGTTTGCCAAACGTTACTAAAATTCTCAATAACTTAACATTTTGCAACGTTTAGTTGGTACACGTTGTTAATAACTTTTTTTTAATATATATAAAGGAAAGAAAAACAATGTGCAGCCCACATTTACCCTCCACTTCTCCACCCTCATGTTCTCGTCTCTCTCATCTCCCATTCCTAGTCTCCCCATCTCCCGGCAGCAAAATCGGCCACACCACACACAGTCACACTGCTGACCCGTTTCAACTCTCCGTCTCTCCCAAACTACTCACAGTCACTCTCGATTCTCTGTCTCTCCCACACCATACACGGTCACACCGTATACCCGTTTCAAGCTCCGCCCAACTCCAGTCTCCAAGTACAACTTCCAAGCTCCGCTGTAGCGCTGCTCCGAGGTAAGTAGGTAATTTATTGTATTGACTACAGACTTGATTTAGGGATTTTGATGAGATTTGATTTAGGGATTTTGGTGTCAACCTATTTCATTAAATTAGACACCAGTAACCAGCTTGTTTCTTTGAATTAGGACTGATAAATTCCAAAAGCGAAGGGAATTATCCCATATAAGAGTAAGAGGAGGGAAGTCGAGGAAGAGATTTTGGTGGTTGCAGGCAGAGGGAGGACGGAAGTTTCAGTAGATGATGGATTCTATTTGGTTGCTAGTGGTGGCAATGGGATTGGAAAAGAAGGGTTGAAGGTGGAGAAAGGTGGAGGAAAAGCAGTCATAGTCCTCAAAGCGAACTCAAGATACTTGTGAAACAGTGAGTACGAAGCATGCTTGCATGACAAATTCTGATATTGATGCTGCAAAAATCACTTATATGAAAGCTGCTGAATTAGGTAGGCATTTATTGATTCTCTGACAGTATTTATTGTTGTTATTGCTCGTTTAACTTATTCCATGAAAAATGTACAACAATTGAGTTTATTTTAATTAAATGCTGTCAATATTTATGTGGGGTATTTGCATTTTCTGAATGTGCTCAGTTTTGGAGAGAAGAAGATCAGGAAAGAAAAATACCCCAAGTACCTATATACTTGAAGTACAGTGCACTTTAAATCTTTTCCAATGATTCTTTCTTTGGAATAACTTGCAGTTAATAGGAATCTAATAGGAACTGGGTTTATGTCTGCTGATCAACAGAAGAAGCTATTGTGGAGCAATAAGAAAAATACAACTTCTGAAGAGGTACTCGTTATTTATCTTCATGGTTACTCGCATTCATATTTTTCCCTTTCGTCCTCTCCCATTTCCAATTTTTGATTTGAGCAAATAGTTGACAAAGGTAATATATCAATTTAGCTTCAACGTAATAGACCCATAGGACATAAGCTGTACTTTTGAGGGTTCTTGATCAATTAAATACTTTTATTACACCGAAATCTCCTTGGAATTGTTATGGAAACTTCATCATGTACCTTGTTAAGAAACTAGGAGGATGTTGGCTAAGCTTAAAGAGTTTACTTATAAGTAAATAAGTTTCTAAGATACAAGTTTCCTACTAATCAATAGTGAAAAATATGTCAACTTATTTTGATAGTAATCTGAGAGTTGCTTTGAAAATAAGTAATTATTTTCCTTAAAAGGAAAATGTAACTTATCCAAACATGTTTAGGAAAAACAATACTTGAAAGTAACCTTTAGTTGTTTTTAAGCTTAGCCAAACATGCTCTAGGACCAATATCATGTTGACCTTTTCACGATTATAATTTTTCGAAATGAGATGCTTGAGAACATTCACCATCTTCTGCACATGTTATGTTTGATGCTCAATATAGTCTGTCCATCGCTGGGATAAGGCAACATTTGGCGATCGTGAATGTCAAGAAAAATTCATCAAACTCATGGTAAATTTTGGTCCTTTCATTTTTTTTCTTGGTTATTATGTTATGGCATGTTTGATATGTTGGATTGGCACCTATATAATAGGATGAAAGAAGAAAATAATCTGTTATATACATACTTTCCAATACCACGCCATAAACATCCTCAGTGAAAAACAGTGTATATTGGTATTAGAAATTTCTTCCCGCGTGCTAACACACTTTTGAGTTTGAGGTTGCCTTGGTACCCATGGCTAATTGCAGGGCGTGAAAGGCGAGGCCAAAGTCGAGCACAAACAAGACAATCCAGATACGGAGAAATAGCAGGATCAGATTGGGCCTTGGGATTGGCTTTCCAGCCTTTTTTGGCTCTGTTCTTGTCGTATTTGGTTGAATATCTATCAAGAAATGGAAGGACAGCAGAACATAAAAAAGGTTGAAAGCAGAACTTGTCACTGGGCCAAGGTAGTATAGTTACAAAGAGATAAAAATAGCCACAAAATTTTATTCCTAATTTTTATTTCATTTTGAAACTCTTTTTTATTTAGGTGATGTTGGATTACATTTTAATGTTCAAGTGTATGGATTCAAAAATTTGTAATGAAATTATCAAATTTTACGCAATTCCAAAATTTGTTCATAAGTTTCATTTTCAATTTTTCTAATCTATTTGCATAAATTCTTGTTGTTGTTTAAAAAAAACACGATACGGCAACGTTTGCCAAACATTTCCGTATCTCTACGACAACATTTTTTAAACATTGTCGAAGACTTTCGGCACCATTTAAAAAACGTTGTCGTATCTCTCTACTCTACGACAACACCTAGATTTGCAACACACGTCCAAACGTTGTCGTATGCTATTTTTGTTGTAGTGACTCTTTCCTTAAGATAAATTTGTCCTATAATGGTGCTCACGTAGTAATGACATTGTTTCCTAAGATACAACAGATTACTTCCTTGCAGTAAAAACACTTCAAACTACAAGGCAACCACAAATTTGAATGGATTTTTCTCTCTACAAAGAATGATTTTGATTGCAAAGTTCTAGAGAGTTTTGACAAGAATTTTGATGTAAAACTGAAGAATATGATTCCAGATGCCTAAATGATGTTCAAAGGGTACAATATATAGAGGTTGAGGGATTGTTGATGGAAAGACACACCCTAAAACTCAGCAACCTTTATCAAGACTTGCAACCCTTGCTATTGCTCGCCTATCACCCGAGCTCCGCTTGAGCGATAGTTATAGGTGCTGAAAATCAATTTTTTTGTTCAACTTTGGATCGTAATTTCTCATTCTTTTGGAATTGATTTTGAGATTTCAAATATACCACGATTATCTACTTGATAAGTAGAACAAATTAATTTATTTATTTTTGTGATTTTACTATCAGATCAAGTCTGAATATTTGACCAAAGTTGACACGAAAGTCACTTTTCACATTTTTTTTTGATTTTATACTTAACCAATTTCATCCCTTTTTAAAACAAAATTCCAACAATCTCCCACATGAATTGAAATTTCAAATACATAAATGATATGGAGATGCTTGTAGAGGGCAAGAGAACAAACATTGTATTAGGAGAGTTAGTTTCCGACTAATTGGTGAACACCATATTTTGAACCATTTAGCCATTAGTGTAAACTAAGACAACAGTACTCACACAAATATCTTCCCTAAACCGTTTTTGTTCTCATGTGTTCATTTTGGCCATGAAATACCCTTAGGTTTCATAAGTGCTTTTAGAGAATTTTAGCCTCAAACAATTCGTATTGAAGCGACCCTACTTCACATTACGTAGGCGACCTCTTATTAAGAGTATTTGTGATCTCCACTTGACTTAATTAAGATATATGAATCATTGAAAGTGTATTTTAACATTTTAACATTCTACAGAAAACACTTCCAATATCATATGAATGGATATGAATAATTTCATAAATGTTTCATTAAATTTACATAACTTAGATGTCCTCTTAAACTAAGATCTTGGGATCTTTTGTTAACAAGGTAGGGTTACCATTACAAAGAATTTTACGTAGTAGGCTTTAATTACATTACTTTCGATAGGCAACATATGTGATCTCTCAATAAGCCTTTCGTAAGCAAATCCGTGATGTTCTCCTTAGATTTCACATAATTTATAGAGATAATACTATTTGAGATCGGTTGATTAATGGCATTGTGTCTACAATATATATGTCAAGACTTACCATTATAGATGATATTTTGTGCCCTTCCAATAGCTGATTGACTATCAAGATGTATACTTATTGTAGGTATTGGCTTAGGCCAACATGGAATATCTTCCAAAAAGTTACGAAGTCATTCTGCTTCTTCACCTGCTTTATTCAAAGCTATAAACTCCGATTTCATCATTGATCGAGCTATATAAGTTTGCTTTGTAGACTTCCATAATACAAAAGCCCCACCAGTGGTAAACACATAACCACTAGTAGACTTGGAATTATGTATATCGAATATCTGATTCGCATCACAATATCCTTCTAATACTGCAGAATATTTGGTGAAGTGTAATCTAAAGGTTAAGTTATGCTTTAATACCTAAGAACCCCAGTGAAAGCCTTCCAATGATCATAGATTTAATTACTTGTAAATCTACTAAGTTTATTCACAACAAATACTATATCCGGTAAAGTGTAGTTCGTAATGTACATTATATTGTCTATAACCTATGAATACTTTAGTTGTGACATTGGTTCACCCATATTCTTGACTAAGTGTAGATTTAAGTCTATAGGGACTTTCACGGGACTTTTCTCAAATACATTAAATCTCTTAAGTATACTCTCAGCATAATGAAATTGAAAAAGTTCTATTCCTTCATATGTTCTAGAGATCTTAATCCCTAATATCACAACAATCACACCCATGTCTTTCATGTCAAAATATTTTGTTAATATTTTCCTGGTGTGTATGATTGTTTAATGACTATTGCACATAATCAACATGTCTACATATAGACATACAATTGCATAGGCATTTGGTATATGTTTTATGTATACACACTTGTCACACTCATTAATTTTAAATCCATTTAACAACACTGTTCTTTCAAAATTTTGATACCACTGATTATCAGCTTGATTCAACCCATATAGGGACTTCACAAGTTTATGAACCTTTTTGTTTTTTGTTAGGAGCAATGAATCATTCAGGTTTCTCTATGTATATTTCATCTTATAACTCACTATTTAGAAATGTCATTTTCATATCCACTTGATGAATCTCAAGTTTATGCAATGTAGCTATTGCAATTAGTAATCTTATCGAAATGATTTTAGTCACAGGTGAGTAGGTGTCAAAGTAGTCAAGTCATTTTTTGCCTATATCCTTTAGCAACCAAGATAGTTTCATATTTATCAATAGACCCATCCAGTTTTAATTTCTTCTTGAAAATTCATTTACACCATAAAGGGTTATTTCCAGTGGTAAATCAACCAACTCTCAAGTATGATTTTGCATTATAGAATCTATTTTAGTATTGATAGCTTCTTTTCAATGCAGTGCTTCCGATATAAACATTATTTCATTAAATGTCTTTTGATCATTTTCTACCATGTAGGTTAGAAAATCAGGACCAAATGAAGTAGATGTTCTAATCATTTTACTACACATTGGTTCTTCATCATTTAAAGTACCATTTGTAGTTTCTTAAATTCTTTTATTCGAACTTACATTTTCCTTTTTTTACATGGAAAGATACCTTCGAAAAGTGATGCGTTTCTCAATTTTATTATGGTGCTTTTAATACATCTTGAACATCTTATTTATGAATAAGAAAATAATATGCACTACTATTATTGGCGTATCCAATAAATATACAATCAATCATTTTAGGACCAATTTTCACGTGTTTCGGCTTTGATACTTCAACCTTAGCTAAACACCTCCACACTTTCAAGTGTATATATGGAGGATAACATTTCCATAATTCACGTAGAGTTTCATCCATTTTCTTTAAAGGTATATTCTTTAGAATGCTATTCTTTAGAAAGTATAGATTCCCGCCACAAGTTCTGAGGTAGGCCCGAACTTATCAACATTACATTAATCATTTTGTTAAGAGTTCAGTTTTTGCGTTCATCAATACCATTTGGTG
This sequence comes from Fraxinus excelsior, assembly GCA_019097785.1. Lineage (NCBI taxonomy): Eukaryota > Viridiplantae > Streptophyta > Magnoliopsida > Lamiales > Oleaceae > Fraxinus > Fraxinus excelsior. The sequence goes on from CM032643.1 coordinate 13,683,547, forward strand.
TTGTTGTTTGATGAATGATTCCATATTCGGAATAATATTCTTCAAACGGTGTCTCATATTCTCCTCATCTATCACTATGAATGTTCGTTGTTCATTTTCCAAGTTGATTCTCAACTTCCGTCTTATAATGTTTGAAAACATCTCAAGCTTTGTCTTTGCTTGTTAGTAAATATACATAATAATACTTTGCACAATCATCAATGAAAGTAATAAAATATTTCTTTCCACATTTAGTTTGAACAAATTTCAAATTTCAAATATCGCTATGAATTAATTCTAAAGGTGTCATGTTCCTTTGAACCAAATGAAAGTGTGTTTTGGACTATTTTTGCTCAACACAAATCTCATATTTATGATTAGGATCAAATTTAAGCGTCAAAATTAAATTTTGATTCAAGTTTACTCACATATTTGTAATTCGCATGTCCTAATTGATTATGCCATAAACAAGACAACTCAAGGATATATGTAGAATTCAAACTTTTATTCATAATGCTTGTACAACTATAAGAACGTTCATTTTGAATATTCCATCAAATAAGTAGCATTTACCAACATACATATCATTTTTAGTGAGTACAAATTTATTGGATATAAATACAAGTTTTAAAGACAACAATATAAAGTTCTTGCGAATGTATAGTACATGTAGGACATTGTTGAGAACTAGCTCTTTGATGAAGTCATCTTTAAAGTAATCTTCAATTGTCCCTCAACTTTCGAGCTTGTAGAATTTCTCATGAAAAGTTGTTCTCCATTTAATTTTTTATAGGTTGAAAGCATAGTCTTGTCTGCACAAATGTGGTGGGTAGCACTTGCATCAACCCACCATTCCCTTGAATTACCAACATTGTTGCATTCAGAAACAACCGTAGACAAATTCATATGTTGTACCCTTTCAAATAGGTGTCTATTCCAATCACATTTGCTTGTGCGTTCTGCTTATGCTTTCGACATTCCTTATAGCGCTTGCTTTTCCATAATTGTAGCAATTGTCTTTGAACTTCTTGACATTCTTGGAGTTGTTTCTTTTCGGTGCAATACCTAAAACCTTACATTTTTTGTTGACATTAGAACTGGATTCCACAAAGTTTGCTCTAAGTTCAACAATAAACTTCTTTTTGGTCTTTCTATTGTCTTTCTCAATTTTCAAATGGACTATCAATTTCTCCAAGTTCATCTCCTTGAGTTTGTGCTGCATATGGTTTTTGAAATCTCTCCGTAAAGGTGGAAGTTTCTTACTGATAGCAACAACTTAGAAAGACTCATTCAACTCCATTTTCTCCACATGAATGTCATGAAGTAGGACCTGTAAATCTTACAATGAACTAATGACAGTTTTGGAATCTATCATCTTATAATCAAGGAACTTGTTCATGCCAGCATCCTCCGTTTTATACTTTTTCTCCAAAGAATCCCAAAATTCCTTGGCCGATTTTATAGCACTATACACTTTATAAAGTGTATTGTCCAATCTATTTAAGACACTTTTTTTGCAGAGAAAATTCAAGTACTTCCATGCATCCAATGCACTAATCGATTCACGATTATTTTCCTTTTCTTTTACCGTAGGAGAGGTTCAGTTAAAAACTTTGCCAAGTTCAAAGTGGAGCCGTAAAACAAAATCTTTTGTTTCCATCTCTTGAAGTCCACTCCTCCAAATTTCTCCGATTTTTCCCCATGTGAAATTGGATTATTTTGAAGTGGTATAGCCAAATGCGGAACCACATTATTTGTACCATTTGTTGTTTAATTCGAAGTAGTCTCAATGGTATTCATTTCTGTTACATAAACAGAAGTTCAACAAAGTTAAATTAAAGAAAGTAATAGCACAAATTCCCATTCCAAAAGATGAAGGGAATAGGTTTTGATCCAACAAAACAATGAAGTTTTGTACCGAGATTGTTGAGGGATATTGTATAATGTTGTTTTTATATGTGGATAACAAAATGACAAGTTTAACAATGTAGGAACAATGTTAAAACAGAATAACAACTTGGTATAAACCAAAAGTACAAATGAAGAAGAAAAATGGATGTAAGGATCTGAGGCAAGTGATGACACTCTTTTTTTAAGACAAATTTGCCTCGCCACGGTGCTAATGGAGTAACGAAAATTGTCTCCCATGATATAACGGATTAATTCCTTGTAGTAAAAGTTCTTCAAACTACAAGGCAACCACGAACTTGAACGAATTTTTCTCTCTGCACAGAGTGATTTTGAATGCAAAGTTTCAGAAAGTTTTGAGAAGAATTTTGATGCAAGACTCAAGAATATGGTTCAGGATGCCTAAATGATGTTCAACGGGTCCAATATATAGAGGTATATGGGTTGTGGATGGAAAGAGAAGCCCTAAAACTGAGCAACCTTTACAAGGGCCGCAACCCTTGCTATCCCTCGTTTGCCGCCCTTGCCCCGCTCGAGCGACAGTTATAGGTGCTGAAAATCTAATTTTTTCCTCAAACTTTGGACCACAATTTCTCATTCATTAGGAATTGGTTTTGAGATCCCAAATGTACAACGATCATCTACTCGATGACTAAAACAAATATTCTATTTATTTTCATAATTTGACTATCAAATCAAATTCGAATATTTGACCAAAATTGACATGAAAGTCACTTTTCACATTTTTCATGGTTTTATGCTTAACCATTTTCATCCCTTTTTAAAACCAAATTCCAATAGAAATTTCCTAACCATTAAGTTCAAGAAGGCATTGCAACTACAATACTTCTATCTTTGGCTAAATCTCTCTAGCCAGGTGGTTGTAGACTGAGCTTCAAATGGAGCAATTACCATGAAATCGGCAAATGAAGCATTTTAGTTATTTTTAGAGATTGACTAGCTATGATTCTACATGACAATTTAACTAGATAACAACAAGCAACTGAAGGGGATTCATGAGATCGATTTGTATACAACGCATACAATTAGCTCAGATAATCTTTGTCTATGCTTTAAAAGTTTAATTGTAAGTAACTATAGTTTAAATTGATTTTTTTATTTATTCATGAAAATTCAAAAAAAAAAGGAATTCGGACATTAGGAACCGTAATATAAAGTTATGTTTTATATCATTAATTTGATTAACTTAAAAGGAGAGAAAAATAAGAGGAAGTTCTCTACAAATACTTTTATAATAATGAATTGAGTAAGTATAGTACCACCACAAAATTTAATTACTGCATCAAATTATAATCACACCACAATGAAAAATTATTTTCAATAAACACACCACAACAAATTTACAATTATACTCCTAATACAATAAAAACTAAAAATGAAAAACAAAATACAATATTGTGGTGTACTCATTTCTATCATATTTAATTAGATCATTTGATTAAGTACCAGTCTAGAAATGATATCGTCGGAGGCAATCCCACTTACATGCATCAATCGACTCATATCCTAAACCAAGTTCTCGTAACATACGTCTCACTTCGTATAGTGATTTTCCAATCTTAGTTCTTTCTGGAAATGCTTCCCTTAATAATTGAAGTAACACATCTAATGACTTGTTACTTCAACGATTTAACACCTTAATATGCATGAACTTCACTATAAATGTCAATATAGAAAATTTGGTACAACCTGGATATAACTCTTTTTCAGCTCGCCGAAATAAGTCCGAAAAATCTTGTGTAAATGTATTTTGTTCATTAGGAAAACCATCTCCAACAACATCAAAATGCATTCCCCCTGTAGCATCTTAAAATGCTACCATCATATCATCATCTTCCACACCATCTTGGACGCTCTCTGAATCATCATCAACACCATTCACTATCAATGGTTCTCCATGAAAAATCCAATTTTGATAGTCAAATCCTTCCACCAATAAATGCTGCTCAATCCAATTTTGATAGTCCCTAAGGACAACGAGTCTTGTTATCATTGTCCAGATGATTTTTTTTTTTCCATTTCGATGAATGATTTAACACCATTAGTGTATTCATCTGGCAACTTATCTTGACACCATATCCAACTTTTATTTATGTTGATACCAGAATTTACTTAACTAAAATAGATAAATTAACACAGAGAAAAATGAGAAATAACGAGATGCGTCTAAAAGGAAAATACACACGTTTTTGCCATAACATTTATCACAACTACAAGTGTTTTTTAAAATTGATGACTTGCAGGGCAAAAAGGGAAGAATGAAGATAACAAATGATTTGCATAGAAAATATTATTCCTAAATAATAGTTTTATGAAAAGAAATAGTTTTTTATTATTATTTTCTATGTTGACACCAATACTCAAAATAAAAAAAGATAATGTATCAAACCGAAGTAAACCTTTCCTAAAGGTGAATTCAAATAAAAAATTATGACTCTTCCAACGTCATTCAAAATTTACAATCAATGTAATATAAATACACAATCATAGAAACAGAGCTAAGAAAATACCATTATAAATTATTTCAAAAACCAATACAAATGATTGAAAAATAACAAGTAAAAGAAGTCGATTTCATGTATCGAGAGAAGCCGTGATACCGGAGAAGGAGAGAGATTGGCCGACGGTGTGAGTCAAACACTGCAACAGGTAATTGTGGTATGTTCAGATGCAGCGATAGCATCATCGGTAGTGAGTCCTTTCAAATCTTATAACAACAACTTGAAGAAGAAAGGTAGAGAAGAGTTGAATTTTGTGGGGTTCCGGTGTTAAAGTTCTTTTTATGTGTATTGACAATTTTATTTATTTTGTAAATCAATTCTAATTGGGCTAAGTTTTTAAGCCCATGTTTAATGAAGATTAAAATTAGATTTTTAATAGAGTTTGATAAAAAACTATAAAATGTATAGTTGAGAAGTTGTTGGATCTATAACTATAAGGTTAAAATTAATTGATTTTAGGCCAAGCTCGAATAGCTAATTTGAATCAAAAGAACCGATAACTGTTGGTGGTGTTAATCTGTTTAATTTCAAAATTTTGTTGTTCAATTTGGATTGCAGCTAACCCATTTCAATTAGTAAAAGGACGACGTGTTTATTTCACGGTAGAATACTTTAAAACTACATAAACATGGTCTCGATCTATTTATTTCGCTAGAAATTGCCAAAATCATTTTTAAAAAATAGGATTTTATTGCGTCAAATGAAGATTAGGTTCAGAGAGCATTCGGTGGTCGCTGGAGTGGAGTCGTATACTGCAACCATCACTATTGGTCGTTAGAAAATGCCAAAATCAATAGAAAAAAGTGGGATTTTATTGCGCCAAATGTTTTGGCGACCACAATATCGGTGGATGCAAACGATTAGGTTAAGGGACCATTCCGTTGTCACTGGATTGGAGTGGTATTCTGCAACCATCACTATTGGTCTCTAGAAAATGCCAAAACCAATCGAAAAAATGGGATTTTGTTGCGCCAAATGTTTTTGTGACCATGACATCGGTGGTTGCTGACGATTAGGGTAAGGGACCATTCAATGGTCACTGGAGTGGAGTGGTATTCTGCAACCATCCCTATTGGTCGCTAGAAAATGCCAAAACCAATCGAAAAAGTGGGATTTATTGCGCCAAATATTTTGGCGACCACGACATCGACGGTTGCAAACGATTAGGTTTAGGGACCATTCAATGGTTGCTAGAGCGGTTTTCATACGTGGGAAAAATTTCTCTTTTTCCCAACCAATCAAATTTATGGTCTCTAGTTCTCTAAATTGGCGACCAAACATTGGTCGCTATAGAACATAACAAAATTAGTCCAATTTTACTAGACCAAAACCTATACCAACCATTAGTTGGTTGCTGAGCATGTCTTATAGCAACCATGTTTTATTGGTCGCTAAGCCTTTGGTAGGTGGAGCCCATTTTTTTGTAGTGTGTATCCACTCCAAGCATATCGTTATCCTTCACTCTGAACTCTAACAAGCCATTAGAGTGATCAATTTAGGAATTAATTAGGGTTTGGGGATTACGAGAAATTGAATTTAGAGAGGTTTTTAAAAATTAGAATTTTTTTGTGAAATGGAGTTTTGGAGTACAACATGGAGAGTGAAAATGCCATTAGAGTGATTAATTTAAGAACTAATTAGGGTTTTGAGAATGGGTTAAGAAGATTTGAAAGGCGGTGATCGACGGTTGAGAGAAATTCTTTGCCAGAGCTTTGGGTGGGGGTGGAAGGAAGAATAAGATACAACAAGACTACTGTGTTGTTTCACTTGCCGAAATATTTATCCTTTTCATATCCATCCTTTGTGGAAGCCCCGAAAAAAAATGATGAAATACTAGTAGGCTCAAAATTTTTATGGTGGCCTAGCACCACAAGCCATAGCTCATGATAAACAATGCTTGGCCCATAAGAAATGAAAGCCCAATGCTGGTCCAACATGTTTTAAAATGAATAGATCTTGTGGAAGTTCATAGTGCAACCCAGGCCCATTTTCTTAAAATGATTCGATGAAGTTGGACGGAATTTAATGTCTTTCGAAGATCAGAATGAACACTTTTTGTGACTAAAATTGTCTTACTCCCATGATTAAACCGTATTTAGAACTTACCGTATTTAAAGAAGGCTAACCGGGATTTTTTTTCACATTTGGGTTGACCGAAGTATTGACCAAAATTGCCAAAAATGATAAAAACACGTTTTTTTTTAGAAATGTGGCATCAATTTCCATCTTAAATGACCACCCACGTTTTTGGAGAATAAAAACTTGCAAAAATTAATGCCTAAAACTCCCATAACCTATTTCAATTACTACCCCATTTTAATTAAAAAGACAACCTTTCACTTTCTTTAGGTTACTCCAGGACTACCTATAAATAGGTGCATGGTTTCATTTCAAAATCACCCACAACAATTTTCTAAACACTTTACACAAGAGAATGTAAGGCGAGAAAGAGAGAAAGAAGCAGATTTTTTTTTAAAACAAAATAGTTCAAGTGCCGTTACGAAGACAAAGGTTCAACGTCCAGCTTCATCAAACTTTTTTTTTTAGCAACATAAATTTCAAAGCATCAATGAAGGTAGGTGGCGGTTAAAAAAAAGTGTTACATTTCGTGCTCAAATTATAGTTTTCATTATACATATGTTTTCTTTCAAATGCAATTGTACCTCCGGGTACAGTGTTTTGACACCACAACAGTACAACAGTTAAATGAAAGAATGGTACCTCCGGGTACGGTGTTTCGGCACCTCTATAGTTGAATGATCATTCTTCGGCTCGAGGTCATGTTAAGTCATGACTCAACAGTTATAGGATTCTGCAGAAAATCCTTCTACACGACGATTCTTTCTTTTTTTTTTAAAAAAAAAAAAAAGCTACACATTAGAAATGTATAATTTGATAACGAATGCACCTATGATATCTATTGATTTTCAAACTCATGGGTCTTATCCCCTTACTACAGGTTGATACGATGCGTGGGACGTGGATGACGGTTGATGAAGATGCAACATGCTATGGAAAGGCCGGTGATTTTAATGTTTTCAATTCAATTAAGAAAATGTTTACTTTAAATAATTTGTTTCCTATGAAATGTCGTTTATGGAACTGCTCTAAACACATTTGTTTATGAATAAGTTATGCATTATGGAAATTATCTCACAAGTTGCTAGTTTTTATTTTAAAATAAAAATGTTAGCAAAGTGACGTTGCTGTTTTTCTAGAAATTTCATTTCTGCCTTGACTTCAAAAATCTGTAACTCGATCGTTATTTGGAATTTTCCAATGAAACCAGTGGCGTTTGATAGACTCATAAGTTAGCTACTGAATAGACTTGGAATCATGTCAATCCGATGTTGGTATAATTTTAAATGTCACTTAGAGTAAACTGCACTGGGTTACCTTCTAAACTGTGTCGTTGCGAAGTTTTGAGAAATATTTTTATATCTCATATGTTGCCGACGGAAGTTGATTTTTGAATATGTCATAGTATAAAGAGTTTTCTACCTTATATTAAAATTTCAAGAAGTTTCGAGGTCAATATTTATGCAAACGAATTTATTTTGTCACTACCCATATGAGATAGAAAAAGAAAACAGAAACATTATTTTTAAAGTTTTGCCAAAAAAATTGACGTCAATGATGGATGCAAGCACGGAAGATATTATAAAGACATTTTTTAATGTATTATTTTCTTTTAACAAATTGTTTTTGATTTAAATTTCATAACTTAAATGTTCAGCTAAAAGTAAGGTTGTTAACCATTAAGTCAACGGCTACAGTTAGGTGACGGTTCGATCCATACGGGTCGGGCCGTTACATCCTTGAAGAGGAATATGTCAAAGAAAGTTATGGTGTTCTTTTGCAATTCTATCAAATTTCATTCAGAGTTTTTTAGATACATTCAAATTGATTGTTTTGACATCCATGGAAAGCAAAAGCAGCAGAAACAAACTTCCACCTTTTTTGGTTTTTGATTTTTGGATTTTGGTTTATGCTGCGGCGATGGTTGGCTTATCCGACGATTTGAGGGTGGAGATTATTTTGATTTTGGGATGGGGTTGGTGAAGGAGACGGTAAAGAAACAACAAAAAAAATGTGGTGTACTTAATAAAATTTTAGGGTAATTATATATTAAAGTTCTAGTTATGTAATTTTACTTAAAGGCAATTTAAGTAAATAAAAAAAAATTAGAAATTGTGGTGCACTTTAAAATTTGTAATGGTTATATTACCCTAATGAATTTTGTCGACTATTTTTTCGTTTGTTAATAATTTCCCTTTTTTTGAATTTGTAGGACAAATATTTATACCTATTCTTTAAAAATGTTGCCAAATGCTCCCCCATTCTTTTTGCAGCAATTTTGACTCATTCAAGTGTCCTCAACAAACTAGATAAAGTTGACAAGAATTTATAATCCATATATATACTTTCTTTTTATATGAATTTCGAAGTATCTAAGCAATCAAGACAAGAGAGCACATTTTGATAAAAGAGCATTATTATCACTTCCCATGACTTTAATAAGAATTTTAGCTCGTTTAAAAAATAACAAAAAAGTTAGCAGGAGACAAATTTTATTGTGGAAATTACAGAATTCCAGTTATTTCAACTTTAGAGTGCAAAAATCAGGTGAGAAAATTTTTTAATCAAAAATCAGGTATTGATTTAAAAATTAAATATTATTCCCACCCAACCTAATTCCAAACCTTAAATCATTTTTCATCTACCTCTCCTTCTCTCATCGTCTCTCTCTACCCCCTCCATCTTCTTTAAATCGCCATCGCCGTTGAAGAGCTCCCGTCGCCGGAGAGTCGAGCAATGGCTTCATCGCCGCTGTACTGCGCCCTCACAGCCGACAATATGAGCGCCGCGCCGGCAGTGACATCGCCCTGCCGCTGCTAGAGTTCGGACTGTGCACCGGCCTTCTCTTGTCACGGTATCTCTTCTCTTTCAACGATGGAGTTGCCTGGATCTATAGTTGTTATAACTCCGATCGCGGTCAGATCCAGATCTACGTGTATAACGAGGTGTGACGTGGTGGTGGTGGAGGCATTGCGTTGGTGTTGACAGTGGTGGTGCTGCACAGAGGTAGCTACATGATTTGTGAATGACAGTAGTGTTGCGTGGTGGCGCTGGGGACATTTTCAGACGGATATGGGGCTGCCGCAGGGCACTGCCGATGTGAAGGTAGGTGGTGATTTTGTAGGCGGTGGCGCGGGGTGACGGCGTGGTGGTTTGACTGTGGAGTTTTATTGGTTGTGTGCAGATGATGGTGGTGGCCGTGTGGTGTGGCTGTGACGGGTTTGGGTTTTTTGTTGGGTGGTGGTTTATGGTGGCTGGTGGCTGGAGATTCGATAGTGGTGGTGGTTGTATTTTTGTTCACAGTTGATTGGATCTGGTAGTGACAATTTGGTGGTGGTGATGTGGTGTTGGTGTCGATGGTGGTGGTGATGATAGTGACGGGATAGTGGTGGATTTCGCAGCGGCGAAGACGTATGGAGGCGGTGGCGGGTGTTTTGTGTGGGGGTGATGGCTGAAGTAGTGCAAATGGTATATGACCAAGTATTTAACTGTGATCTAAAAATTTGACAATATGTGACTAAAAATAATCCGTGACCAACAAATTTGAAAATATGTGACCAATGAAATTAACCATTTTTTATCTGTGACCTAAAAATTATATAATATGTGACTGTAAAAAAATCTGTGACCAATTAATTTGGGAATATGTGATTGTGTGACCTGTAAATTTTGATCTGTGACCAACTAATTTGAAATCTGTGACCAACGAATTAATTGTGACTTATAAATTTTTTGAACTGTGACCGTAAATTGTAAATCTGTGACCAGGATGGTCACAGGAAATAGTCACCGGAATAATTGCCAGAATCGGAGCAGTCGCCGGAACGGTCGTCGGAGAAAAGTGGTGGTCGGAATGGTCGCCGGAATAATTCCCGGAGTGGGATGGGTGGTGCATATGGGATGAGTTAATTATATTATATTAGAATTAAATATTTAATAATAAATTGATTTAATAATTTATTATTTCAAAAAAAAAAACCTGATTTTTGAATTTTCAAATTATAAACCCGATTTTTGATTTGGTGTAAAGTAAACACCTTATTTATGAATTTTTCCCAATTTTATTTGGTATACAAACCCATTCTCTCCTTGGCCCAAGTATATAGTTCAGTATCTTCTAGGCCTCTAAGCCGACATAACATAGTGGCCCAATAAATTAGAAAATGGGCCTAATTAGTGCTTTTGGTTCACTCGTACCATATTTAGTCATGTTAACGAGCTCGCCGAGCCGAAACTCGAAGCTTGGGCTCGGCTCGAGCAAAAAAGGGTTGAGCTTTTTTGGGCCTGAGCCTAGTCGAGCAAAAGCTCGACCAAAAAATTCCGGGTTGACCCGAGCTTTTTCTCAAGCCTTAGCAGGCTGAGCCAAGCCACTCGGGTTTTGTTTTTTTTTAAAATCAACTGTGACAGCTGCCTGCAACTAGTGGTGGCAATGGGCTGAGCCGAGCCGATTCGACCCGTATACACATGAGCTCAGCTCGTGTTCGGTTGTAGCTTGGCTCGTTACTCATTGGACGAGCTCGGATTTTTAATATTTTTTATTTTTTTATTCTATACCTTTCTAAACCTTTAAAAAAAGTTATACCTTTTCTAAACTATTTTTAGATGTGCCTTTTCTACAACCTTTTTTTTCTTAAAAGATAAACCATCTTCCTTTATCCAGGCCTAGGACTGGCTACTTCAATTTCGAGTAGGCAAAGTTAAAAATTGTACACGAACAACTTGTTACGTGTACAATTTTTTAAAACAATTATAAAGGTATTATAAATTCTTTTTAATGAATATGGTTAAATTAAATATCACTTAATGAGATGCACTTTCGGCATATTTATCTTGCGGTCGAAAATGACCGTCTTGCTAGTCCTTCACGCACATTAATGCTTTCAAAATATCTTCTTTTAGTCGTCTCCTAATCTTGGAGAAAACCTCTTACGTGCACTAAAAGTAGACTCCGAAGCTACAGTGCTAACCGGAGGTATTATTAGGTCTTTTGCCATCGCAGAAACCACTTACTATCGACATTCATACCTTCACTAGAATTCAATTACTTCTTTTGAATTCTTCTTAATTGTTTTGTTATTAGGTATATTATGATTAAAGTAATCAATTTATTCAGCACGCAACGAATTTGGACTTGCGTCCGATGTTTGATTACATGCGGTAGACAAACTAATACTAGAGGAACGACATGCATTTGAATCATATCTATATGAGTTAATGCCTTCGAATAAAGTTAAAACTTTAGTGTCGTCTTATGATAGATCAATGGGAGGAGTAGGTCTACAGCTAGAGGGTACTCGATTAATATGTGTACCCATTCGTTCTGCATATAGTTTATACATTTCACATAAAGTTTGTTCTAAATTTCTATAAGTGATAGGTACATTAAAAGTTAAAGCTCTTGAAATCTGATCAATTACAAATTTAGTACCCAATAAATTATATCAGGTGTCCATGATGCATGCTAACTAAAATAACATAGGCAAGTCTTCTCAATATTTTGTAAACTTTAATTCCATGGAATATAAAATTGAACTAAAATCGGGGTCATTTTTATATCTATGAAAAACCCTAAGAATTATATAAAGGGGTTCAAGGACCATACAATTAGTGGATAATAAACTCCAAACAAAATATTTGTAGAATCATAAAAACTTGTCAAACTTTTTATAATTTTAAAAGCTAACATCCAATCGGACTCATTCAAAATAGTATCATCATCGTTTCTAATATGCCTTTGTTATAAAATTCAGTTACTAAATGTTCAAAGCCTTCACATGATTTAAATAATAACTAAGTGGAGTTCCATATATGCCATATGTCATTAATAAATGTTTTCGTATGCGTCACCCCAGATTCGATACAAAAATTCTCAAATGTTTGTTTTCTACTAGGTGAAATCGTCATATACACTAGTGCATCCCTAATTTTTTGAATTTCATTTTTCATATGTTTTAAACCGTCTTGTACTATTAAAGTAAAAATATGGCATACACATCGAATATGAAACAAATAACCATTGAAATGGGATGCAGTACTTTGCACAATTTATCGATAACTACCTTATTAGTAGTAGCGTTGTTGATGCGTGAATTTCTCAACCGCAAGTGTACGGTGTCAAGTTTTAATATAATGAGAGTACAGTATCATTTTCCACAGGGATTGAAATCAAATCCTAATAATTTCTATAATTAAAATAACCTTAATGTTATCTAGAAAACCAAAATATTCGAGTGAAATAACTAACTAAACTAATTTAATAAATTAATAACGCAATTACACAAAATTAATACCAATGGAATTAAACTCTAGAGATCCAATTTCACCTAACTATCAATTATGCTTCGATCATCTAACTATTCCTTAATTTACTCTTATGGTTTATTAGTTAAGAACCCGAAATTATCTTAATCCCCTCTCTCGATGGCGAATTGAGAATTACCCTTAAAACCCTAATTTTGAGTCTTCATCTAAAATTAAGATGATAAAATACATTTAGATCTTTGGTTCTCTTAATGACTACAAAGGATTTCATAGGTCTCTCAAACTCTATAATTTCCTTTATCAATGGTCACTATTTAGAATTCATTCTCTCAATAGTAAATCCCAAATTCCATATCATTCAAATAGTGATCAAGCATTCGAAAGCATTAAAAATAGATAAACACAAATAAACCAATTGAATAACTATTGAAATAGATAATTAAATGATTAAAGCATAATCTCTAGTGTTGGCTACATCGTATCTCTAGAAAAATAAATTACTCCATGAAAATATAAAAGAAAATACAATCCATGTTCTTAAACATTGATAAAATAGAGAAGATTAATAAAGAATAAGAAAAACTCTTTGATTTGTGGATTCCTCAATCTCCAAGGGTCTTTTCTTGATATGGTTGTTGTTTTTCGTCTCCCAAAAGTGCTTTTTTCGAATCCTACCAGCTGTATTTATAGTCACCCCCTTTAAACTCGTCAGTTTTATGGCTTATTTGGCAAGTGGTGTCGTCGCGGCGCATGAGCGCCTAACCTCCTTTGGAGGGACGCCAATTTTAGGCGTGGGGGTACCAGTTGTTTCGGGTGAAAATCAATTCTGAAGCTTCCAATGGCACAGGGGCGCCACTTTTGGGCGCGGGGGCGCCTGAACCTTTGGGTAAGAAACAACTGTATTGCACGTCCTTCAGTAATTTTATCATAACCTCTTCTCCCGATATCTGATTGAGATGATTCAAGATGTGTTAGAAAGAAAACTCAAAGGGCTACAACTTTGCTTCAGACATTATCCTCAATTTGATCGTTTACTATATCAAAAGTGAGTCTCAATATGAGACTAAAAATTCGGAGCAAAACCTTTTTCGGTTGGAATTTGATGTGTGATCACTCTTTGGTTATATTTGATCCCTTTGACATCTTTCTTCATCCAATTGACCATTAACATTCTCAAATCTTCATCATGAGATTCGGCGTTTTGAATATTTTCACTTTAGTCCCCGGACTTTGGATCTCTTACTATTTAGTTCATTTATCCAATTTTTGTCAACTTTAGATTATTTTCTTCAATCTCATCACCCTACATCACAACATCAAAGTCACGCATTAAAACATCAACAACTCATAAGAATTAACCAAATAACAAGTTTAATGGCATTGATATCATGAGCGAAATATCACTCATCAATTGTCGAACGTAAATGAACGAGTTTTACTCTCGTAACGATATTCTCTAATAGCATTCAATATGTTGTTAGCGTTGTGAGGGAACTCAATAATTTTAAAAGAAATAATTTTTTTATGCATACACCAAAGTAAGTTTATGCAGTGTGCAGTTGCAGCTATATAACCTCTTTTATTAATCCATTCCCATATATCTAAAGTTAAAGATATAACACCCTCATCTTTTTCTAAATCGGCGATCAATAGTTTCTTTGAATGAATGAAATATTATATTGTATCAAAATGAAGAGTATTTCGACTTACCCTAACATACCTCGGTTGAAGATATTCTTTCGCATATGAGACGAAATGTTCGTTGACCGCTATCGCTAGAGACAACTCAGCAGCGACAACGAACTTCACAATTCTCGTTCGAGCTTTTTCCTCCGAATACATCCACATAGAAAGTGTCGTAGTAGTAGTACCGATGCCTGGACTACCAAATTGTAGTTGCGTTTGACCCACAGGAAGCAGGCCATGTTTGGCCGCACATGCTCTGTAGTAACGGTTGAGATGGATGGTTCCAATGCCTTTTTACCATGCCAATCGTTGTTGACAGTATTTACATACTAGTTTAGATTCTAGAACTCCATCGACCACATGATCAGTTTGAATCAATTTAAAATGATCACAACATTTTACCTGTTTTTCCCCTTTCTCTTCCCTCTTGTATTGAATATATCTAATTCAGGTTCATCCTCCCGTTCTCCTCGAAAACATCAACGCCATCTAAAGAAATTGGATAAATACTTCCATGTGCATCGAAATTCTAATTATTCTCGGGAATAAGTACTTCATTTAGACTAGTGAATTCATTATAAAATTGACTTTGCGACGTGATAGATGATTCGCCTATGATACTGAACAAGCCTTTAACAAATGAGCGTGGATCCATTTTTGAATTGATATAAAATGCATAGTGAGTAACAAATCAAGAATTGAAAGAAATTTGACGTGTAAGATTGTAATTGAAAATTTGTAGTGGGATAACTGATATTGAATAATTGAAATTGAATGTTGAAGTAGAATTGAGAAATGAATGTAGACTATGTAGTAGTGTAGAAAATAGATTGTAAAATCAAGATTATAACTCAATAATGTAAAATGTAGAAGAGAATCAAGTGATTAGAGAGTAGAGAATGAGAGTTGGGTGGAAAAAATGGATTAAGGGAAGGATATTTATAGGGCAAAAAATAATATTGAAAAAGAAAAATAATTCAGTAACCAGAACGGTCAATGAACAAAATTCAGTGACCGTTTCAGGCACTGAACTCTTAAGGCGAGCTCGTGGCTTACCTATTAACGAGCCCACGAGCAAGGCTTGTAGGCTTGCCTTTAACAGTCTCGTGGGTGAGCTCGTAGCTTCCCCACGAGCTCTCGTCTAAAAAATGAGTCGAGCTTCAGGCTCATCTTTTGACGAGCCTAAGCGGTTCATGAGCCCCCTTTTTTCGCGGGCCAAGCAATCAAACCGCTCGACTCGATTTCCACCTCTACCTGCAACACAGGAAACTGTGATACACAGCTAGCTGTCTGGAAACTGCGACATCTATGACAGCTGCTTGCAGTTTGTATGTAGTTACATTATTTTTTTAAAATTTTTTTAGCTTTTTTTATACTTGGCTAAGTTGGCTGGGCGAGCCACTCGGGCTAGCTTGGGCTTGAGCCTTTGCCCTAAAATGGGGCTCGGTCCGAGCCTCGGCTTGATGGTTCTGACCTACGAGCAGGGTTCAACTCGGGCTTTTCCGATCCAAGCCACGAGCAGCCCAAGTCGACGAGCCATTTTACCATCCCTAACCATATTAATGCCATAGGCCAAGGGACTCTCCAATCTCAGAATTTGCAACAGAGGCTAAGGGAGTTCAATCTCTATCCCCATAGTCGTAGTAAATTCAAACCATATAATTATGTTGTTTGTATATGGGTATGCATATTAGCTTTTGTTATTGATATGAATTATTTAAATCAAGTCCCATGTTTAACGTGTTAGTATGAATTCACATAACATTGTTGCTTTCTAATTGAAGATCTTTCTTTTGTTTACTGAGAAAATGTTGGAAAATGAAGTGTGAATGTAAATGTAAATAGAAATTGAACCTAAGAATGCTGCAGAATAATCACGAAATGAAATGAGAGATATATCAATAATATAATGGCTTGTGACGAACGAAGAAAGGACCAGACACAAGTATAACAAAAAAGACTGACCTTTAGTTAGAATTATACATACCAAAACAAGTGGCATAGGTAGAATTCTTTGATTCTATTGCAACAACTAACATAATAGGACTGTTTTCAATCATATTTTGATTTTCTTAGAAATGCTGCTTCATTTATTGCTTATTTGCTTCCAATTCACAACTCAATATACGTAAAATGTATTTGCATGCTTATAACCAAATTCCAAGCAGTGAAACTTGCTTGAAATTACAAAAATGAGGTTGAATCACTTGCCTTTGTTATGCTTCTTCATATACTGCTTTGTACTCACTTTCTGGTAAGAAACTCAATCACAATGAAATGAGTTTTATAGCCACAATCCAAGAACTAAATTTAAGATGTTATACTTCCAAATCAAGTCACAACCCTTATGTGTTTTTCACCATTTTCTCCTCACGTGAATTATGCATGTGGAGGTTGTATATGGAAGTTAAAGGTTGTGGGAGGTTGAGTTTCAAATTCAATTTATAACTCATCCTTGCAAAACCCATTTCCATTTAATTCAGGTCGGATCAACTTATATGGGCGACTTGTTTATTCCAACATCTCTCACTCGCACATGATAGCTTTGACGTGATTCTAATGTAATATACCAATTATATCTATCTCAATATCTCCAAGTTCATACATCTAGGTAAATGGATCGTGCGACCTTAATTTAAGAGCACACAATATTATACACCTGTTATGGATATATAGCAACTCTATCAAAGGAAATATATTTCTCGTTATACCCCCATAAATATTTTGTAACAACAGCTCGAGTATTTCTGACCCCTCAAATAATCAAAGAACATGCTCGACTTTCTCATTTACATTGTATTGATAATTTTGTTGCAAAACTCAAATAATTAACACAATTACCCGGCCAGTGCAAACAAATTGGGGTGTTAGATAAAATAATTTTCCTTTCTACTTGAATCTCTTAATTTCAAGCCAGCTGCTTTCCTAGACATGTCCCAATCAAATCGAATCAACCATAGTTATTGGCAACATGTTAAAGTAGCAACACCAAAGTAAAATTGTGAGAAACAGTCAAAAGTCATAAGGGTATATAAGTTAGGTCATATGTACCTCAAAGACTCACATAATGAAGAAGTATGTATCAATTCTTTCATTTCTCATTGGTTGTGAAAGCACACAGGATATGAAGCATGTGTTATGGTGTTTTCTCCCTTTTTAGGGTGTAATGTTTAATCTTACAAATTAAATACACTGTACAAATTATAGTTAAGATAT
This sequence comes from Fraxinus excelsior, assembly GCA_019097785.1. NCBI lineage: Eukaryota > Viridiplantae > Streptophyta > Magnoliopsida > Lamiales > Oleaceae > Fraxinus > Fraxinus excelsior. The sequence goes on from CM032643.1 coordinate 13,701,198, forward strand.
TTCTCGATATCTAACCTGAGTTCTTATGTTTATTCCTCTAGGCAATCTCAATCGATAATTTTATTGGGCTATTAAGCAGGTTTAATGGTTAGCAAAATTTATTTCGATTACTTGTAATCTCATCTTGATACCTCATCAAGGAAACTGGATGATAGACACAACATTATTACTTTGTTTCATCTCAACACACAAAAAATTGTCTGAAGCAATTGTTCGTGTGAGTAAACCAATCTCAACCTGTTTCACATACTTTATGTGTACATATTAAACGACAATCTAATAATCATAACAAAAGATCAAAAACATTGTTCATTAATTGACATATAAAAAGTTACAAAGTACATAATTCAGATTATATGCAATCCTAAAGATTTAACACGATTTACAAAGAAATCTCTAGGGATAGGTTTAATAAATGGATCAACTACCGTTTGGTGCATAGAAATATATTGCAAACTTAATTCTTTTTTTCCTATGTTGTCTCTTACAAAATTATATTTTGTATCATTGTATTTGGTTCTAGTGTGATATTTGGGATCTTTGTACATGGAATAACTAACTATCAAAGTAAATCATTATAGGTCCCACATAACCACTAGCGACTCTTGTTGTGAGAATCTCCTTAACTAAATAAATTTCTGTACCGTTGAAGCAGATGCTACGAATTCTGCTTCCATTGAAGTCAAGGAAATGTACGTATGTTTCTTGCTACTCCAAGAAATGGTGCCGCTATTAAACAAGAATAAATATCCCAAAGTTGATTTACACTCATCTGCGTCTCCACCCCAATCGGTCTCTGTATATCCCTTTAAGCACAAATCATTCCCTTGATAGCACAAGAAATAATTAGCACTACCTTCAGATATCTCAATATCCTCTTAACATCTTTCCAATGCTCTCTTCTAGTATTATATTGATACTTGTTGACCAGACCAATGGCATAACAAATGTCAGAACGAGTACACATCATAGCATCATCAAGCTCCCAGCCGTACTAGAGTATGGTACTCTAGACATTTCTTCTTTTTCCTCGAAAGTCTTAGGACACATATGAGGACTTAGAGTTTCGTCTTTTGATACAGGACTGTCAATGGGGTTACAATTCTCCATTTAGAAACGTTCAAGAATTTTCTTTATATATGCATCTTGTGACAAAGCAAGAAGCCTCTTTGAACGATCTCTATGAATTTTAACACCAATATATAATCTGTTTCACCCATGTCTTTCATTTTAGAATTTGAAGACAACCATTTCTTAATGGTTTTAATATACTTTTTTATCATTCTCAGCCAGTAAAATATTATCTGCATAGAGAGATAAAATTACAAATTTCTCATTGGACTTTTTTATATAAATACAGTGACCTTCGTTCTTCATGACAAAATTATATGGAATAACCGTTTAGTCAAATTTCAAGTACCATTGTTTAGAAGACTGATTTAGACCATAGATTGATCTTTTCAATTTATAAACTTTATTATCTTGGCCTGTTTTAATGGAACATATCGATTGTTGCATGTAGATTTCTTCATCAAATTTCTCCATAGAGAAATGTAATATTCACGTCCATTTGATGTAATTTTAAATTTAAACGTATCACTCTGACTAAGAGTATTGAACTAAATCTCACTACTGGTAAAAAGGTATCTTCATAATCTATACCTTTTGTTGAGTATAATCATTTTCTACCAAGCGAGCCTTATACCTCTCTATAATCTTATCAGCTTTTCGCTTTATATTGAGAACCCATTTGTTTCAAATAGCTCTCCTACTAGACAGAAGATCAACCTGTTTCCAAACTTGAATTGATTTCTTAGATTTCATCTCTTCTTCGATTGCATTCTTCCACTTTTCCTTTTTAAAACATGATAGAGCTTCTTGTACTGATTTTAGTTCATCATCATCTTCTAAAGATACTAGGAGAACTTGTGTTTCAATCTTGAAATGATGTTTAGGGATACTTTTTCTAGTACTTTTACGAAGTGAAAGCTCCAATGTGACCCTATCACTTCAAGATAAATTGCTCTCACTTGGTTCAACAGGTGGAAGCACTTCCTCTTGTACCTCAATTGATCTATCAAGTACAACCCTATCATCATATTCAAACAAAGGTTCTCCCTTTCTAATTTCTTTCCTACTAGGAAAATCACTCTCAAGAAATATCATATATCATGACTTTATTTCAGTTATAGTGTCATCCTGATTTTCACCTATGAGAAAGTACATTTTGAATTGGTCTGAGTATTTTATAAAGATACACTTCTGGCCTCACATACCTAATTTCCAAAGGATTGAGAACTCATGGATATAGGCAGCTGGTCCCCAGGATTTAAGAAAACTAAATCAGGAGATCTACCAGTCCAGAGCTAATACGGTATAATATTTACTAATTTAGAGGAAACTCTATTCAATATATAGGTCGTAGTTAACAAAACATCTCCTTAGTAGTAATGGGTAAGTTAGCTTGCGTCATCATAGATCTCACCATTTTTAGCAACATTCTATTCTCCCTCTCAACAATACCATTTTGTTGTGGTGTGTTGGGAATGGTTAACTGTCTAACAACTCCCTTATCATTATATAGTTCTTTGAACTCTTCAAAAAGATATTCACACCCTCGGTCGATTCTTAAAGTGTTTACCTTTTGTCTTTAAATATCATTTAAAGTATTATAATGCCTTTGACTTATAAAAAATCAAATAGACATAACTATACCGCGTAAGATCGTCTACAAATGTCTTGCCCTCACATTCATAGGGCCAATATATTTGAATGGATTAACTACAATGGAAGTTCGACTCTTAAGGCTTTACCGAATGGTTTTTGTGTTATTTTTCCGATTAGATAATGTTCCCAAGTAGATAACAAAACCTTAGGGATTGAACATAGCAAGCTTTCTTTAGCTAACCTATTAATTCTTTCTTACCCAATATGTCCTAATCTAACATGCCATACATATGTATCAACATTCAAATCCTTAGAACGAGAAGATACATTCATAGAAAAACAATCATCAAACTGAAACCTAATCTTAAAATCAAATTGACATATATATCCAGATCAAAAATAAAAATCATCATTATAAATATAAACAGAATTACCTTAAAGTTCAAACTGAAACCTAATCTTAAAATACAACAACAAAAATTAAGTTCTTTCGTATCCCAGGTGTAAATAGGACATCATGAAGGAGATTAGTACAATCACCGCACAAATGCAACTTGCATGTACATCTCTTTTACTCCATTCTATCATCGTTGCCAACGTATATCCACCTTGTACTAGCTGGAAATCGTATAAGATTCAGTTAGCATAATAGTGCTTGAAACATAAATAGCACTAAAATAAGTATTTACAAGATCTACTTTCTTTGGCTTGGGGCATTCCCGAGCAAAGCGACCTAGCACCTAACGATTGAAGCATTTCAGCATGCTCCATCTTTCTTATTTTCAAACCATTTACCCTTTTTGTTGCACTTGAGTTTGTTTTTTTTAGGTCATTGTACAACTTCTTTTCCCTTTCCTTTCCTACCTTGGAACCAGTTCTTCTTATGTATAAAGCCTGAAGCTTTTCTAGAACTAGACTTAACCATGAAACCATGTCCCAGAGATTTAGCCACACCAAGGTCCTCATCCTCTAGTTCCACATAGCTGACAACATCAACAAATGCTTTGATGCTATCATTATAAGTCAAATTGACTTTCAAATGTTTCCAATTAACAAGAAGAGAGTGAATCAAAACCTGAATTTGTTGCTCATCAGAGAGTATGTGACCAACCAACTTTAGTTCCCTAATCATAGTAGATATTGTCATCACATACTATGTGATGTTGTGATTAGGAAGTTTCTTGTAATTGACAAACTTAATAGTCAGGTGTCTAAGTCTAGTCACACTAGTACCACCATATTTCTCCTTCAAATATGTCCAGATGTCATGAGTAGTCAAAAACTGCTCACACTTATGAATGAGATCGTCCACCACGAAACTTACCAAAATAAAACGAGTAGTGGAATCTTTCTTTTTCCAAGTCTGTTAAGTTTCATGATCCCTTCTTTGTTGAATATTTTGACCTACCCCTGGGTCCTCCATCATGTGATTAATGCCCTCAAGGCAATACTGCTCCTCCAGCACATATCAAATTTTATTGCATAAAGTGTTATAGTTATCGCCATTCAATTTGTCCTCCTTATTAAGGTCAGCTATGATATTCTTGGATGCCATAATTTGTCAAGATTTTAGAGTCAATCATATAAATGTCCATTAATGCGCATATATTTGCACTCATGCAAATTAAGTTTTATGATATTAACACTAGACATGGAGTTGAAAGTTTACTAAGCTCCCAATCATTGTCCATTATCCTAATATTACATTATCACAAAATTAATTTCATAGCACAAAATTTTATGTTCTAAGTCATAATTTCTTAAACTCCTTCAACCTTAAAACTCCTACTCAATTAAGCAATCGTCCATGTATAAAATAAGCAAGACATTTTGACTATATGTAATAATCATAAACGTATATATAATTCACAAAATGTCAAATACATGCGATCAGAATAAACTTCTCTATTCACCTATTAAATATGAAAAGAGCATTAAATAGATATTGTTTGACAATTTGAACTAACAATACATTGATAAATTGAATATAAAATTCATTTTCTGAATTTTATTTCCTCATCAAAATCATGATCAGATAGCTATAGGATAGAGGTGGTAAATTATCCATAACTTCAATAGCTCTATCATGCCAATATTTAGAAAAAGTCCTCATTAGATGATACACACTTTCCACTTCACATATAGGTTGTCCCAAATGCATCATTGCTTGACGCATTGCTTCAAGATGTTTTTTATGTTGTATCAGGTTATGTTGTGGATTCACTTCATAGTTTCGATAAACATATAATTTTTCAATGCGTACCACAAATCGTGTTTTACTAACTTTTCCTCTAAGGATGCTTAAAGTGCACATTGATCCAGCCATATCTGATCAAGCACAAAAATTGAAAACTAGTCACAATGGATAACATAATCTAATGAAGACCCACATAACTCATGATGAACGTATATAAAACGTGATATTTTAAAAACTTCCAAAGTATTTTCATTTTCAATAAAATAAGAGCACTTCAAAAAATAAACTCTCACTAGGAAAATATCACTAAATAAATATTCTTGATTTTAAAAAAAAATCAAAATTTAATCAAGCCATAAGAATATTTTTCATACTTTTACAAATTAATTTCAATCATAAAATAACAAAAAAATATTTTTTGATTATCTAAAAATTAATTTAAATTGCATTTAAAACTAAAGAATATTTTAGTGACCAACATACAACTTTCCAAATTGATATTGGAATAATCAATGTCCAAAAATTAGTTTTGAGACCAACATGCAATTTTTCGAATTGCATTTGGAATTCACATGCACTTCCATGCACAAAATAGTTTTTGTTTTAATTTTCTTTTTTTTTTTTTAAATTTTGGTTATTGTTCAACGTTTAAAAAATGGGTAGCATTTTCAGAATTTAATCCAAACTTCCAGAGGCCGTAACTTCTTCATTTCAATTCGAAAATTAATGTTTTTTATACCATTGGAAGGTCTCGAGAAAATCTATCCATCCATAATAAATGGGCAGCATGACTTATAATGTACAAGAAGTTATCATATGATGAAGTATCAATTTTTTCGACTAGGATTTGATTTTTCTCCCAAAATACAAATCTAAATGGCATAAAACTTTGCTGTTCTACATGCTATCAATATAAGTCTACTCTTGTCTCTGTTAACCAATAGCCCAAAACCCCTCATATTGCTCCAAATAGTCAAGTAAACTCCAAATAGGAGGTTTCTGGAAGGAAATTGGCAAAAATGATTGTGTCATCAACAAATGAAAGGTAGATAAATGTGGGACCTGCATGCATATAACCCATAGAATGATAAGTCTAGAACTGTTAAGTGAGTAGGCGTGAGAAGTACTCAGCAAACGCAATGAAGAGAGATGGTGAAATGAGTTTGCCTAATAGAGTCTCCATAAGGAAGAGAAAAACTTACAAGGACAGCCATTAAGGAATAATACTAGTTCGAGTGTTTAACAACTTAGTGATAAGCTTATTAAATAATATTCATAAGTTGATCAATTTGAACTCCATCCGTCTACAAGCATCATCCCTCTTTGGGAGTAATGCAATAGAGGTGGTAGCAAATCTCCGGTGTAAGTGAACAACGGAAAAGAAATTCATAACGGTCCCAAATTCAACATCCCATCTGATATCCCAATAGTGTTGATAGAATAATGAAGAGAAGCCATTGGGACCTGTCTCACTGCTTGCATCTACATTGAATATCGCATCCCATATCTCATCAATCAAATGGAAGCAATTAAGAGACATACTATCATCTTTAGTCACAAGTTCGATATGATGTCTGGACGAATAAGGTCCACGGGCTATGAAGAAGCATACAGAAGATCCTGGTAGAAGGATATAGCCGAGCTCTGAATAGTATTAGGATTAGATATAACTTCTCATAACTGGATCATAGTGGACTAAATACTTGATCGAATATGACGTCCCTGAACCATCGAGTGAAAGTACCAGATGTTGAGATTCTCTTCACACTTAATGGTTAATGAACGTGCTTTCAAAATTCTTAATCAATAGATAATGTCTCGTTCAGTATTTTCTATGCCTAATCTAATAAATCTCAATGATTTGGTGTAGGATCCAGATCATACCCTCGCTCAACCACATCAATCATACAATTTCTAACTCTCTAGAATACACCACCAAAATATATGTTGGTTTCATCGACGTAATCCCTATGTCAGCATAAAGAAGTTCTACTAGAGAGCAGTCATCCCTATAAGGTAAGTATGAGTGACCACTTCTAAGAGAGGAAAGTTGAAAAATGGTGGTGTTTGGTCCATACATTAGGGAATTGAAATGGCCAGACATTAAGTCATCATCAACATACTATGATAGAAGTAGCGGATAATTATCAGATAAACTTCGATTCAAGTGCCTTAGATTAATATTTCGGCAAAAGGATGTAGTTATAGAGTTAATCAAAACTCTATCCAATCTTTTCCATACTTGATGTTAGTCTTAGTATAATATAACATCCAAAAACAATTTAGGTAGCTGTTAGAATTGAATTTAGCAGCTAGAAATCTGGTTTTCAACCGCATCACTTCTCCATATTACTCGGTTATGCTTAATGGTAAAACGAGGGGTTTCTTTAAACCATCTAGAGGGTTACGCCAAGGAGATCCATTGTCGCTGTAATTGTTTATATTAACGCAAGAGATTATGTCATGAATGATTAATCAAGCTTTTGAAAGGAATCATATTCACCTTTTTAACTCTGGAAGAATGGTGGTTAGTCATTTATTTTATGCTGATGATTTAATTATCTTTGCTAATGGAATAAAGAAGTCTATTGGAAACCTTCTGGAGATTATTAAAAAGTATGAATGTATATCTGGTCAGAAAGTGAGTCCGATGAAATCGTCCATGTTTTTTTCCAAGCACATCTCTACTGCACATTAAAAGAACTCATTGAATTTGTCGGGTTTCAAAGAAGGGGTGTGGCCTTGTAGTTATCTAGGAGTTCCACTCTATACGGGGAGATTAAAGAAACATATGTTTGAACCTATGTTGGATAAAATTCAAAAGAAAATGGCTGGATGGAAGGGTCGTCTATTGTCTTTTGGGGGAAAAATTACTCTAATCAAACATGTATTATGTAGTATGCCGATCCATGTGCTTTCGGTTGTGAATTTGCCTAAGAGAATGCATAAAGAGCTGAACCACATTTTAGCATCATTTCTATGGAATTCAAGTGATGGAGAAAAATTTGTTATCCTGTGGAGGAAGGTGGTTTAGGCATATGGGATTTTACCGAAGTGCAACAAGCTTTATTTATGAGATTTGCTTGGAAGTTGATGGTTGGGGGATCATTTTGGGCTGATTTTTTTTTTTTTTTTTTATCTATTTATGTGAAAAATTCTCCAGTAGTATTGGCGAAAATAAATCAATCACAATCTCGCTTCTGGAAAGGTATTATCTTGGCATTGCCTATTGTTTTGAAAAATTCTTTTTGCCGTGTTAGAGATGGATCATCCTCTTTCTGGTATGATAATTGGATTGGCCCTCACAGTTCGGCTGAAGCTGGTTATGAAATTGTTGATCCACATTTACAGATCAAGGATCTCTTCACTTTGCATGGACAGTGGAATGGCAGTCGACTTAGAGAACTAGTGGGGGAAAATCAAGTTCGCGCTGTTGAGTGTGTGCATATAAAATCAGGTGGGGAGCGTGATTGCCATGTTTGGAAGCCCAGCAAGGATGGTATTTTCTCGACCAAGTCTGCATGGGAATTAGTTCGGCAAAAGAGTATGAGTTGTAATTGGAATCAGTGGCTATTGTATAATAAAATCCCTAAAAGAATAACATTTGTGTCATGGAGGGCTAAATTAAATTGTTTACCTGTTGACGGTGTGGTTCAAGCTATTGGAATCCCTCTAGTGTCCAAATGCAACTGTTGTGAGAACCCTGAGATTGAATCTCTGGATCATGTTTTGTGTAATGGGGAGGTGGCAAAACAGGTGTGGTCTTACTTTGCTATCCATCTGAATCTATCCCTACCTTCTGTGTCATCTTGGAGAGGGCTAATGAACTTATGGTGGAGGCAGGCTTATTGTTCTTCACGGGTGGGCATTCTTAGGGGCATTACTCCACTTTTTGTTACATGGGCACTTTGGAAATTCAGATGCGAGGCAAAGATGGAAGGTTGCCCTCTCATATGACAGAAGATAATATGGACTGTCAAATCTTATTTATCCTGGATGACTTGCATGTTTACCAACACCAGGAAAATTTCTGACAGGGATGTCTAGAGCTTGCGGTTGCTTAACTGCCCTATACTCGACATGAGACAGCCAAAATTGCAATGGGTAAGCTAGAAGAAGCCTCTAGGACAGTAGTTTAAATTAAATGTGGATGGATCATCCAAAGGCAATCCGGGGCTAGCTGGCGGAGGAGGCGCCGTATGGGACTGCAAAGGAAAACTTTGGGCTGGTTTCTCTCATCATTACGGGACTTGCACAAATATGGTGGCTGAAACTCGTGCTTTTCTTGATAGTTTGCAAATGTTTAGGGGCATTGGAATCAATAATATTATTGTGGAAATGGACTCAAAGGTACCGACACAATGGGTAAGAAACGGCTCTTGCTCCTTATGGTGGCTTTGGGAATATTGGGATGAAATATTGGAACTCGTGGGTTTGCTTAATGCTCGAGTTCAACGTGTGTATTGAGAGGCTAATATGGCGGCTGATTTTTGGCGAAAATGGGAAGTGATGATACTTCTAATAATATGTTTTTTGGCTATGAGACTCCAACTCTTCTCGATGGAATATTGCGTACGGATCATTTGGAAATACCTTATCTTAGACGTTGAATATGTTGCTTTGAAGATCTTTATTTGTAATTACGGTATTCCTCAGCCATAAGTGATGCTTTTTCAATAAAATTTTCCCCATTCAGTTAAAAAAAAAAAATCACTCCCTAAAATATATATATATATATATCATTAAAAATATATGTTTCTGTGAACAGTGTTTCCTTAAAAAAGAACTGGTTTTTTTTTAAAAAATCAATGTAGAAAAATGTAGATCGACTCTGATACCATGTTGTAGTGACCCAATTTTTTACCTTTAAAATCATTATACATGTACCGTAAAAGCATACTTTCATAAACAAAAGAAAAAATATAATATTTTCTTAACATGCGAGGATTTAAAATTAGTTTTAAGAAAAATACAATGAATATTATTAAATCCTTGATTACATAATTTATTCTTCCTTTTTCACTCACTCAAGCACAATCGACCTACACTCGCCTTTTTAGTTTGTACGACGGATTTAAAAAATTCGCATGACGGATCTCGTATAATAAACTACAAAAATCGTTACAAATTGTATTTTTGAAAAACTACAAATGGATATGACTCTTCTTGCAATTACAAAATTGCAAAATCCTTCGATTAATGAACTGAATGTTTGAAAATGAGGAGTCACGTGGCTTGAATCCTAGACTTCGAGGTTTGTTGAGAATTTGATTTGTTGAAAACTTCACTTGTTCGACGTTTGAATTTTGGAGCTTGGATTTGCACTTCGAAAACTTGGACTTGATATTGATTTAATTTGAAGAAGACTTTGATCTTCTTGGACTTGCTTGATTTGAAGAAGATTTTGATCTTTTTTCGTGTTTGCTGGACTTGGAGTTGAGAGAAGTTTTTCATCATTTCGTGGTTTTCTTTTGCACTTTTCTTCCCCTCCATCATGAATCTTTGGTACTATTTATAGGTGAAATTTGTGACAAATTTGGTAACCACTCAATTAATTCAATTAAATTGATTATAATTGAATAATTGTGGATTTTGAAATAGTAGGATGGGCTTTTAAAATTTTATGGTCCTTAGTAGGCTTTAATTTAGTAAATTTAATTGGGCTAGTTATTTGAATTGACCTACCCATCATTTGTTATTTTATTTATTTATTTATTATGTCTACAAAAGCTCCCTCAAGATTTATTTATTTATTATAAAATAAATTAATTTATAAATCCTGATTTTTTTTAACATAACTGTTATTTGATTATTTATTTATTTTACACAATTCCTAACTTATTTGATTATTATTATTTTTTTTTAAACATACTTTTTATATTTTACGGTAAGTTGGGCTTAAGTGAAGCCCGGTACTTACCTATTTATATGAACGAATTATAAGGTTTAGAAAACAATAGATTAAATTTGCAAACAAAGGTAAAACAAGATTTATATTTTTTTTCTACGATGTTTCCTTCCTCCATTTTTTTAAATAAGTTTCCTTGGTTTCTACTACCGAAACCATTCCCTGCGGAAACGAAGAGAATTTTTTTGTTTTTTTAATTCTTTTCTTGGTTGGTTTCTAGAATTGGCGGAATTGGTTTCTGCTTTTTCGTTTTTTTTTCTTTAATTTTTTTTCTCTTCTTGGTTTCTGCGCAACCAAGAATTGGTTGATAGAAACCAATTCTTGGTTTTCTATTTCACGTGTTCACTTTTTTTTTGGCGCAACCAATAATTGGTTGGCCGAAACCAATTATTGGTTTTCTGTTTTCACATTTTTTTTGTTAGTATGGTTATTATAAAATTGGAACTAACATTCTCCATTTTTATTTTCAGGGATTCAACTTTTGAATAAGTCAAAGATTTTGAGGTTTGAGATTTTCTTAGTGTATAGTAGAATTTTGTACTGCAATTATTTTACGGGTTCAGAAAATACTCAAAATCGCCAACTTTTTCATGCACGTTGAAAACCAAGGATTGCTACCTTTCGCCATCCGAGACACTTTGCGTTTGGGAACAAGAACCGACTCATTCGATCATCCAAGGCACTTTATGTTTGGGACCAAGAACTAACTCCTTCGATCGTCCAAGACACTTCGTGTTTGGGACCAAGGACTGGCTCCTTTGACCGTCCAAGACACTTTGTGTTTGGGATCAAGAATCAACTCCTTCGATTGTCCAAGGCACTTTATGTTGGGACCAAGAACTGGTTCCTTCGACTATCCAAGGCACTTTGTGTTTGGGACCAAGAACCAACTCTTTTGACTGTCCAAGTCACTTTTTGTTTTGGACCAAGGACTGGCTCCTTCGACTGTCCAATACATTTTGTGTTTGGGACCAAGGACCAACTCCTTTAACCATCCAAGGTACTTTGTGTTTAGGACCAAGGACTGGCTCTTTCAACCGTCCAAGATATTTTGTGTTTGCAACCAAGGACCAACTCATTCGACAGTCCAAGGCACTTTGTGTTTGAAACCAATGACTGGCTCCTTCAACCGTCCAAGGTACTATATGTTTGGGACCAAGGACTAACTCGTTCGACCATCGAAGGCAATCTGTGTTTGGAACCAAGGACTGGCTCCTTCAACCGTGCAAGACACTTTGTGTTTGGGACCAATAATTGACTACTACGACTGTCCAAAGCACTTTGTGTTTGGACCAAGGACTAGCTCATTTGACCTTCGGAGTTGTATATACCCATTATTAATGAATGTCACGAGAATTCAGAAGCTTCTATGTTCTAGCAATCAACTTCCCTTTTGTGTCTCCCGAATACACTATCAGATGGTGATTTTTTAGATACGTCGCCTAGAACATAGAACGCGGGTAGGCTTTTTTTGTTTATTTCCATTTTTTTGTAGGTTTTCCAAGCATTCCTGAAGGATTGAATTTTCTATAAATCCAAACTATTTACAAGATCAGACTAGCGAGAATGATGAGAGAATTAGTGCCCTTCAAGGAATAGATGGCACTCATGATTTTCACGGCCCACCTTGCAAACACCCGAATACTATAAATGAAAGCATTTCGACGTTTAACGTAGATGTTTTTCAAGATAAAGATGAAGTGTTCTAAGACTGGGAGAGATCAATCAAGAAGTTCTACATGCTCCACCTTTATTGGCTTTAGTTAACATCCACATTTAGAAACAAATAATCATCGGGCAGCTCCAATTTGTTCTTTCATGGCTGGTCCCCTATCGGGATAACTTAAGAGTCTCCTTACTTGAAGGCTGGTTTGCAGGAAGCCATGACTAATTATCTTCAGAAGTGTTTTTGGGACGTCTTGAAGCATGAATTTTTCAACATCTGATCTTGGTGGGATGAAAATAATTTAATTCTTCAAAACATGATTACCAGTTCATTCTGCACAGATCCGACACCTTTGATGGAACGCATGGACGTGTTTCTTGAATAAGTCTACATTTATTTATCTGAAAGAAAGCAGCACTTATAGTGTCGAACTACCAAAGAAAAGACTGAGAAGTTGAAGTTTTTGAATATTCAGTAAGAAATAGAGGATTTCACTTGTTCTTCATTGGAAGATAAAATTAGTAGCTAACTTTTGAGCTGGACAGACTCTGTGATGAACTTTAAACTCATGAGGAACAGAAGAGTATACTTAGAACTGTAAAAGCCGCATTAGAATAATTACATACTAGAGATGTCTCTAACGTAGCATCCATTGACCAGAGAAAGAAGACCCTTGAAGATAGTTTCCTGTAAGTGATCAATGGCGAGTGATTTTGATAAAGTCGAGACTTTCTGATCTTCAAGACATCCCCAAACTTATTATTTTCACTCTTTTCCCATGGTGTGATTTAAGGTTGAATTTATATACTATTCATCACTCTCTCTAGTTTGGTTAGATCTTACTAATTGTAGTTCAACATATCAACAAATGTGGATTCTCCTTATTTTTTATTGCTTGAACCATGAAGAATCAATTAAACTAATAATCTCTTATCAAAAGTCTAATTCTCTCGAATAAGTGTTCGAGGCTTAATCAAGACATGTAGCAATTCTTTATTTTTTTGTGGTGCAGACTCATCTCTATTGAGCTTTCTAAATGTCCTTTGTAGTGAGCTTTCAACCGATAACTCCCAAGCCAAATGACCATAGTGCACCAGGTTTTTAGAGACCTTTGCAGGCTTAATCACTCAAGTCATAAGGGCTACGGATAAAAGTTTCACAATAAGACAATATTTTCTCTTTTTCGTGCAATGATTAGTGCAATACCCCTTATTAAACTCTTACTCTAAAAAATGAACCTCTAACTTAAGATTTTCACCTAAAATACATGTTATTGGCATTAGACAATCCACACAAAATTTAGTACACATGGAATCCACATCTATCTCAATGTCTCCCTACAACAGCTCAATCACCCCTAAACTATTCTAGAATTGGTTTAAGGATGTATAATTTAGTGGTTATTAGGATTTAGCATCTAAGGTTCACTAATTTTTTTTTACCTATTCAAATTTTAAATCAAAATATTTCTTTCATGATGCAAAACATAAATCTTGTGCGCAAAAATATCAAGTTTCACATGAACAAGTATAAATCAATCCTAACATGTAACTTTTCGCAATTTATAATCTAATACAAGATTCCAAATGTATGCATCATAGTAGGCAAAATTATACACAGCCAATAAAAATTCAATGTTTTCCACCCCCAAACTTATAACAGACATTGTCCTCAATGTCTAAAAATATAACTTGCAATATATAAGAATTAAGGGCAAAGAAGGGAACTAAGTACTCCTCTGATATATATTTGAAGGTGGTGAATGGACTGGCATGAAAGTTGTGGCTCACTCACTATGTCTTTTCCCTTATCCAATGTGTTCAGGTGACATGTTCCTTCAAAATAGTGAAAAACAATCATAACATGAAACAATTTGTAGTAAGCTCATACACATTTTAAAGGGAAATATGGGGATGAAGATACCCTATATTACTAAAAGCAATAAAAATTAATAATCATATATCTAGAAAGTAAAATAAATAAAAAGAAAAAAAATTCGGTTGCCTCCCAATAAACGCTTATTAGTCATTAGCTTGACTTTATTATTTTGGCTATTTATGGTGGCTTGAAAGGAGAGTCTTGCATCGGCAGCACTATCAATTGTTTTTTAAATCATCTTTAACCCTCCAGATTACAAGATTTCCATGATTGTCTCGTCCAACTATTCCACTTTCTTCTTTATTAATCTTGTTACTTCTCCAATGGTCCATCCTTTTGCACTCCTCAATATCTGGAGGTTGCTTGAATGGAGCATTCATGGTGAAACTTTGTTGTTTTTCTTCCACCCTTAAGATTATTTCACCTTTTTCAAAATCCATTAATGCTCATGCAATAGATAAGAATGGTCTACCCAAAATGTTGAACATCTATATCAAGGATAATGAAATCAGCTGGACAGAAGTTATCTCCAACTTTGATGAGCACATCATCTACCACTCCATAAGGATACTTGAGTGTCATGTCAGCTAGTTGTAGGATTATTGATGTTACTTTTGGATCATCCAATCCTAATTTCCTGTAAATAGACAGTGGCATCAAATTAATACTTGCTACAGAATCAATTAAAGCGTTTAAGTTATTTGAATTTCCTATAGAGCAAGGTACACTAAAACTTCATGAATCTTTTAATTTAGGAGGGATCATATGCTTTATGATTCCACTGCACTCTTCTGTCAAAGCCACTATTTCATCTATTGGCAGCTCTCTTCTTAGTCAACCTCTCTTTTAGGAACTTTGTGTAATTTGGAATTTGTTGGATGGCATCTATGAAGGGAATGTTGATATGAAGTTGGTTGAGTGCATCCAAGAACTTCTTAAATTGCTTTTCTAGCTTATTGTTCTGCAATCTTTGAGGGAATAGGACTGGAGGTGTGTGTTTATTGACAGGAACAGTTGTCTGAACCAGTTGACTGTTCGACTTTTCTTTTTGTGTAACCTTTGTTGATTTTTCATATTGAACTACTTGTTCCTCGCCCATTGTAGGTACCTAATTCTCCCCTATCCCTTTCATTTTCACAGTAATTTCTGGCAACTGAACTCCACTTCTTGTTGTAATGGCCTGGACTTGTTCCTGTTTTGGCTTCCATTGAAGTTGGCACATATGCTCGAATAGGGGCTGTATGCTTAATTTCTGGTGTCTTAATAATTTCATAATGCATAGCTTC
Source organism: Fraxinus excelsior (assembly GCA_019097785.1). Lineage (NCBI taxonomy): Eukaryota > Viridiplantae > Streptophyta > Magnoliopsida > Lamiales > Oleaceae > Fraxinus > Fraxinus excelsior. The sequence goes on from CM032643.1 coordinate 13,716,800, forward strand.
CACAGCTAATACCTGTTCCCGTAGGTTCTTCTATGTGTCGCTTGGCAGAGTACTTTGTGTTATGTTGGCTACTGCAGCTGCCATTTAACCAATCTGAGTCACCAAATTTTTAATTGTAGCTTACTGGTTTTGAATAATTGCCTGTTGGTTTTGGAAATTAGTCTCACTCTTAGTAGTAAGTTGAGTTAATAATGCATCCATGAATGACTTTTTGTTTTGTTGTTGCTGTTATTGTTGGAATCTTGGTGGTCTTGCTTGAAAATTTTGTCCTTGTCCTTGTCCTTGACTTTGATTGTTGGCCCATGAAAAATTTGGATGATTGCTCCAATCTGGATTATAGGTGTTGGAGTAAGGATTATTCTGCTACCTCTGAAAGTTTTGTGCATAAGTGACTTCTTCAAGCTGATAAACATGGGTAGAGGCTAAAGGACAACTTGCAGTTATATGATTTTTCCCGACAGCCTCTGCAAATTGGTGTTGGTTGGTGTACCATGCTCACATTCTCAGTTAGTTTGTCAAATCTCGTTGTTAATACTTCTAACTGGGCTGCCATGATGTAACTATGTCAATGTTGTGAATACATACTATTTTCTTCGAAGCTTTCCATTCTCTTGGCCACATAGTCTAATTTTATGCTATTTTCTCAAAGAAATCTAAGGCATTGTCTAAGGAATATCCACAATCGATCATCCTGCTGAAGCATTGACCATGTTACGGTATTCAAGATGCAGGTCTGAATAAAATATGTAAACCTTAGCATTTTTAGGAATGTCTAGATTGTGGCACTTTCTGAAGTAATCCTTGAGTCTTCCCCATGCTTCTGGATAGCTCTTGATGTCCTTTTGCTCGAATGCAGTGGCTTCATTTTTTATCCGATGAACTCGAGAAGGTGGGAAGAATTTCAAGGTGAATTTTTGTACCATGTCATTCCAGGAAACAATACTCCCGGGAAGTAGTGAGTTTAGCCATTCTCGTGCGTTTTCCTTCAAGGTATGAAGGAATAGACGCATTTGAAAAGCATCAGTTGACATGCCTTCATGACTGATCACCTTGCAAAGCATAAGGAAAGCTTGTATATGTTCATGAGGATTTTAAGTTGATTTTCCTGAGAATTTAATGTCCTGATGATTTTGAAACAAGTTGATGACATCTGGTCGAATGTGGAAGTTGGTTTCCCCAAAATGTGGATAAATAATAGCCAGTTGCACATGAGTAATCCCTAAGAATTGGATCTGGTTGTTCTGGCGCATCTGGTGGTAATTGAACTTGATTTTGATTTTCTGCCACCGTGTCTTTTACTTCTCTCTATTCTTTTCTTTGTTGTTTGAAGATTCTTTCAATCTCGGGATCCAATGATAGGAGATCAATTTCTTTAGAATCTTGCATAAACAACCAATGAATAAACAAATAAAGTATTTGTGTAAACAATATCCCAAAATAAAATAAAAGAAGAATTCGAATACAATAAAATTAATAAACTTAAATTAAATTATTCCCCAGCAACAGTGCCAAAAACTTGTTCATGCAAAACCCGCAAGCATACGAGATCGTTGACAAGTAATAGAATTGATGAGTTGAGAGTATCGTCCCGCGGGTAATAAATTTAATTCAAGTTTACTAACTTTTTATGGGATTCAAATTATGTAAACAAAATGGAGTTTGATTTTATTTTATGTTTAACTAATCTAAGAAAGCAGTATAGATGTGACTTTTATCAATTTATGGAAGATTGTATTGGATCTCGAATCCGTCTATTGCTATCTATTTCAATTCTCGATTTGTAATCTAATTTCGTTCATGCCTTCTTGACAATCTATAATTCTATGATATATAATTTTCTTTTCCAAGACAAATTAAATCTATTATAGTCATGACCCAAATCTATTCCTAGTCTAAATTTGAATGATTGAGTGCATTAAAGTTTAGATTATCTATATGATTGAACATGTGATAAATGTTATTCCTAACATCTATTGCACATATGTTAATTTTGCCGCATTCTAGACTTATTGTGGGTTTCCCAACACTACAATAAGTAACTAATTATCTAATTGGTGGCCAGTCAATTAACTAATGCAATGAGCATGCAAAATTAATCAAGAAATGCAAGAAATAAATTAAACTACTAGTTTTGAATTAAAACAAATAAACAAATAGGGTTCATCTTCATCCAATACAAAAACGGATCTAGCCAGCATGTTAATATATAAATTACAAGAAGAATAATAGAAAAATATCACCCAGATCATGAAATAAATCACAAGAAGTTGATGTTCAAGCCCACGGTTGAATTATTTAAAATCTTGATGTAATTGACCTTCAATTCCTTGCTATGGCTTGATCTCATCTCTCAAAATATAGCAATTGACCTCTTCTTCTTGATGAATCTAATGATAATATTGTGTATGAAGAGGCAAGAGAGGTTTTTCAATATGTATGCCTCGTTCTCTATTTATAAGAGCCAGAAAATAGGTCAAAATTGCGTCTAATTTAGCTTCCAAAAGAGTTTGAATCGCGAAAGAAAACTAAAGATTGTTCTGCGAAAAAAGCTTGTGTGCACGCACCATTATAAGTGTTGTGCGCATGCCATAGAACTAAATAACTCTCAAGTTGGGGAAAATAAGGCCGTGCGCGTGCGCCATGAATTACCTGCCAGGCGTGCAGTTTTATCTCTGAACAACTTCCGATCTTTTTGCCATATATTTCTCTACAAGTATCTAATTAAGCTGATACAAGGTATGTTAGAAAGCTAATTCAAATTGCTACATTTCTTCTTGAAATATAGTGTTTCCAATTCAAACAATTGCTATCCGAAAATGGGTCTCAAGTTCATACTAAAAATACATAGCATAACTTCTTCGGCTGAAAATTGATTTATGAAAATATTTCCACTATATTTCGCTCCTTTAACCTCCAAATGCATCCAATTGATCCTATATGATCTTTATTCATCATTTTATGCTCCGAATCAACTATTGAATGTTTACACTTTGGTCTCCAGACTTTGCATTTCCTTCGTTCCAAATCTACCACTTTGCATTGAGTTCAACCTAACAAATATAATTAACACAAAATTAAGTTATAATTCATCTAAATCACTTACAAATAATCTAATTTAATGGCCTAGATAAGTGTACAAAATACACTTATCACATACTAGTAACTATAGGAACTAGAGCAACAATCACAAAAAGAGCCACTGTAGATGGACTTGTAATGGACGAAGAAGCAGCAATAGTAGGTATGATAATAACAAGTGAAGTACTAATCACTGTAGGAGGCACAAGTGGATCAGATGGCTAAATATGTGCCACTAAAGAACTAGTCATATGTTGTCTCCTAGAAGCTCGAGAAACTGATACCTACTTCTTAGGGGCTTAGAAATCAATTCATTTTCCTTACTCTTATCCTTAACCCGATCAGTAGTAGGCATAGGAGTAGAGACCACATCAATTACAACATGAAGGGCATGAGGTGGAGCTGCATGTCTCCCATACAAGTAATGATCATTAGTGTGCCCCAAATGTCTACATTGAAAATAATACTTTAGCTTCTTTCCATATAAGGCAGTCTACTTGTTCATCTATTTTTAGTACAACATTTAAAATGACTATTTGTTATCATGCTTGTTGGTCCATGTTCCTATTTTTAATTAAATGCTTCTCTCGATAGCAATTAAATATATTCCCCTCATCCGACCTTCCTATCTCTCGATGAAAAATACGAACATGATAAATACATTAACGAGCTAGAACATATTTATCAACCATGCAAATCATAGAGGTATATCTCTATCCTCTGTCGAACCTCACAATATTTATTACTACGTGCTAACGATCCTTTTATCTCTCTCGATGACAATAAAATCCACAAACAATTCAACTAATGGCCAATTAATTGAAAATCAATCTAACCAATAATAAACATCCATACATTCAAACAAATTAACGTCAAAATAATTAATTAATACTAAAAATTTCAAAACAAGGGTTCAACAATATCTTTAGCAATGTAAAAATCTAGCCTAGCATAATATTGAAATTAAACATGCAAAAGTGGAACAACATCACCGAAATTGACGAAGCGTGAACAATCTGGAATAAATTTTGTTTTCTGCCTTTGCTCAGCGTGGATTTTTGTCAAATATATTTGCCTCGGTTTCCATGCGTAATTATCTTATATGATACCACCAAAATTTCAGCCCCTATCTCTCCTATGTTTGTTGTTGTGTGTGTATATAATTTATTAAAGAAGCCATAGGTTGTTTTTTGTTTGTTGTGTGAAAACTAAAGCTGCCCCTCTTCCGTATATATATCTTCCCTCTTTAGCTGCGTGTACTCTTTTTTTTTTTTTTTTTCAGCTCCATCCATGTAATATATATATATAACCTAATTTACCAATATTTTAATACAACTAAAAGTCCGCCCAATTAATTCCAATGCCTAATTAAATCAATACTTGCTTCCAAATCCTCAATTCTTTCATATAATGCAAGTTGGTCCTTGTACAGAAGACGTTTGCCATTTCTCGTCATCTTTTGCTTTCTTTCTTTAATTCCTTCTCCATTCAAAGAATTTTACCTATTAAGCATCAAAGACCACAATTTAGAATATATTTTGTTAAAAGAACTATCGAATGTCGTTATTTTAGGCCCCGAATAAGTGTAAAAATTACACTTATCAAATATTCCCAGATTTAACATTTGTTTGTCCCCAAACAAAATTATAATCTAAATAACAACAAACACACACGCATGCAAAAGTATTTGGTTAGACAATCTAGCTTTTTACCTCAGTATTTGAAATTATAATACTAAATCTATAAACTGTTTCAAAGTTACAATACCAAATCAATATCTACTCTTCCAATACCAAAATCGACGTGTGTGTGAAGAACAAAGTAGACATCATGACTTTACAAGTTGCTTCAGTTCCCGATCCTCTGTGGTCAATTATATCATTTCACTTCTCATATGATTCACACATCCTCAAACTTGTTCTTTTTTCATTCTTTTCCCAGTGTGTAATCCAAGGTTGAATTTTTCATTACTATCCTCACCCTCTCTAGTTCAAGTGGACTCTACTAATTATAAGTCAAAACATCAATAAACAAGGATTCTCTAATTCTTTGGTAGCTTCGACATCCAAGATTTAATTATCCTTCATAAAAGATCAAATTCTCTCAAACAAGTGTTTGGAGCTTAACCAATGCATGTAGTGCTTTTTTTTTTATGCACTTTCTATATTTATTTTTTAAATGTATGTGTATATATATTGTATTCTCTTCCTTAAACTTTCTAAAAGACCCATGTAACGGGCTTTAGGTCGATAACTCCCAAATCAAATGACTTTAGGGCATTATGTTTTAAACACCCTTACAAGCTTAATAACCCAAGTAAAAAAGGCTTCAAAGAAAAGTTTCACATTTAAAAATGTATACCTTGATCAATGCAATACCCCTTATTAAACACATATTCAAGCAAACCGACCTCCAACTTAAGATGTTTTTCAAATTTTATCACGTTAATCTAAGACAATCCACACAAAAGTTTTCACATATGGAATCCATGTCCACGTCCGTATCTTCCTACAACAGCAAAATCACCCCCAAACTATGCTAAATTTGGTCTAAGGATAAATAATTTAGTACGATTTGGGTAAAGCATCTATATTTAATCTATCAACATATCCAACATATGAATCAACTCATAATATCACGACGTCTAACTTAATTCTTGTGCATATATAATATCTAATTTTGCAAGGTTAAGTCTCAATCAGTTTGGCATGCATCATATCCACAGTTCATAAATAAACATCAAATCTCAAATGTTATAAAATAAAAGAGATGTATTTTAATTATCCTTAATTATCTACCAATTACCTAAGATGATTTTAAAATAAAAGATGGAATGTAGGTGTAGGAATTCCGAGTCCACCTATTATTACTCCATTTTCAATTCTCAGTTATGAAATTAATTTTATTCATGCATTTTTTACAATCGATAATCCTATTATATTCAACTTTCTTTTTCAAGATAAGTTAATTCTATTGTAGTCATGACTTGATCATATTTTTAGTTCGGATTTGAATGAATAGGCCACATTTAAATACGCTATTATTTAGGGATAGTGCATGTAATAACACAATTATCAAGGTGGTTGCACATGAAATATTTTTCCTAATATCTATTGTTTGTGTGTTGATTATGCAATGTTCTACTTAATTGTGAATTCTTTAACACTACAAAAAGCAACTAATTACCTAAATGGTTCACAGGCATTTAAATAATGCTACAAGCATGCATAATTAATCAATAAACACAAGAATTCCTAAACTACTTGTTTTTGAATTAAAAATGAATAAATAAAGGTTTCATCTTCATCCAACACAAATGAATCTAGTTTAACATATTTTTAAAGATAAAACGACAAGAAGAATGGAAAAGAATCACCTGAAATTTATAAATACAAGAAAGAGATGTCACGATCTAATTCTTATTCTTGATTACCAACCCCCAGATTTGATTCTCATAGTTCTTGAAGTTTTTTGATTTAATTTATGTGCTAGATTTGTTCTCGTCTTCAACTTGTGAGAATTTACCCCTCGTTCTTGAATGATTTTATGATATGAAAGTAATTTTAGATCTAAGAGAGAGAAATTCCTTGAAGGTTCGCCCATGTTATTGATTTATAGAAGGTGAAATTAGGTCAAAAAATACATCCAAATTGGGTTCCAAAAGAATCATAATCAAATAAGGAAAGTTGCATTTGCTATCAGTATTTTTGTCATATCTTTCTCTTCCGATATTCGATCGGAACAGTTCAAAGTATGTTGGAAAACTAACTCAAGGGCTACAATTATCTTAAAAATATAAGTTTGTAATTCGAACATTTGCTCTATGAAAAATGGGTCTCAAACTAAGACTGAAACTCTTGAGCATAACTTGTGCGGCTGAAAAATTGATTTGTGAAAATACTTTGACTCTATTACACTCCTTTAACTTCTAATTGCACCTAGAATTCTCAAATTATCATTTTGTGGTTAGAATCAACTATTGAATATTTACACTTTAATCCTCAAACTTTGAATAACTTCCAGTTTAGTCCATTTTCATTCATTTCTTCTAATTTCGCTTCAATCACTTAGTTTTACCTAACAAGTGATAAACACACTAGATTATGATACAATTTATCAAAAGTAATACAAAATATCATAATTTAGTGATTTAGATAAATGAACAAAATACACTTATCAGATATCCTCAAAGTTAAACAAATTATTTGTCCTTAAACAAAACTATAGCATATCTCAACAAACAAGCATACAATGTTAATTACTTAATTGGTGGCCAATTAATCAAGTAATGCAATAATTTGGTCGAATAACATGCCGTTTGTTTCATGTTTGAAATCATTGTATTAAACTTTAAGAACAACTTCAAAATCACAATACATAAATAAATGTTTACTTATCCCTTGTAAATTGATGTATGTGTGTGAAGAATGAACTAAAACGTCATAAATTCATAAATTGTTTCAATTTTCGACTCTTAATAGTCAAATATATCAATTTTTTCACTCTTGAGATATACACCTCCAAACTTATTCTTTTAACTCTATTCCCCCAAGGTATGATCTAAGGTTGAATTTTTATATTAATCATCGTCCTCTTTAGTTTGAATAGATCTTACTAACTACATATCAATATCTCAACAAATAAGGATTCTCATTTATTTTGATTAATTCAACCTCTAAGAATCAACTAAGCTAATAATCCATTATCCAATGACTAATTATCTCAAATAAGTGTTTGGAATTTAATCAAAGCATATAATGCATCTTCTATGTCATGCACTAACTTTATGCCTTTTGAGTCTTTTGGGGGATATTTTATATTTGTCCTCCTTGAGATCTTTTATAAGGTAGCTTCAAAACATGAAACATTTTTCATTTTTATGTAATGATAAGTACAATACCCCTTATTAAACACTCATTCTCAAAAGTCGACATTTAACTTGAGATTTTCACATAATTGACATTTTATTGACCTTAGACAATCCTTACAAAAAATTTGCACATACGGAATCCCCATTTATATTAATATTTTTCTAACCCATGCAAGCAAGCAAATAAAAAGAAAATATTTTCGATTTTTTTAAAAAAAATTCAATATTTTTCCGCAACAAATTCAAATAAGACATTGCCCTCAATATCTTAAAATATCTAGTAAGAGAAATAAAAGGGTATAAAAGAGAATAAGAGACTCTCCGGATTTTTATCTAATTTTGGAGGTTAATTTGGAATGAAACTTTCGAGCTAGATAATCTATTTCACTACGTTCTTTTTCTTGTACATTGTTGGTCAATGTGTTTTCAGTTGTCATGTCCCTACAAAATGAATAAAGTTCAATCATTAATGACATAATAATTTGGAATAATTATTATTAAGCTCAACACATCATAAGCAACAAGAAAAATCTAAGGACGAATGGGGGACGAAATAATGGACTATGGCTACTTGTTACGGTAGTAGGTTGCGGCAGCCATTAGGGAACTGAATAGGGGATAACAATCAGGTTTTACGGCCGTAGATAGGGGACGTGGCATGGTTTACGACCATAGGTTTTGACAAAAACCAAAATTTATTTATTATTGTTTTACATGATAAATGTATAAGGATGAAGATGCCTAACAAACTATTAACATACAAAAATAATTAATTTACCTAAAATATTATCTAGAAAAGCATAATAAATAGAATGGAAGAAGATTATGTTGCCTCCCAATGAGCATTTTTTTAGTCATTAGCTTGACTTTGACATTCTGTATCATGGAATTCCAAAGAAGTCTTTTCATGCCTTAGTTTGATTCATCCAACATAATCTACTTTCCATTGATTCTCAAATTCTTTACATTTCGTCTTTCAATATAATATATTTTTTCTATTCCATCCGATTCGAACTAAACTATGTAGACTTCTGCCTTTCCCTTGAACTTAATGATTCGAATGTTGGGCAATCGATAAAGTCTACATAATGTGTGTTAGTTTCATCTTCAATAATTGGCACTTCTTCGTTGGGTTCTTTCGTAATTACTTTGTCATCCTTTTTATGCTCTTCTTCAATATTTTATATTTTCTTGGGTTGAATGATCGGTTCACATTTTAAATCCATGAGCTATGGCAATTCTTTCTTTTCAACACTTTCAAGTGGATTATATCCTCCCTTTTCAAATTTGCTCCAGCATATTGCATTTCCCATACACATTTTACTTTCACCCAACTATGCAAGTTTATTATAACATTTTCCAAATACTTTCTCATTCAATGGGGGAGGGACCATATCTCATAGGTATGATGTCATCATCCTAATCGACAGGTACATAATCGCCCACAAGTATGTAGCCTCCATCAGACTTGTCGGTTGCTTATTTTCAACATCTTAAATACTGTTTAAATTGCATAAGCATGAACATATACGCCTAGCGCATGTATACAAACAATGCTTAGTATAATGATTCTCATAATAAAGCTCACAATATATATCTTATATAAGCATATCCTCATCGTCCATCTTGAGATTAATTATTACAAAAAACAATTATTTCTTTGCCACTATCAGAATCCTGCATATACTGTTGAAAAGTACCTAAAAGAATACCAAACACAAGAAAGATTAGGATGGGTAACCAAAATTAACAAAACAAAAATAATTGAAAATAAAAAATTTTGAATCAAATATGAATCAATAAATTATATTTAATAACTTTATTCCCCAGTAACGATGCCAAATCTAATTCGAGCAATTCCCACAAGCTTACGAGGTCGTTGACAAGTAATAATTGTGATGAATTAGAAATCGTCCCGCGAGAAATAAACCTTAAATTGAATTGTATTAGTTATCAAAGAGATTCGAATGTTGTAACACAAAAGATATGTATTTTAATTATTCTAAATTATTTTATTAATTACCTAAGATGATTCTAAAATAAAAGGTGGGAAATATGTGTTAGAATTACGAATTCACCTATCATTGATCTATTTTCAACTCTCAATTATGTTGTTTAATTTCATTCATACATTTTTAATAATCGATAATCCTATTGTATTCAACTTTCTTTTTCAATATAAGTTAATTCTATTCTAGTCACGACCCGATCATATTGCAAGTCTGATTTCCAATTAACAGAACACATTCAATTATACGATTATTTAGGTGATAACATATTCACTAACACAATTATTGAGGTGAATGCACACACGATATTATAATTTCTAACATCCATTTTTCGTGTGTTAATCATAGAGTGTTCTATTTAATTGTGAACTTTTTAGCATTGCAACAAGCAACTAATTAACTAAATGGTGCGTGAGCATTTAAATAATGCAATGAGCATGCATAATTAATCAATAAACACAAGAATTCATAAACTACATATCTTTGAGTTAAAAACAAATAAATAAAGTTTCATCTTCATCCAACACAAAAGAATCTAACTTAACTTACTTCTATAGATAAAAAAAAAAAAAAAAAAAAAATGGAAAAGTATCACCTATAATTTATATACACAAGAAAGAGATGTCACATAATAATTCTTGTTCCTGATTATCAAATACGAGCTTTGATTCTTAAGTTAATTTTTTTTTTTATTCAATTCACATGTTAGATGTGTTCTCCTCTCCAACTTACGATTAATTTGTCTATCGTTCTTAAACGATTTTATAATATGAAACTGATTTGAGAGTGAAATAGATATCCCTTGATAGTTCGTCCATGCTCTTGATTTATTAAAAGGTGAAATTAGGTCAAAAATACGAGTAATTAGGTTCCAAAAGAGTTACAATCAAATAAGGAAAGTTGCCTTTGCGTCGCACTTGGTTATCTCTCTACTTGGGCATCAACATTTTTGTCATATCTTTCTCTTTCAATATTTGATTGAGCCGATTCAAAATGCGTTAGAAAGCTAACTCAAATGTTACAATTCTTCTAGAAATGCAAGTCATAATTTGAACGTTTGCTATAGGAAAAATAGGTCTTAAAATGATATTGAAAATCTGGAGCATAACTTGTACTATAAAAATTTAATTTGTGAAAGTACTTTGATTATATTTCACTCTTTTGACTTTTAATTGTATCCAATTGACTCCTAGAATTCTCCCATTATCATTTTGCCGTCTGATTTAACTATTGAATATTTGCACTTTGGTCCTTCAACTTTGGAGTTCTTCAATTTTAGCCATCTCAAACTTAAACATTTGTTTGTTCACAAACAAAATTATAGCATATCTCAATAAATAAGTGTGCAAAGGTTACCTAGTTAGTGGCTAGTCAATTAAGGCAATAAATTTGGTCAGATAACTTGTTTGTCTCGAGTTTGAAATCATTGAATTAAATCTATGAACGACTTCAAAATCATAATACAGAAATCAATTTATATTCGTCCAATTTAAAATTGATGTGCGTGTGAAGACTTAAGTAAAATATCATAAATTCATAAGTTGTTTCAATTTCCGACCCTTAATGATTACATATATCATTTGTTCACTCATGATATACACACCCTCAAATTTATTATTTTAACTCTCATTTTCAAGGTGTAATCTAAGGTTGATTTTTATATTAATTTGTATCCTCTCTAGTTTGGATAGATTTTACTAATTGTAAGTCAACATCTCAACAAATAAAGATTCTCCTTTATATTGATTGCTTCAACCTCTAAGAATCAATTAAGCTAATAATCCCTTGTCAAATGTGTGATTCTCTCACATAAGTGTTTGTGACTTAATTAATGCATGTGCACGTCTTCTATTTTATGCAATAGCTTTGTGCCTTTTGAGTATTTTGTTTTTTGGACACACACACACACTGGGATCTATTATAGTGTAGCTTCACAATATGGTATCTTTTTTTCCTTTTTATGCAATAATTAGAGCAATACCCCTTTTATTAAACACTCATTCTCAAAATTTGACTTTTAACTCAAGAATTTTACATAATTTTCATCTTATTGGTCTTGGAAAATTCACACAAAATTTAGCACACGCGGAATCCCCATTCATATTAATATCTTCCTACAACAGCTCGATCTCCCCCAAAGTATTCTAAATTTAATTTATAGATGTATAATATGGTAGTTTTCAGGTTTAGCATCTATGTCCTTTATTTCAACTTATTAAGCATGTAAATCATCTCATTCCTTTACAACGTAAAACTTAATTCATGTACTTGAATGATATCAAGTTTCATATGTATAAGCATCAATTAATCTAATCATTCAACTTATTTATAATTCGTAAACTAACATATAATTACAAATATATATAAATCATTGTCATCAAAGCCAATTAACCCACACAAGCAAGAAAATTAAAAAAAAAATGGGAAATATTTTTTAAATTTTTTTAAATTTTTTCATATATAATAAAGCAATAAATCTTACATAATTACCCAAAAGAAATACTAAAAACTTAATGTTTTTCTAACCCGAAACTTAAATCAGACATTATCCTCAATGTCTTAAAATATAATCAAGTAAACGAAATAGAAGTGTAGAGAAGGGAATAAGAGACTCTCTGAACTTTTGTTTGATTTTGGAGACTAATTTGGAATGAAACTTTCGAACTCGATGATCCACTTGGCTACATTCGTTTCCTCGTGTTCCTACAAAGTGAATAAAATTCAATCATTAATGATATAATAGTATGGAACAATTAATATTAAGCTAAATAAGCGCTTTTTATAAATTAAAGGGATGAAAATAAGATTGTCACCCAATAAGCGTTTTTTATATTCATTAGCTTGACTTTAGCAATCTGCATTAGGGAATTCTGAAGAAAACTTTTGATGCCTTGTTTAGTTTGCTTCTTCCAACTTTAATCCACTTTTTTGTTGATTCTCCAAATCTTTATGTTGCCTATTTCATTGTAATATAATTTGCATATTCCATCTTATTCAAACTCAACTATGTAAACATCTACCTCCTCATCTGACTTAATCACAAATTCAATTGTCGGACAATCGATAAAATGTACATAATGTGTGTTACTTTCATCTTTATTAATTGTCACTTCTTCGTGGGATTCTTTTGTAATTATTTTGTCATCCTCTTTATACTCTTTTTCAATAGCTGATATCTCCTTAGGTTGAATGGTCCATTCACAATCTAAATTCACGAGCAATGTCAATTCTTTCTCTTCAAAAATTTCAAGTTGATATCCTCACCTTTCAAATTCGCTTCAATACACAGCATCTCACATACACATTTTGCTTTCATCCAACTTGGTAAGTTCATTATAATATTTTGCATGTATATTCTCCTTCAACAAGGGAGGACCATATCTCATATGTATGATGTCCCCATCTCAATCGAAAGGTACATCTACGAGCATGCAACCTTCATCATATTTGTCAACTATTTTTGACATCGTAAATATTGCTTAAATTGTAGAAGCTTGAACATAAGAAGTTCACATGTATAGAAGTAGTGCCCAGTATAATGTATCATATAACAAATATCACAATATACATCTTATACAAGCACATCCTCATCATCATGTTGAAATTAATTATTACAAAAAAATGTATCCATTGCCAACTTTAGAATCCTGCATATAATGTTGAATAGTATCCGAAACATACTAGACACAAGAAAGATTAGGGTGGGTAGCCAAAATTAAAAAAATAAAAATAAATAACTTCAAATCCAATAAGAATTAATAAACTAAGTTTAAAACATTTATTCCCCCGACAACAGCTCCAGAAAACGAGTTCAAACAATATTAACAAATTTACAAGATCGTTGGCAAGCAATAATTGTGATGAGCTAGTGTATCGTCCTACGAGGAATAAACCTTAAATTGAATTGTGTTAGTTCACCATTAGATTCCAATGTTGTAACCAAAAAGAGATGTATTTTAATTATTCTACATTATCTACTAATTACCTAAGATGATTTTAAAATAAAAGGTGGGTGTTGACATTATGAATCCACCTATTATTACTCTATTTTCAACTCTCAATTATGTAATTTAGTTTCATTCATACATTTTTTTACAATCAATAATTATGTGTTATTCAACTTTCTTTTTCAAGATAAGTTAATTCTGTTTTACTCACGACTTGATCGTATTCCTAGTTCGAATTTGAATGAATAGAACGCATTTGATTACAAAATTATCTAGGTTATATCGTATTCAATAAAAATATTATCAAGGGATTGCACATGCGATATTGTTATTCCTAAAATCTATTTTCTATGTATTAATCATACAGTGCTGTACTTTATTGTAAACTTTTGAGAACTACAACAAACAACTGATTACTTAAATGGTGCACAACCATTTAATTAAGGAGAATTGCAGTCACAATACCAAACCTTTCATTTTATTGTAGACTTTGCCCAAATCTTCATTTGTACCACTCATGGTACCAAACCTTTCAAACATTCGCACTCGAAGTCCAAATGGATGAAAATCTTTAGTTCATCAGTTAGTCAACATTTTAACCAAATTTTAACTAAAATTTAAAGGGTAAAAAGGTAACTTTATATTTTTATATTAAAGAATTAAAATAATTAAATAAAAAACCAAAATAAAAAGAAAAAAAATTGAAAACAATTTCTTCTTCTTCCCACCACCCTATCCCACTTCATAGAAGCCAAACCAACGTCGACCCACCCAATCGCACTGACCACCGCTATCCACCACTCCCAATTCAATCGACAACCGTCATCCACCATCCCCAAACTATAGCACCACAACTGTCACCAAAGTCACTACAAACAATTCATATCGTTGCCTCCCCATCCAAACCAAAACCCACAACCACCGCCACCGCATAACTCCACTATTTTCAAGAATTTGAGATAATCAGCAAATCACAGCCACCAACCATAGCCTCAAACGTCGTGTATAAATAGTGGTGGCTCTAGTCAAATTGAGTATGAGTTCCACAACTCCACCCTTTTTGAATAGTTGGAATAATATCACAAATTTTTTCCTTCAACACAGAATTGAGAATAACAAAGGAATCAATGGAGAAATTATTAGGTAATCAATTTTAATAGTTGGGATAAGGATAGAGATTAACGAGAGGACTATAAATCGATTGCTGCAGTTGAAATAAAACCAACCTAGCTATTGTCAATTGCAAAATCTTCGAATTGGCATCCAAAGAGAGGCAAATAATGTTGAAGTGTAGGTCGAGGTGGCGATGGGCGTGGGCGGGGATGAGTGGTAGGGGTAGTTCCGGTTTCTAGTTTTGGTTTTTGGAGATAGATTTTTGTAGGGCATTTGGAGAAAATGAAATGTATTTGTTTTTAGGTTTTTTATTTTAATTGTTTTTTATATAAAATATAATATTACCCTTTTTACCCTTTAAAATTTATTCAAAACTTGGTCAAAATATGACTAGTGGAGAACTAATGGTTTCCATCCATTTGGACTCCGGGTGTGAGTTTTAAAAGATTTGGTACTGTAGATGACACACAAATGAAAGGTTTGGACGAAATCTGCAATAAAATGAAAGACTTGGTACCTTGACTGCAATTTTCCCTTTAAATAATGTAACAAGCATGCATAATTAATCAATAAACACAAGAATTCCTAAAATACTTACCTTTGAATTAAAAGTAAATAAATAAAGGTTTCATCTTCATTGAACACAAAGGAATCTAGCTTAACATATTTTTAAAGACAAAACAACAAGAAGAATGGAAAAGTATCAGCCGAAATTTATAAATAAAAGAAAGAGATTTCACAATCTAATTCTTGTTCTTGATTATCAACCTCTAGCTTTTATTCTTCAAGTTCTTGATTTTTTCTATTTAATTCATGTGCATGATTTGTTCTCCTCTCCAACTAATGTTGAATTTGCCTCAAGTTCTTGAATGATTTTATGATATGGAAGTGATTTTAGAGGTAAAATAGATATTTCCAGAATGTTTGCCCATGTTCTTGATTTATAAAAGGTGAAATTAGTTCAAAAACACGTCCAAATAAGGTTCCAGAAGAATTGCAATCAAATAAAGAAAATTGCCTTTGGTTCGCTCATGGTTTTGTCTCTGCGCAGCTGTCATTATTTTTGTCATGTCTTACAATTTCAATATCCAATTAAGGCGATTCAAAGTACACTAGAAAGCTAATTCAAGGACTAAAATTTTCTTGAAATATAAGTTTTATAATCCGAATGTTTGCTATACAAAAAATAGGTCTGAAACTGAAGTTGAGAATCTGAAGCATAACTTTTGCAACAAGAAATTCATTTGTGAAAGTACTTTGACCATATTTTACTCCTTTGACTTCTAATTGTACCCAGTTTGGTCCTAGCAATCTCCAATTATCATTTTGTGGTCCAAATCAACTATGGGTATTTACACTTTGGTCTTCGAACATTGAATTTCTTCCCGTTTTAGTCCCTTTTTGTTTCTTCTTCCAATTACGCTTCAATCACTGAATTTTACCTAATAAACGATAAATACCCGAGATTAAACTACAATTTATCAAAAATAACACAAAATATCACAATTTAATGGCCTAAATAAGTGTACAAAATACATGTATCAAATACCCCAAAACGTCAATATTTGTTTGTCCTCAAACCAAACAATAAAATATCTCAACAAACAAACAAGCATCCAAAACTAATTATCAAACTGGTGGCCATTCAGTCAAGTAATGCAATAAATTTGGTCAAATAACCTACCATTTGTCTTATGTTTGAAACCATTTTATTAAATTTATAAACAACTTCAAAATCACAATACATTAATCAATTTCTACTTATCCAATACAAAATTAATGTGTGTGTGAAGAATTAAGCAAGACATCATAAATTCATAATTTGCTTCAATTTTCGATCATTTCTTCACTCGTGAGATACACCCACAAACTCTTTCTTTTAACTCTCATTCCAAATGTGTGATCTAGGGTTGAATTTTTATATTAATCCTTACCCTCTTTAGTTTGGATAGGTTTTACTAATTGCAAGTCAATATCTCAACAAATAAATATTCTCCTTTATTTTGATTATTTCAACCTCTAAGAATCAATTAAAATAATAATCTATTATCAAATGTCTAATTCTGACAAATAAGTCTTTGGGGCTTGATTAAGACATATAGTGTATCTTTTATTCCATGCACTAGCTTTATTCCTTTTGAGTGTTTTTGGGCTGTTTTATATTTGTCCTCATTGTGATCTTTTATAGAGTATCGTCATAACATGACAGTTTTTCCCTTTTTATGTAATTTTAGTGCAATTCCCTCATTAAAAAATCATTCTCAAAAAGCGACATTTAACTTAAATTTTTTGCCTAATTTTCATCTTATTAGTCTTAGACAATCAACACAAACTTTAGCACACACGAAATCCTCATTCAAATTAATATCTTTCTACAATAGTTCAATCACTCCAAACTATTCTAAATTTGATTTGTAATAGTTTTTAAGTTTAGTATCTAGGCCCGTCATTTTAACCTGTCAAAAATATGAATCGCCTTATTCATTTTCAATGTAAAATTTAATTCATGTTCTCAAAGGGCATCAAATTCCACATGGATAAGTATTATTAATCTAAGCATACAACTTATTCATAATTTGTAAACTGACACATAATTCCAAATATATAAATCATTGTCGACAAGGCTAACTAACTCACAAAAGCAAGCAAATAAAATAGAAAATAATTTTGAATTTATTTTTTAAATTTTCAATTTTTTTCGTATATAATAAAGAAATAAAATTCCACACAATTACACAAAAGAAATACTAAGAACTCAATGATGTTTCACCCCAAGCTTAAATCAGACATTATACTCAATGTCTTAAAATATGATAAAGTAAGCGAAATAAAATGGCAAAGAAGGAATAAGAGACTAAAAGGTTTTGTCTGATTTTGGCAGCTAATTTCGAACGAAATTTGTGAGCTAGATGGTTCACTTGATTACATTCTTTTCCTTATCTATTGTTGGTCAGTGTATCTTACGTTACTACAAAATGAATAAAATTTAATCATTAGTGACATAATAATATGGAATAATTAATATCAAGCCCGTGTTTGACATTCTTTACTTTAATTTATTTTTCATACTCACTTTCAACCACACATTCATACAGTAACATATTTTACATGTAAATTCAAAAAAAAAATTCTACTTTTTAACCACAAATTTTCCAAAAATACTATTCAAAACTATATTTTTAAAATTTTAGGGATGTCAAACATGGGCTAAGCTCAAACACATCATAACTAACAAGAAAATTTTAAGGACGAATGGGAAGATAGAATAGAGGATGCAGCCGCCGTTAGGAGCAGCAAATAGGGGACGTGGCGTAGGTTACAACTGTGGGATACGGCATGAACAATAATTTACTTATTTATGTATTATCTTTTACGTGATAAATGTGTAAGGATGGAGATACCTAACTAACTATTATCACATAAAAATTGGATTACCTCTCAATAAGCGCTTTTTTATAGTCATTAACTTGACTTTAACAATTTGCATCATAGAATTCTGAAAAAGCTTTTGATACCTTACTTAATTTGCTTCTTCTGATTTTAATTAACTTTTCGTTGATTCTCCAAATATTTACATTTCCTCTTTCAATATAATATAATTTGTCTATTTCATCTTATTCAAACTCAACTATGTAAACTTCCATCTCCTCTTTGGACTTAATTAGAAATTCAAATGTTGAACAATTGCTCAAGTCTACAAAATATGTGTTAAATTCATCTTCATTAAGTGTCACTTCTTCGTTGGGTTCCTTTGTAATTACTTAGTAATCATCTTTATGTTGTTATTCAATAGTTGATATTTCATTGGGTTGAATGGTTGGTTTATAATCTAAATCCACGGGTAATAGCAATTCTTTCTTTCCAACACTTTTCAAATTCGCTCCAATATAAGACATCCCCCGCACACATTTTTCTTCCATCCAACTTGGTAAGTTTATTATAATATTTTGTAAGTACCTTTTCGTTCAATAGAGAGAGGACCATATTCCATAACTATGATGTTCTCATCCCAATCGATAAGTACATAAATCGCCCACAAGCACGTAGCCTTCACCAAATTTGTCAATTGCTTGTTTTCAACATCTTAAATATTGCTTAAATCGTAGAAGTTTGAACATAAGGGTTTAAGTTCATGTTATATAAGCAGTGCCCAATATAATGTATCTCATAACAAAGCTCTTAATATATATCTTCTACAAACACATCCTTATCGTCCATGTTGAGATTAATTATTGTAAAAAAATGTACTCATTTGCCAGCATCAGAATCCCGCATATACTACTGAATAGTACATGAAAGAATACCATACACAAGAAGATTGGGGTGGGTAGCTAAAATTAACAAAACAAAAATAAATAAAAATAAATTTTTTGAATCTACGAATCAATAATTAATTTTAAAAACTTTAATCCTGGTAATTGCACCAAAAACATGTCGGACATTTTCGACAAGTGTACAAAATTATTGACAAGTAATAATTGTGATGAGTTAGAGTACCGTCCCACGAGGAGTAAACCTTAAATTGAATCGTACTAATTGGCTATTAGTTACGAATGTTGTAACACAAAAGAGATGTATTTTAATTATTCTAATTTATAGACTAATTACCTAAGATGCTTTTAAAATAAAATATGAGAAATGTGTTGGAATTACGAATTCAACTTTTATTACTCTATTTTCAACTCTCAATAATATAATTTAGTTTCATTCATACATTTTTGACAATCAACAATCCTATTGTGTTCGACTTTATTTTACAAGATAAGTTAATTTTGTTTTAGTCACGTTATGTTCTGATTCCTAGTTTGCATCATATTGCACGACTTATCTAGGTGATAACACATTCAATAACACGATTATCGAGATGATTGTACATGCGATATTGTTATACATAACATCGATTGTCTGTATGTTAATCATCTAGTATTCTACTTAATTGAAAACTTTTCAACACTACAACAAACAACTAATTACCTAAAAGCTACACAAGCATTTAAATAATGCAATGGGCATGCATAATTAATCAATAAACACAAGAATTCATAAACTAATTGTCTTTGAATTAAAAATAAATAAATAAAGATTTCATCTTCATCCATCACCAAGGAATCTTGCGTAACATATTTCTAAAGATAAAACTACAAGAAGAATGGAACAGTATCACCCGGAATTTATAAATACAAGAAAGGGATGTCATGGTCTAATTCTTATTCTTGATTATCAACCCCAAGTTTTGATTCATTAAGTTTATGATATTTCTTAATTCAATTCACGTGCTAGATTTATTCTCCTCTCGGACTTATAATAAATTTGCTCCTCATTCTTTAATGATTTTATGATATGAAAGTAATTTAAGAGGTGAGAGAAATCTTCTGAATGTTTGCCCACATTCTTGATTTATAGAAAGTGGAATTATGTAAAAAAAAACCGTTCAAATTGGGTTTCAAAAGAGTTCCAATCAAATAAGGAAAGTTACCTTCGTGTCATGCATGGTTATGTCTATATGTTGTTGTTAGTATTTTTGTCATACCTTTTTTTTTTTTTTTTTGTGATATCCAATTGAGAGGATTCAAAGTGAATTAGAAAGATAAGTCAAGGACTACAATTTTTCTAGAAATATAAGTTTTGTAATTCGAACTTTTGCTATAAAAAATTGGGTCTCAGTCTAAGGTTGTAAATATGGAGCATAACTTGTGCGGCTTGAAATTGATTTGTGAAAATACTTTATCTATATTTCACTTCGTTGGCTTCTAATTGCACCCAATTGACTCCTAGCATTCTCCAATTTTTGTTTTGTGGTCCAAATCAATAATTGAATATTTTCATTTTGGCCCCAATTTTTTTTTTACCATTTTAGTCATGTTTTCATTCCTTTCTATCAATTTCGCTTCAACCATTGAGTTTTACTTAACAAGCATCTCTAATTTATCAAAAGTAACAAAAAAAATATATCTTAATTTAATAGTTTAGATAAGTTTACAAAATGCACTTGTCAAAAGTACATATCAACCACATTATATTTTCAAATTTCAAATGATCTACAAGAACAAAATAAAGTTCAAATTTCTTTCACTAGTAAATTAGTTAAAGCATACAAGCGTACTGTATTCTTCAATTCGTGAATAATTTTATGTGAATTAAAGATTAAAAGCCCAGAATATATAATCAAGACTAAAAATATAGAATTCGCCAATTCAGATATAGAGGATTTTAAAATGCATATAGAAGAATTATTAAAATTAGGAGTGATAAGAAAATCAGATAGTCCCCATAGATCAGCATTTATTGTTAGAAAACATTCAGAAATTATTAGAGGAAAAAGTAGAATGGTTATTAACTACAATAGATTAAATGATAATACCATATATTATGCTTATAATATACCAGATTACACGATTGTAAGATTTTTAGTAAATTTGATTTAAAATTAGGATTTTGGCATAGTAGAATGCACCCAGATAGTATAAAATGGACAGCTTTTACTTGTCCAGAAGGTCATTTTGAATTGTTAGTAATGTCATTTGGTTTAAATAATCCACCTAGTCTATTTCAAAGAAAGATGGAGAGTATTTTTTAACAAACATAGTAGATTTGTTTTAGTATACATAGATGATATTCTAGTATTTAGTAAGAACAGGAGAAAACATAGAGGTCATTTACAAATTGTATTTTCGGAATTTATAAAACATGGTTTAATCATAAGTAAAAAGAAAATGATCTTATTTAAAGAATATATAGATTTTTTAGGAGTAAATATAGGAGAAGGAAAAATAAGACTTTAGCCTCGTATAACACAAAAAGCTCTAGAATTTTCAGACAAACTAGAAGATTTAAAACAAATTCAAAAATTTTTAGGATTAGTAAATTATGCAAGGCCATTTATAAAAGATTTAGGTAAAATAGCAGGACCTTTATATTCTAAGACCTCACCAACACGACAAATATTTTTTAATCAAGAAGATATAAAATTAGTTCAAGAAATAAAAAATAGGATAAAGCATTTTCCAGAATTAGCTATGCCCTTAGATACAAAAAAAAAATATTTAATAATTGAGATAGATGAGAGTATTTTAGGTTGGGGAGCAATTTTGATTTGCATACCTAACAAATATGCAGATAAAAACACAGAAAGAATTTGTAGATATAATAGTGGAAGTTATAAAGAAAAATGTAATATAAGCAGTATAGATGCATAATTATTAGCAGTTAATTATGCATTAAATAGCTTTGAATTATTCATTGTATCTAAAAAAAGAAATAACTATTAGAATAGATTGTGCTGCAATTGTTTCCTTTTATAACAAGTTAAAATTAGACTCAAAAAAGAGTAGTAGAAGAAGATGGTTAAATTTTATAGATAGAATTACTAATACTAGATTTAATATAGAATTTGAACATATTAAAGGTAGTGATAATAAGGCAGTAGGTATTTTAAGTAGGATGCTAGAAAATAAAAATTATTTTAGCCGAAATTAATTTAAATTTTTAGAGATGTCCAGACCATCTCCAAAGCCAGGGTTTCCTCCGAGAAATTCATTTGCATCTTCAGCATCACTACATAACTCATCTAGCCATAACAAACCTTACTATCAAGAACGCATGAGATTTGGTGCTCAAGAACTTTTATGTTTTCCTGCGAGTAATATTTTATTCAAAGCTTTGCCACATATTTCACTTTCAAAAGAGAGAAATGTATCCTAGATAATCTTTGGATTTCTTATAACAAGAATACAAAAGACCAAAAGTATTTTCTTGCATGTATGAATGCATTGTCAGAACATTTTAATTAGAATAGAAGTAGATTCAATTTTTATGTTGTCATAAAAGGAAGAATTTTAGGAGTATTTCTTACTTGGTTAGAAATTTTAGAAAGTATAAAAGATTTTAAAGATCCACTTTATAAAGGGTTTACAAATTTACAAGAAGCTTTGGATTCAACTAGAGAGCAAATTAGATTAAATTTTTATATTTCTTCATCGCTAAAAAATTATACAGATCCTCCATTAGACTTCCCACCCAGCAAAGACAAAAATACTTTCTGTACCTATTGTGAGTGTATGCAGAACAATTTTAAGATCATCAATGAATCCAACCAGAACCTTCTTTCAGAAATATCTATTTTTTAGAAGAAAATTTCAGAATTGGAAAACTAAATAATGGGGTTAAAGCTTAGTTATCCCAAAGGTACTATTGAGCCTAAGAAGTCAATAGCTAGTCCAGTCTTAAAGGTTGTTGGTAAAGACTCGTCAAATCCGTTGATGGCTATGAACTTGCCAAAAGTTCAATAGACTCAGAAAACTGTTGATTCTTCTACTAGATCATTTACTCATACTCAACAGACTCATAATTCTGTTACAGAACATACCCAGCAGATTTGGGATACATTAGGCCATTCAAGTGGAAAATTTGATTATTTAGTTAAATATAGTCTACTTGAAACTCAACCAAAATCAGCAGAAGGAAACAAACATAATCAGAATATTTCCCAAGACAAAGGGAAAGGAATTTTCCAAGATAGCCAAGATCCAGATGAAGACATAATTTCCATTAATAGATTGTGATAAAGTTAAAGATTTTCAGAATTTGTCAAAGAACAATGAAAGTATTTCTAGACGAATGAAGAAAATCATTATCAAGAAAAAGACAAATGATGATATTAAAGAAAAATTAGATGAGGCCATTGATAAAGCCTTTGAAAGAATTTTTACAAGAAATAAAGAAATTAGAGAAAAAGAAATTCAAGAATGCCCACAAAAAGACCAGAATCAAGGATACAATAATTCAGACAGTGGGATGTCTTTTTCATCAGTAGTAGAACATAATTTAAACACTTGATTCTGCCGACACAAGAAAACAAACTACTTTAAGAAAAGAAGATTTGAAATAAAGTAGCCGACGCATGAGACAAAAGACCTTTTGAAATTTTTGCCAGAAAGCAAGACGCGTGGGAAATGTATAAAAGAATAATTGACTTAAAGGAGACACGTGAAGACCCATATCAAACAAGACTTTTTTACTTTTCAAAAAGAAATTCCTACCAAGGGTAATTTAGACTTTTTGCTCCCAATAATTTCTCTATATAAGGAAACGTTTTCATTTGAAAAAGACAGAGATTACAACCCGTGTTCCTGCTATAAAAATATCCAAAAATAACTTTCCTTCATTAGAAAAATTCTCAATCTAAAACACCTTGTATAGCTGAAACAAAAGATCAGTGATTATTTTAAGGTATTATTTTTTTCTAAAAAGCTTTTATTTAATCTTTTAGGGGATTTCCCGAAAGGAAAATCCTTTGTTGTAATTCTTAAAAATGTTTTATAAATCCCTCAAAAAAAATTAAATTCTTAATAGGAATTTTTATTATCTTGGTTCATATGTTGTAAATTATCTTTGCATGATAATTCATTACATCCTATGCATAGCATAAAAGCATAACTTGATTTTTAGAAGCCATACTATTTCTAGATTAATCCTAAGTGACCCGGGTTTGTGAGGATTGATGGCCGAAGTGAACCTTGTGTTGTCCTCTTAGATACTGGGGAAAGAGAATCAATTAATTTAGGAATTCTTTAAGGTAGTGCCTTGGGTGACCTTATAGAAAGAAATCAGGTTAAAGTTGATATGGCTTAGGTGGTGAAAATAAAGGGATTTATTGAGAATTTGAAAGATTTACAAAAAACTAAGGAGAGTACCGAGTAGAATTAAAGTTATATTTTAAATACAAAAGCTTTTTATGAGAAGGCCTTTATAAAATAGAATTGCTAAAGAAATTAAAAAATTTAGATATATTCTTACAATTAGAATTTTATTTAAGATTATTCAGTAATAAACTAACTATTAGGCATATAAAAGAATATTTAGAATTTACAAGACCATAAGACTTCCATTTGCCCTAGAACTCTATAAAAAACTTTAGAATAGACCCTTCTACGCCAGTGGCTGAGTCTATTTTTTTGGTATATACCCCCCCCCCCCCCCCCCTTCTCGATATCAAAGCCATAGATAAAAGAAAAGAGTTAGAATATTTAGACTTAGAATAAGTATAAATAGTAGAAAAGTTAAGAAGTAGATAACAATAATATTAATTGTAACTTAGAATCCAAGCATAAACTACATAGTTTATTTAAAGAAGATCCAAGTCAAAATCTTATTATAGACCTAATTATAATTTTTTCTAGAAATTTAGAATTAGAAAATAAGAGATTCAATGAAACTTTAGAAATAATCTTAGACTATCTTAAATTAAAGACTTCAGAGTTTAAAAAAATATTAAAGAAAGTTTAGATTATATTAAAGATCAAAATTGCACTATTTTAGATAAAATATCAAAATCAGAAAAAATACCTACAAAGGTAGATTTTTTAGAATTAAAAAGAATTTTGGATCTTAATAAACCTAAAGAAATAGAAATAAAATAAAAAGAAGAATAATTGAAACAGAAGAATTAGTAAAAGAGTTAAAAAAACATAATTCTTAGTTAATGACCGAACATTTTATAAAAGACGGAAATTATTTAGAAGCATTAGAATTTTGTAAGAATTTTCATGAAGAAACAAAAAGACTTACAAAGTTTTCTTCTCCCAAAACTTCAGAATCTATACTTATTAAACAAAATAATTTAATAATTACATTATTAATATCGATACATAAGAAAATAGACACTTTAGATAAATCAAAAGTTTCAACTTCAACGACATCCAACATAGAAATTGATTTAAAATTATTAACAGGAGGTTAGGAAATTTAAATCTTGAAAAAACAGGAAAAGAAAAAATAATTAAAAGATTACCAAGAGACTTAAAGCTTCCAAGATGAGTTTGTCAACATCATTCTTAGAAAGATCTAGAACAATTAATGAAGAACCATCTAGACCAAGCACTTCAGGTATAAATAGAAGTTTATTGGACAGAATATTGAATAGAACAACAGGACCAAAGTATGGAAGAAATTTTAAATCCACAAGAAGATTTTCTAAGGTTCCAATCACATGGTTTAAGATTACTCAATCCAGGTGTTTTACACAATAGAGGAAAAAAATTTGAGTCAAGAACACAGTTTTTTAGACATAATAAAGAAGTCTCAATTCAATGTATAAGCAATCAAGTTAGGAATTTAAATTTAATATCAGAAGACTCTAGAAGAGAATTAAGAAAAAGAAATTATAGATTTATTTATTTAGGATTAATAGTTATAGGAATTAAAGGATTAATGAGAAAAAATTTAGGATGTAAGACATTAATTACTATTTATGATGAAAGATTTAATAATATAGATAAAAGCCAGATTGCTAGTATGGAAGTAGACATGAATAGCAATAATGGAATAATATATTGTAACCCAGATTTTTTAATAACTATTAAAGATTTTTCAGAAAAAATAAAAATAGGAATACAGACTAAAGGATATGAAAATGTAGAAAGTGGGGATAATTATTATTATCCATATAGGATTTTTAGGAAGTTGTTCTATTAATTCTCAGACAAAATATAAAATTTATGTAGATCAAGTAGTAAATTTAATAAGTAGTAAATGAATTAATATGGTGAAACCAAAAGAATATCCACCAGAACAATTAGCAGGATTAGAATGAGATATGAATAAGTTTTTAGAAGATAAGAAAGAACTATTGCACCAAAATAATCATTAACTTACAAAGATATTCATGGAAGAACAAGTTTAAGATTTATAGACTATAATCAAGTATAAAGACAACCTGAAGAAGAAGAAGAACCGTACCAAGAAAGCTTACATATAGAATTAGTAGAAATAAGTAATGATAAGATAATTTTTCCAAAAGAATTAGGAACAATTCACTACACTCTTAAAAGAGAGAATACCCATTTCACTGTTCATTTTTGAGCTCTACTTTTCACACTTCAACTATTCACGAACGGGTTATGTATACACTGTTCAAAAATATCTCCTCTCTCAAAAGCATACTTCTTCCCTCCCCCCACCTTATTTCCCTTTCCTTCCTCCTCCAAGAGCCGATAATGAAGGCATTTCTGGCACCTCCACCCTCGCCCACAGGACCATAATATCAGGGGTTTTGTAGTGTGTAATGAATTGAATTGCAGTGAGTGATTTGTAATTCGAGCGAGAGAAAAAAGAGGGAATTTGAAATCAGCTGGGCATTTATTAGAGAGAGACAAAATTCAATTGAATCGACTATTTGCTTTAAAAGAATTAAAGTGAGTATATTTCTGAAAGGATGAGGGCTATCAAGGATTAAAAGGTTGGGCTCGTGATGGCCCCTGCTGGCAGAAGTACTGGATTTTATCTCGAAGGAATTAAATGGTATTTTTCCATCCCTCATCCCTCTCTCTGTGTTAAAATCCATTGTATATATGTAATGAATTGAATTGCAGTGGGTGATTTGTAATTCGAGCGAGAGAAAAAAGAGGGAAATTGAAATCAGCTGGGCATTTATTAGAGAGAGACATAATTCAATTGAATCAACTATTTGCTTTAAAAGAATTGAAGTGAGTATATTTCCGAAAGGATGAGGGCTATCAAGGATTGAAAGGTTAGGCTAGTGATAGCGCATACTCTCAGAAGTACTGGATTTTATCTCGAAGGAACTCAATGGTATTTTTCCATCCCTCTCTCTGTGTTAAAATCCACTGTATATTTCTGAGAATTCTATTTATTTCTTGATCATCCATGAATGCCCGCGCACGCAGAGGGAGAGACAGATGTGCCAAAGAGAGATGTGCCGTCCTATTATGCTATAAATTTTTGTTCTATTATCGTAAGAGTTTATAAACTCACATAATCACTATTAAGTTAGGAAATTTGACATCTAATTTCTCAGCATAAGTTGCCAGAAGGAGGATAATTAATTTCATATTAACGTGTGCTTGGGTAATGTTATATAGTTCACTACTATGGAGATTGGAGAATAACGTTTCTGGGGCGAGGGAAAATTGCATTCTTTACTGGCGAAAAGAACTTTTTGAGTCCTTTCAGATCATATGCGACTTGCCCAAGGTAATGCTTCGTATGGACTTGAAGCTTGGTTGGGTTCATATTATAAATCTCCTGAGACTGGATTGAAAAAATTGCACAGATTTAGGACATCAAACTGCACAGAAGATAGTTCTTACAATTTATTAGAAGCAGTGAGTAAATTTGTGTTGAATATAGCAATTCCCATTGTCTTCCAATATACACCTAGGAACAACACGTAGGATCTTTATGCTCTGATAGATCTATTGAGGACAGCTCTAAAATTTCTTTCATAAAGTCTTCTGCGATGAATTATAAGGGTGGGTTTAATGTGGAGTATGTAGCCAGCCAATGAATTATATAATGGGTCTGGGATGAGTTGTTGAAGAAAGAATGTTTTAGTTATTTTTGGGAGACGATTTGGGTTTTGTAAAACATTACCAGGGATAGTGGTTTAGAAGGGGAAAGAAGTAGAAGACTGCGCTTCACCTGCTCAAGAGTTAGATAATTACACAAAACATACTCATAAAGATCAATTCTACGTTTGAATTTAAAGAATACTTGTAGTTAGTCGTAGTCACATTTCTAATCGAGCTCTTAAGTACAAAATAATAATAATAATAATAACCATATAAATGCCTAATGAAAGCAATCGAAAACTTCATTCAGTTCTAGCCTCGTGTTTTGTGTGTTTTGTTTTGGTTACTGTTAATCAGGTTATGTTGTAGCTGATTTTACGAGGTCGCCAAAAATTAGAGGTCGGAAACATGGGTTTCTTTTTTGTTCCTCTCTTAAAAGCCTAATTGTTAAATTTATTTACCGATTATTTTACATTATTTGGAAATCCTGTTATCTATATATTGAAGTTGTGATGAGCAGGAATGTATTGAATTGTTTTAAGTAAGGATATGATTTGGACTATTATGAAGTTGAGATCTTTAGAAAAGAGTAGCAAGTTTGATAACCTTCACTATAGCTTTGATAACATCGATCCCACCCAGGATCCCTGTATACCTGTAAGTATTCGAATGATCAGAAATGACATAATACAACCATTCAAATGGAAGAGAGGAGTGAAAGCAATTTGCCAAATTTACTTATTGCAATGCAAGGTGAAAAAGCATATTTGATCTTGTGGCTCTAAATTCATGTGCTATTGCAACTCCAATCCTCTTACTACAATGTGGCATTTGGATCTAAAACTTAACAGAACATATAGGGTGGTAGATCTGCAAAAAGAATGTGCAACGTAGCTACAAATAATTCCCAACAGATCAGAAACCACAAATCTTATCCCTTTTTATTCATGCTGATAACTGAGTAAAAAGTAAAAACTTTTAGAGAATTTTTGGACCATATAACACTTGAGATCATTTCACCACCATAAATATGTAAAGAAGCTAGGATAGATTGAAAATTTCCATTTTAACTTATTTTTTTATCCATTACTGCACAGATTTAGGACATCAAACTGCACAGAAGATAGTTCTTACAATTTATTAGAAGCAGTGAGTAAATTTGTGTTGAATATAGCAATTCCCATTGTCTTCCAATATACACCTAGGAACAACACGTAGGATCTTTATGCTCTGATAGATCTATTGAGGACAGCTCTAAAATTTCTTTCATAAAGTCTTCTGCGATGAATTATAAGGGTGGGTTTAATGTGGAGTATGTAGCCAGCCAATGAATTATATAATGGGTCTGGGATGAGTTGTTGAAGAAAGAATGTTTTAGTTATTTTTGGGAGACGATTTGGGTTTTGTAAAACATTACCAGGGATAGTGGTTTAGAAGGGGAAAGAAGTAGAAGACTGCGCTTCACCTGCTCAAGAGTTAGATAATTACACAAAACATACTCATAAAGATCAATTCTACGTTTGAATTTAAAGAATACTTGTAGTTAGTCGTAGTCACATTTAAAACAATTATTTGGGTCTTTATACTTGAAATTGTAGATAAATAACAAGTAACTAACATTATTTATTTTAACTCCTAATATTTTATGTTATTTGTTGATAGGGAAGAAGCTTTACCCAGCTAAATAATGAAAGAGACTGAAAAAATAGAGGATTATTGGCTGTGGTCAAAGTAAACACTAAAGATTTAGTGCTTTAGGCTTAAAACTCAACAAAAACAGAATTTTGTGAAGTAGAAATAAGAACATACTATTTAATTGTTATGGTTGTTGGAATAATCAGGCCTTTTAAGGACTCTAAAGCCTACTTTAACTAGAAAAACTAAAATCAGTAGGAAAAAGTCAATCTAATTCTAGTAGGAAACCTCCTGCGTACTAAATCAAGACTAAATAAAAACATTTTCATAACTAATTAAAGTTCAAGTCTAATAATAACAGTACTTGTGGAGAAGAATTTGAAAATTTAAAATTTTCCTACTACATTGTTTGTCGGATATATATGTGTTTTTAATATGTAAAATTGGTTTTGCATTGAAGCTACCTTCTTTTTTCTAATTTGAAGAGTTTTTCAGAATTCAAACCCACCATTTACTTCAGTTGAATTGGACCATAATGAATCTTGAAAAGAAGGTTGCACAATTACCACTCTTACAGTGACCACTGAACCTCAAAATTGGCAAAATACTATTAAAGTTTCCGTGCAAGGGGTTTGTCATTTCATTCCTAATCTCCATGCACGTACCTCTACCCTCGTTCACCCTCCTACTAAGCAAAATCTAAGGTTTTGTAAATCATAGCATTAATGTGATTGGTGATGTAAATGTTAATATTTTTTTAATGCTTTTCTTCTCAAGAAATTTCTGATGATAGTTAAGGTTGTTCCCATTTGTTCTGTTGTTAAATGTGAATTTTGTGATTTACAGGTTAGAAGGGTTAAAGAACTTGGTGTCACAAAAGACAAATTGGCCTATTATTAGGATGCATTGCTAAAAGATAGTGAACAACTGGCTGCTATGATTGATAACTTATCATCAGTGGATAATTTAGATTTTATTATGGAGAGCGAAGCACTTGTTCACACTGTGATGGATCAAAGACAAGGACATGAGAGTGGTTGCTGTCGCTAGCACAGTTACCCTCGAGGAGGTGATTCTTGATTCTTTCCTCTCTGAATGGTGGCTCTTTACTATTTTATCTGTTATTGTGTTGGCCCAACAACAATGCATCTTATTGACTTTTTACCTACAAGATTTGCTAGATATAAATGAACTAGATGGAATTTGAGACATTGGAAATTTGGAAGTGTGTTAATCCATTTCTGCCAACTAACACATCTTGAGGACTTGAAAGCGCGTTGGTTAATTTTTAGACTCTGATACTTCAGTTGACCATTTTTTATATGCTATGTCTCAGGTCAATTCTATTGGTGCAGGTGTTGGGAGTTCATCTCTAAATATGGAAAATCATATGCACCGCTTCCAGCAGCAATCGTTACTTGTGTTCCAAAGAAAGTACACGTTGATGGAATTGGTGAAACCAAATTCAAGATAACGCCAGAAGAGATATTGCTGCAATTGAAACTGATTTGAATGAACCCATAGAGGCAAAGCCTGAGGTTTTTATATTTAAGAAACTTTATATTTACAGATCCTCTGTTATGGCTTGGGTAATATTTAGACCTGCGGGCCAGTTTTGAGAAAGATATATGGATGAAAATTAAAAAGACTTGTTTTTTATCAAAAGAAAAGTCTGTTTGACTAAAGACATATATTGATAAGTATTAAAATTTGTTGTGATATATGTTTGTGCCATTATCCTTTTCCCTATCTGTTCCTTCTTACAAAAAGAATAAAATATAAAGAAATGGACAAGGTTTTCCATCCACCTTACTCCATTATCAAGATACTATTACTAACTATTATTTGTTTCTCACTTCTACAACTTGAGGTGCCTAAATAATTAATTTCCTCAAAACAGCTCCAAAAATTAAAATTGCAGCGAAGTCCATCCTCTGTTCTCGTAGGCCAAGAAACAAGCACGACAAAAATATATGAGGATGATACAAGAATCACTCAACGACGTCTTTCTAATTGAATTCCTATAAATTACAGGGTTGGTCATTTGTATATTTGTACTTAGTCAAATGTTTAACATACACCTAAATTTCTTCTATATATTTTGTGCCTTCTATCAAAAACTAAACATCATTTTCGTCTTTGTGATGTTTTAAATTAAATGTCCACTTGACAGCTCTCGTTTCGAAATTATCCTATTTGACTTCTGTACTTTCTACGTATTGAAAGCTTGAAACAAAGAGTCCCACCTATGATTGGAAATTTGGGATCATATGCAAACTCAGAGTTAAAGTAGCACGCAAATCATTCAACTTTTCAACTCATACTGTTTATGTCGATTTAAACCATGAAACTTACTTTTAGAGATTACAAATAGTACAAAATTAATTCACATTTTGTTAAAAAAAACAGCTTTTAGTTGCAAAAACCTTTACAAATATATAGCACAAGCTTAAGCCAATCAAGTACAAGAATCAAGATGTATTGTGATACTAACTAAATAGCTTATAAATCTGATTGTAATGTTCCTCCGCCACAATCCTCAATTCCTATATCTTTTGCATTTCAAATCCTACCACTCTCAACATTTGGATTCCATAGCTTGCCACACCTAGCATTTGGATGACTATTTGATCCATGGGCCGAACTTCGTCCCAAGTCCCCTTGTTTTCTTGGATAATAAATCTTTGCTCACAATCACGGTTGATCCTACCTCTTGATAGGCTACAAAGTGTCAAAATCAAGTCCACTCCCAAGCATCCTAGCGTTACTACTTCAACAACACACTAACAAAAATTAAACTAACAAAAGAAAGACAAATCTTTCTATTTTATTCACAACACGCTAACATAAAACACTAAGGGTGTGTTTGAGCCACAATATTTTGGAAGAATATATTTTGAAATAGTGATTGATGGAGGATGTATGATTGAAAAAGAATGAAATGTTATTGATGTGATGGAAAATATTATTTTATTGAAGCATGTATGGTTGACAATAAGTAGAAAAATGAAAATGAAAATTTTAATGTGTACCAAATAGTGGCTAATATCACCTTAAAAATAACACAACCCGTGCATCGCACGATTAAAAACTAGGATTAGTAAAAGAGAATTATTAGAATTAGAAGATCAGATGTATCTCAAAAAATAGATAAAAGAAACAGAATATTTATACTATGATTTAGAACAAAACATATGAATATGAATTATTGAAGAAGAATTCAATAATAAAACACAGATTGCAAATTTTAAAGACTTGATGGAAGATGAAACTACTTATAGGGCTTTTGATGAAATCCCTTTTGATAGAACTACGAAACATGAGACAATCATCTATGGAGAAGGATTTCCTCCAAGATCAGCCTATAATAAATATAATGGTCTTGGCAATTTATAGGTCATTATATTAGAAATTTTCAAGAAATGGAACCTTTAGATATGTATAGATATTTAGAAACATTTTTAGGAGAAAGTATTAAGGCTATGTGGGAAGCATATAAAATAGAAAAAAAAAAAAAAAAAAGGAATTTAACCAGATGGTTAGCTTAGATAGTAATCCTTATAATTTTGTTAATAAAATTCAGATTTTAATTTTTGGAGCAGATCCAAATTCAGGACATATGAGTATACAAAGAAAAGCTATGAGAGACTTAGAACAACTTAGCCTATATAAATGGACTAAAGGAAGATATGCAAAAAGATTTTTAAATGAATACTATTATCCGACTTCAATCTCAAGAAATACATTTAACCAAGAAATAGGAAAGAAGTTATTTCATAAATTGTCAGGACAATTAGGATTAGAAATAACAGATTCATGGAATAATTTAGCGTCAGTAAAAGAACATCCAGATAAACAATGAAGTATAGGACATAGAATACAACATGTAATCACATGTTTAGAAAGTAAATGTGTAGAATTACAAATACAAAAACAACTTAAAAAGACTTATTATAAATTTTGTAAAAATATTTCACACCACAGACATATGGAACCTCAAGTTCAAAAAGTTATAGGAAAAAATATAAAAAAGATAAAAGACCAATTAGAAAAATATATTTCCTTAGAAAATCTAATAAGAAAAAACGTTATTTAGATATAAAAAAAAAAAAAGACATGTCAGAAAATTGATCTAGAAAGAACATATAGAAATAAACTGAGTTGTTTTGTTTGTAATAGCAATGAACATTTGGAAAAAACCTATCCTAAAAGAATTAATAGTTATGACAAAAAGAGTACACTTGTAGAATGTACTAATGAAGATTTAATACAATTAGATGAGTATATTTCAGATAAAGAATCAATTTATAGTATAATAGCAATAGAAAATAAATTCTAAGAATTAGAGCAAGAAGAATCTGATTATGAAATTTTAGATGAATTTTTAAATTTAAAAGATAAGTGAAGACTCAGAATCTGAAGAAAAAATAAATTTGGTAGAAACTATAATAGGACAATGTACGCACAATTGGCAGAAAAACATAGGAACATATAATATAGCATGCTTTCTATGTAATTGGTATCCAGTTAGAAAATTAAGAGCAAAATGCTTAGAATGTTATCAGAGACAGAGTTGGGAGAGAGGGGGAGGGCACTGCCCCCCAACATTATCCGCTAGTATACTATTCCTAGTTAATTTGTAATATATTTTTTAGTCCCCCCCCCCCCCAAGATTTTGACTCGCCCCAAAAATTTGAATTTTTTTATTTTTTTCCATTAATAAATGTTGAGCAAATAACTTACACTTTAAAATTCAACCATACAAAAATCTTAGATCTTAACAAAAGATTCAATAGTTACTTAAATAAATAAATAGTCCAAATCCAATCCAAAACATAAGTTCCCAATTTTTAAGTTGGTTTATACATAATGCATGTTTACTTGTTTTGTCTAGTGTATAATTTTGATTTTTCATTGAAATAAAGATGTTGGGATTGTGATTTGTGACTGGTACATTGTGAATGACAGAAGTGAGAAGACCAGAAGTTGATTTCATCATTTTATGTGTTCAATCCTAATAAGTCTTATTCTTGAATATTTGAATTTAAGAATTAAGTAGAGTAGTTGCTGTTAGTTTGTGTAATTGTGTTAGTTATTGAATATTTGAATTTAAGAATTAAGTAGTAGAATAGTCAATAGTAATTGAATTGAATATTGAATTTCAGTACTATTTTGATACTCAAAATCATCGTTTTCAATTCTCTTAGTTAAAAAAAAATTCGGAGGCTCTGTCCCCCTCCACCCCAAGATTGAAATTCTGGCCATGTCCTTGAATGTTATAGAGAAGCATGTATAAAATGCTTAGAAGATAATGAACTAATTAATAAAGAAGAGGTAAAATTAGAATTCACAAAAGAAGAAGTAGATTTCTAAAATAAGAATTGGAAAAAGAAGAATTGAAAACTTAGAAGATATGAAGAAATTATTGATAAAAAGAATAAAAATTTTAGAATATAATGATAAAGGTAAAATAAAATTGGATGAAAAATCAGAACAAAACTTAGATTATTTACAAATAGCACGTGTACAAGTAGTCTATAACCTAGAAAAACTTAAAAAGTATTAAGGTAAAATGTCAAATAAGAATAGGAGATTATATAATAAAATGTTTAGGATTAATAGATTCAGAATGTAGTAATTGTATAATTAATTAGAAATTAATACCAGATAAATAAATAGTAGAATCAAAAGAACCAATTGATTCCCAACCAATGGATGAAGATTTATATACTTATACAGAATTATTAAGACCAAATAGTAAGATTAGTTTCGAGATTAATTGTGGACAAAACATAGAATATACTTTACCAAAAGATTCCACATGGGTTAGACCTTTAAATCTTAAAGAAACAGATTTATTATATGATTAAGTTTTTTTATTAAAAGATAATGGTAGTGTAACAATCACTAAAGATTTTATACATTTTCAGAAACATACATTATTTAGCCCTAGAAAGACTATACATTTTCCATCAGAGTATGCTGAGAAGCGTGGTGGAAGCACTAAAGAAAAAATCTGTCCCTACAATAAATAAAGAGAATGTCAACTTGTTGAGAAAGAATCAAAAGAATTAGAATTTGAAGAAAAATTTATAGATTTTGGAACTAAAGAATTTTTAGATAATGAGAAGATTTGTAATACTTTAATTATAGAACAAGAAATAGAAAATCTGATATTTAAATTTGAAAAAAATGGAAATCTTAGGAGAAAATATTTTAAAGTATTGGGAAAAAGACAAAATTTTATGTGAAATAAATAAAAACCCAGAATATATAATCAAGACTAAAGATATAGAAGCCACAAATTCAGATATGATACAAATATATTCATAGTTCGTCCTTACTTGAATTTTAGTTCAAGAATGGCTACATAATTATGTTTAGACAACCCACTCTTACCGTAGCTTCTAAAGTTAGGAATAAGTGAAACTACAAAATTAAGGGATAATAACAGTCAAGTCCCAAACCTTTTAAAACTTAATAGAATATATCCAAACTTTTCATTTTGGTAGCTGGAGTTTCAAATGCAGGACACGTGGATGGAATCAATCCAAGAAATTTATTTTTTTACTCATTTTGACTAGGCAAAATGGTCAAATTACCCTAAATTTATTTTTTTTACTTATTTTAACCTAATTTTATTTTGCTATCAAGTACTAGTCAGGTTCATAATTGATAAATTAAATTTCTATTAATTTGTTTATAACTTATTTGGAGTACTTAGTATATGTTATTACATGTATTTTATGCACTGTACACATTAGATTCTTGTAAGTGGATTGTGACCGTGAGTTTGAAATTTGGGATAGTTGTTATTTGTGGGGTGAATTGACTTTAAATATGGAATAACTTATAAACTAGTTGACCTAAGCTTCTATATATTTCCTTTAAAAGATTGAATACTTGAGCTTCAAAGAAAAATTTTGAATTACAAAAAGGGTTATGAGATAATCTTATATTTTTCTTTGTAATCTATAACTTGAATGATTAAGCATGCAAGGTATTTTCATAAGAGATGGACAAATATAACATTTTCTATGTTGAAAATTAAACTAATCAAACACATTTAATTAATAATTTTCATACGAATACTTTATAAACAATTTAATTGTGCTGAATTTATTTCCTTTCCATATAAATTCTATACTTGCAAACAAACACATTCTAATGTAATGAAATTTGGTGCAAGAAATAGAAATTATTCGTGAATATAATTATCCTTTTAAATATTATTTAAATAATTATTTTTTCTAAATTTGCTAAAAAAAAAAATAGTCAATCCTCAATATTTTTTGACTTGTAAATTTTGACCAAACAAAAAGTAAATAAATTTATGCTTATTTTCCTTCCATTTTACGCTTCTATACCCACAACTGAAACCGCCACGAAATCCCCACCCCCTCGCCCCTCGGCAGTTGTATACACCACTTCCACGAGCTCGGCGAGAACCTTTATGAAGAACTAATCAAATTCAGATCTGAACTGGTCAAATTCAGATCAGAGTAAGTGATCTGATTGAAATTGATTAAGAGGGTGTTTGCTGGTTCATGGGAAATGGAGTACATAGACAACTTACCACCCATGGATCTGATGCGCTCCGAGAAGATGACGTTTGTGCAACTCATTATTCCTGTCGAGTCGGCTCACCGGGCCGTATCTTATCTCGGCCAACTCGGTCTCCTTCAATTTCGCGACGTATGATCAGATCTCTATCTATTTGTATTACTCAATAATTGAATACATGAATACTCCCATAACTGGATTTATTTTTAGTGTTTGGATCGATTGATGGGTTCATGTTTATAGAGACTGGAGGATGGAAAGAGTATTTGCGTTGCTTGGGATTTTTGTGAATGGAATCTATTTTCTGCCTGTAAATTGAAATGGAGGGATAATTTACTGTTTTTTTGCTCCAAGTCTTTTTTATGATGGGTATAATTGCTGTAGATTTGATCTCCATTAGAGTCTTTTGAGTTTTGCCTTTATTTGTTGATGGATGATTATACTTTTTTTTTCCTTCTTCTTTGAATTGGGTTTATTTTTATCTTAATGCTGTAACCGATCACTTCAGATGTTATCTGAAAATTACTTTGTTTATCTTTAATTATGATAACTTAGGCTCATTTGTCTCTGGTGGCACAGAATTAGGATATTGGAACTGGAACATGCCAATTATATAACATCGAATCAGAAGTTTTTCTAGTTTGAGCTCCACTCCTACACTATGAAACATATTGTGAAAATAAGATTATAAAACCATCACACTTATATTATCAAGCAGGAGCTTTAAATTGACTGTAAAGGACAAGAAAGAGAAATGAAAAAGATTTTTACTCTAGTGTTGAGTCCTCTCCGAACTGCAGGAGATAGTTGCCTGTCATATGGTTCACCAACTTCAACCTCCTTCTTCCTTACCTGTGAGTCTTTGTGAAATAACTCCGATGAGAAGAAAAAAAGTGTTAAGAGACCCTCCTAGCCCAATCATAGACATTCGGTTCAAAATGTTGATAGGGGGAGAGATCTGTGGCCAATCTTGTTGCCACATTGCATCTTTTCCAAGGTCCATTGGTCTTTAAAGAATTTTATCATGCAATGTCTTGTTCAGAACCTTTTAAAAAAAAGATGGTAATAGAAAATAAATTTAGTTTCAGTCAAGAATTCGTACCCTGTTTCTTCAGTTTTCTTTTATGAAGACATTTTGAGAATCTGTATCTCTGAATGACAGGATAAAAGACTTCTTTGAGCTTAATGTAGATTTAAAGTTCTGGTTTGTACTAATATTGATCATATGCACTTACTGTATGGTTTATATTCGCAGTTAAATGATGGTAGGAGCCCTTTCCAAAGAACATTTGTCAATCAGGTATCTGTCCATGAGCTTCTATTGGTGCCTGTTTATGAATCTAAGATATATTTGCTTCTTCTACATGTTCAATGGTATGCTGCAAAAGTAAATATAGTTTGTTTTGGCATCTGTTTCCATATTTTATTAATAACTTTATGTTGTCAGTTGAACATATTGAGAATTGTTGCTTGGGCTAAATTTGCCATAATCTAAAATTTATCAGTGTTTATTGCTGACAATTATCCATCTTCTTGTTGGTTAGACATGATGTATTAACATATAGTTAGATTGGGCTAATCTGTGGCAACAAATTCTCGTTGTTTTTATACTATATTGAAGTTCTATTTGTTCTTAACCTGCCTGGACAAATTGATAGGTTTAGTGCTTGATAAATAAAATTCTTGTCAGGCTCTTGATTTCTTGATGTTATTTTATGGGTTGGCAGGTGAAAGTAGAGTCATATGCCATGTGTGAATTGAGTTCTTTATGTAGTCCTTGTTTTACAGGCATGTCTGTGTGCCTCTCAAGTTCTCTTTTCCAATTACCAGAAATGTTTGTGGATACAAATTGAAAATTATCTAGATAATATATGTTAACCAAAAATGAACAAACCTTAGCTTCCATTTGGCCCCCATTTTCTGAAGGTCATTTTTCCTCAAAACTTATTTTCAACCACAATCATTTGATGGGACACAACTTTTATCAACTTTTCAATCACACATTTCATCAAATTTCATCAAAATTTACTAAAAATCAGATTTTTAGCTAAACCAAACACTGGCTTATTCTTTTATATATGAAAAACTGCACTGTTTTTATGGGTCATAGGTGATGCTTTAATGTTTTTGTTCTGGAAGTGATCATTGGTTCTGTCTAAAGATATGCTCTGCTTTAGGTCTTTCTCGTTCTTTAGATTAAATTTTGGTAAATTGGTCTCAGGTAAAAAGATGTGCTGAGATGTCAAGGAAACTACGATTCTTCAAAGATCAGATACATAAAGCTGGGCTAGTGCCTTCCCCTAATACTGCATCTGAACCTGATATTGAGTTAGAAGAACTGGAGGTCTTTTTCTTTTCATTAATCTTCAATACATTTTTTTCTTTCTTCGTCCTGTATGCCTTTTTATGGCGGTGGCAATCAGAATGCTGCGAAATGACCGCTTCTATGTTAGAAATTTCTTTTCCTTTTTTCTGGTTGAATCTTATTAGGGATGTCTTTTTCCTTTATTTTGATTTTAGATTCAACTAGTGGAGCATGAGCACGAGCTTATTGAAATGAATTCCAACAGCGAGAAACTTATGCAAACATATAATGAGCTGCTAGAATTCAAGATGGTATTGCAGAAGGTACATTGACATATTTCTCTGTTATTTTTACTCTACATTTTGTTCCCTTGCACGTACGAACCCCTATAAGTTAGTGTGAGGATTTGTCTAGGAACTCTGTTCTTCATGTTAGAATGACCTAAACCTGGTAAGTTTTGGGAGAGATATTTTGCAGATTTCTTTGCGAACAAAGGCAGGTAGAGGGAGAAATATAATGCACGAAACTTGGGGAAGGCCGTTGTGCTTAGTATGTATGCTAGTTACTAATTTCTTGTGTGAAATTTCAGACCAACTGAATAGTTCCCATAGCTTTGCAGATCCAGTGGGGGAGCTTCAGATTGTTGTTATACTTAGTCGTGCATAATATATCATCTTTATATCTAGATGTGTAGTTGTATGCTTTATAATGGAACCAATACCAAGGGGAAATTAACTGCATCATCCTTTTCCGAAATTGCACATCATTTTCATGTTATTATGTTTTAAGTAGTCATGGGTAATTACAGGCGGGTGATTTCCTTGTTTCAAGTGGGAATCATGCTGCAGCCCAGGAGACAGAATTAAGTGAAAACGTATATACCAATGACGGTTATGCAGATTCTGCATCACTGCTTGAAGAGGTAACATTTGATATGATTTTTGTCTTTGAAATGGTATTGCACATGTTAAATGACGTCGTTTTTATTGGTATTATGTTATCCAATGCCAGGAGGTGCAACCTGGTCCATCGAATCAATCTGGCGTAAGATTTATTAGTGGCATTATCTGTAAATCTAAAGTTCTTAGATTTGAAAGGATGCTATTTCGTGCTACAAGGGGCAATATGCTTTTCAATCAAGCACCAGCTGATGACCAAATCATGGATCCTGCATCGAATGAAATGGTAATTTGTTGCTTCAATTCTCTTTGCAGATCTGCATGACTAATGTTTTCTAACTAGAATTCCAAATCGTAACCTTTAAAAATTTAAATGAATGAATCTTTACATCTGAAGATTGAAAGAGGAGAATAAATTGATAATAATCAACCCCTTCTAAATTGTTCTATCTTGTTAAATGATAGGACAAAACTATATTCTGCATTCTATCCTTGCTGATGAAGTGTTGTAAAATATTTTAGAGAATTAATCTGTGGTTATTGTTTCTGCAGGTTGAGAAAACTGTTTTTGTTGTATTCTTCTCTGGTGAGCAGGCAAGGACAAAAATTCTGAAAATTTGTGAATCGTTTGGTGCAAGTTGCTATCCTGTTCCTGAGGACTTGACCAAACGGAGCCAAATAACCCGAGAAGTATGTTCTAAAGATATCACTTGCACTTTCTGATGAACTGGGAAAAGATTCTGATCTGCTTGTCTGTATTATTTTAGTGATTCCTTATTGGTTGATTTTTCTCTAATTATCATGACAGGATGCTTGAAAAAAGCTTCATGTTTTCACTATTTCATTTGATGCACACATGAACACAGAACTATCTAATATAGGCATTAATTCCCCTCTTTTTGAAATGCATGGAACTCAAAACTATCTAATATAGGCATTGCCCCTCTTTTTGAAATGCATTAACCTTGAACATACATATTAGTATCAAATTCATGAATGTGCATTAGGCTCAATACTTATTCTATAAAAGTTCATTGACCTTGAAACTATTAATTATATTAAAATATCTTGTGCTTCTAGGTTGGCACTTTCATCACTGTTTGGACCACACTAGGTGCATTTATACATATTAATTTCTCATTCACAGGTATTGTCACGTTTGTCTGAGTTAGAGGCCACCTTGGAGGCTGGCCTACGTCATCGGGATAAGGCTCTTACCGCCATTGGTTTTCACCTTTCAAAGTGGACAAACATGGTACGATACACCTGTCAAAATTTTCTTCTCAAACTATATTCATGGTATCAATAAATAAGGTCTGGGATGAAAATCTTGAAACTTAATTCAGTTCCTTAACTCCTCTTTAGGTTATAAGGGAAAAGGCTGTGTATGATGCGTTGAATATGCTGAATTTTGATGTCACAAAGAAGTGTTTGGTTGGTGAGGGCTGGTGCCCTGTTTTTGCAAAAACTAGGGTAATTTGACTTTCTATTTAATTTTTATTTTTCTTGGTTAGATACCTGGAATAGTTTTCATCACTGCTTATATCAGTTAAGGAATAATATCTTCAATGTTACAGATTCAAGAAGTCCTGCAACGTGCAACATTTGACAGTAGCTCACAAGTGGGTATAATATTTCATGTAATGGATGCTGTCGAGTCACCTCCAACATACTTTAGAACCAACCATTTCACAAATGCATATCAAGAAATAGTTGATGCATACGGGTAAGTCAAATATGTATATTCAATTTTCTTGGACTTTTAACTTTCTTCTCCTCAGATTTGGTTTCTATTTTGTTCTTGTCAATTTGACATTACAATGTATTTAACTTCTTAATTAATTGTTCCTTTGCTTATATTTTGTAGTACTATTGCATTATAGTTTCTCTTGCTTGTTAAGGCTCCTTTTTCAAAAACCAGAAAATGGAAGAATTTTAAATTTATCTCTGTATTGAAGTTTTGTGAACATTGAAGTTCATGTTTATGTATGTATCTCCGTTAGCATTAATTGTGCTTCTTTCCCATGCTTCTCTAGACTATCTGACGAAAAACATAAATAATGGAAAATTTTATTTTCTGGGCATTAATATTCCCACCTTTTCGTTCTGAAATTTGAATAAATGGAGTCTCAGTCTCTTTTCTGGATGTGTCCTTCTTTCTCGTAGACAGATAATTTCTGTTTATCAAGAAAGGAATATGTTTGTCAATAGAGAGAATATTGTTTGAGTTTTAGT
This sequence comes from Fraxinus excelsior, assembly GCA_019097785.1. NCBI lineage: Eukaryota > Viridiplantae > Streptophyta > Magnoliopsida > Lamiales > Oleaceae > Fraxinus > Fraxinus excelsior. The sequence goes on from CM032643.1 coordinate 13,759,761, forward strand.
CAAACAACCTGCACTCATGTCCCAAATTAGTGAGTTCAATTTGGCATACTGGTAGAACTACTCTGCAGACTGGTGTTCTGATCGCGTCTCCACTTGAAGCTGCCTATTTTTTTTTTTTTTTTTTTGTTTTACTGTGTTTTGCCAGAGTCTGCACTTTGTTTTGCAGCAGCAATTAAACGCTTGATTTTGGTGTGGCCCAAGTAAGACACCTGATTGTATTGCTGGGAATCAAACCTGCGGCCTTCGGTTGCCATTTTCATGCCTTGACCACCAGTCTACCTGTGCTTTTCTGTTAAAAAAAATGCCCAAAATTTTGTTTAGTGACTTTATGAATTGTTTATTACTAAGGGTGTGTTTGAACCACATTATTTTGGAAGAATGAATTCTAGAATAATAGATTGATGGAAAAATGTAGTTGAAATACAAGGAAAAGTTATTGATGTGATGAAAAATATTATTTTATTGAAGAATGTATGGTTGAAAATAAGTAGAAGAATGAGAATGAAAATTTTAATGTGGATCAAACAGGGGCCGAAGTGCTATTAAAAAAATAGCGAAAAATACTTACTAGTTATTACAAATAAATGATATTATTTTTAAATCTATAAAGAGTCCATATATGTACATGCTCTTGAGTCTTTCTGGACTGTGTTCTTTGGACAATTGATGGACTTGGCTAACATCCATTTTAAACTTGCGATGGAGGTTCGGAGTACCACATGCCTCTAGCAGGTGGTTAAAGAAATAAGTTAGATTTAGCTTGTTATTTTACTTGTGATATTTCTACTATTGTTTTCACATTGGACCTTTTCTTTATGTAACAAACCTTTTTATAAACAGCCTTTTCCAAGAAGTAATATTTCCTCTTTATATCTGTGTTTTATGCATAGCTGACAAAGCGCTGATGCAACAATATATTTTGGCAGTGTCGCTAAGTATCAGGAGGCAAATCCCGCAGTTTATACAATCATTACATTTCCATTTCTTTTTGCCGTGATGTTTGGGGATTGGGGTCATGGTATATGCTTGTTATTGGGAGCCTTAGTCCTTATAGTCCGTGAAAAAAAGCTCAGTTCTCAGGTATGGTATCTTGATGTAAGATAGTGTACATAAACATATAATGGATTCATATTTCTATTGGTTCAGTTTTGTTAATAATCAATCTGAAGATTTCACGCTGGTTTCTTTTATTTTTAGAGTTGCCCGATGTTGATATTTAGAAAAATCAATGTCCTATTATATGGTTTGATTTTGAAGTAGTTTTGTAGTTGTCACAAAGTGAAGTTATTTGATGGTAATATGTTACTCGAGTATGTCATGTAGTTCATTATTTTCTTGTAACATACAGATAGGTGCAGTGACAGATCTGGCAAAATAGCGGAACTTGTTTATTCTTGATTTTGTGCTTCTATTACAACTTTGTTTGTTAACAGATTGTTAGGGAATGTAATTTATTGGAATGAGCTTTGTGTCCATTTTATGGGTTAGTGAAATTCTTGGATATAGAAGGTGGTAAAGAAGTTTGAGTGTCCCTGCTTGTTTCTTCGGATGCGGTACAAATTGTAACAGCTCTGCTCTAATAGGCAACATATTTTTTTTTTCCTCTAAGGTAGCTTGCCGCAATGGTCAGATGCAATTTAAGGCGTAGAAGGAAATTCGAAGCCCAAGGATATTACACTGTCTTTTCAGCAACATTTAGGAGATATTTTGTAGACTAGTACCTTTATGGTAGAACTAGTAAAATTTCCCTCATCAAGTAGTTCGGGATGGTGTAGTTGTTCATTCAGAAGTAACTCGTGTTCTTAGCTCTAGGCTATGAGAACAGACCATAGAGACTGTCTCCTAGATTTGCTACAACTTATAGTTAGATCCTTCAATTTGGTAGGATTAGCTGCATTGTAAAAGTTAGTTGTAGAAGCAAGCAAAGTTAACCAGGAAAATAAGTGATTACGGTAAGCCAAACTAAATTAGCAAGGAAAAAATAGGAAGCTAGCCAAATTAATGATAACCTTTCTATTAGTTTTATCAGAATTTTTTTGGCAACATTGTGAAGCCAGTGCTGCTGATTCTTATGGTAAGAGCAAATACATCCCATGAACTACATTTGAGTGATTATCCATATAATGAAGTAGACTGTCCATCACATATCTCAAAGACTATATGGTTATCTTCACTAACCACAAATTTTCCTGGACAAAATTATGCACACATATTTTATCATTCATCTCATTTACTCTTCATCTTCTTCATTTCTACTCTGTAATGTATTTTTTGTTACCCTCAGAAACTTGGCAGCTTTATGGAGATGCTTTTTGGTGGCCGTTATATTCTCCTTTTGATGTCTCTGTTTTCAATATACTGTGGCTTGATATACAATGAATTCTTCTCCGTTCCTTTTCATATATTTGGTCACTCTGCCTACAAATGCCGAGATGCCACGTGCAGGTAACTTGAATCACTGTCCTTGAATCTTTAGGCATTTTCTGTTTGGTGGCATTTGATTTGAGGCATCAATTGGGGTAGTAAATGAATATAGGGATAATAAAGTTACAGACGATAGAAGGAGGGTTAGGGTACAAGAGGGTAAATACATTCAGTAATTGAAAAATAGTATTCATTTGAAACATACTCGCGCAATAAATTTGGTATATCGTGATCATCTTCCTTCTCTTCCTACTTCTACAGTAGTATAATTGGCTTTTGCTGAGTAATTTGATCAAAGGGAAATTGTTGTATTCTTGGAATCTAACTAAACACGAGCAAGTTGAATTAGGTAATTGAAGTTTATTGACCTGAATATGGCTTGCTAGGAAATAGTTGACCTCTGAGATGCTTTTATTTTAACCTGATCTTAGACAAGATTTTTCAGCAGGCTCCTCAGCCTTATAATAATTTCATATGTTTCAACTTTCTTTCCCCACCTTTCCAGTTTCATCTAGACCATTATCAAGTTTGTAAAGGGTCCTTTGTTGTATAGTTATGTATACATTTTTATTTTGTCTTTTATTTTTGTAAATTGTAGCTCTCATACTGTTGCTGTCTGTTGACCTTTACAGTGATGCTTATTCTGTTGGTTTAGTCAAATATCGGGATGCATACCCATTTGGTGTCGATCCAGGTTGGCGTGGAAGTCGTTCTGAGCTTCCTTTCTTGAATTCTCTCAAGATGAAGATGTCTATTTTGTTTGGGATGGTGCAGATGAACCTAGGAATCATACTAAGTTATTTCAATGCACGTTACTTTGGCAACTCACTTGATATTAAGTGTGTTCGCGTTCCTTTTCTTTTTCCTAATATTTCAATTTTTTAGAATCCAATGTAAGGGCTTAACTTGTTCTTTGTTCTTAGGTATCAGTTTGTGCCACAGATGATCTTTCTTAACAGCCTTTTTGGATATCTCTCTCTTCTCATCATTATCAAATGGTGTACTGGTTCTCAAGCAGACCTGTATCATGTGATGATTTATATGTTCTTGAGTCCTTTTGAGGATCTGCGCGATAATCAGCTATTCTGGGGTCAGGGTGTACTTCAGGCACGATATCTATTTTATCTTCTTGTATATTTTTGTTATATTGAGCAAATATAATTTTCAGCCTTAATTGTTCAATAAAAGTTTTGCAGGTCATATTGTTGCTTTCGGCAGTTATTGCTGTTCCGTGGATGCTCTTCCCAAAACCCTTTATTCTGAAGAGACTTCACACCGAGGTAATGTCGATTTTCCTCCTGTTGTTTTTTTACTGGGATTCGACTATAGAATCTTTCCTACTTTATTTTATCAATCAAAGTAAAGGGTCGCAAAACTTCCCTTCTTGTTTAAGCCCAGGTATTTCTTGTTTCTCTGCCCTTCTAACATACGCATCACTTCCTTTGTTAAGAACTTTTGCTGCATTATGAATGTCTCTCCTCTCTGTACGTTTGTGGCTTCTTTTTCTTTTTTCTTGTATGAAGAAATAATTATGATAATATTTGAAGAATCATTTCCTTGAGTTAAAATGTCTTTAATTAATAATTCCTTTTTCCTCCTTTTGCCTGAAATTTTGGCCTCAACAATTATTTCCCCTATTTCTTAGATCTATATAGTTGCCTTTTAGTTAATTTCTCTGGAAATTTTGGATCTATCTCACTTTGGACTGGGGTATACCTGTGCACGTTTAACTACAGTAACCCTGCGACTTTTTTTATTATTTATATATGTTTTGCTAATGGTTTAGTGTTTTAGTAATATAAATGTTGTCAAAAGAATGTATATTATATCTGACTCCTGAGAAAAATTAGTACTACGTTATTGAGAATATCGGAATGAAAGAGTGTTGCTGAATCTAAGCCCCTGTTTGAGCTCCATTCTTGAATTAATACAATTTTTTTCTTTCTTATTTTCAACCACACATTATCCAATAAAATAATATTATACATATATCGAAAACTTTTCCTTCTTTTTTAACCACATTCTCCAAAAAATCAGCATTCCAAAACACATTTTTTCCCAAATTCTAATTTTAATGAAGCCCAAACAGGAGCTAAATATCAACTTATATAACTGTTTCAGTATCTTGTTGAAATATTCATCTCATATGGATATTTGCTTTGGTGATGTTAAGCATCATGCACTGGCTGATTTGTCGGATTCTAATATTAGAAGTATGAAATTTGGAGAATGTGCAAGTCTACATTTTCCTGAGAAGCAGCATCGTGATTTGGTGTTTTAGATAGCTCATTTATCCTGCTAATGAAATCCATGTAATAAGTAGATCATGGCTCTCGATTGTCCTAATAATATGGTTTGTAAGTTGAATTTTTTTTGTACTGTTGTATTGGTGTATTAGAGCTACTTATTTAGGTCCTGAAACCTATGAATCAGTGATTGACTCAACCAACTTCTTTTACTTAGAGATTTCAAGGTCGGACATATGGAATTCTTGGAACCTCAGACGTGTATAATGAGGAGGAACCTGACTCTGCAAGGCAACCACACCTTGATGAATTCGATTTCAGTGAGGTCTTTGTGCATCAGATGATACACGCTATTGAGTTTGTACTTGGTGCAGTTTCAAATACTGCATCATATCTTCGGCTGTGGGCTTTGAGGTGGGGGAATTTTTTATTTATGGTTCAATGTATTTTTTATTTATGAATTTGTTCATGAGGTAATTGTTATCCTTGTGTTATTGCAGTTTGGCTCACTCAGAATTATCGACTGTTTTCTATGAAAAAGTTCTCCTCCTTGCCTGGGGGTAAGTACTTTTCCTGACCCGCTCTTGTGCATTCTGTTCCTTGTCCAATTGAACTTACTATCCTGCTGACTTTTACATGGTGTACGAGGCCCACAAGCAAGTTTTTTTCTTTTGCCCTACACTTAATGCATTTATCTATATGAAAGGAGAGTAAGCAGAAATGAGATAATCCTGCTCTAGCTTATAATACTCATCTTCTTCCTATGCTCAACTGCAAGTGAGATCTATCCATGTTTTACACCTGTCTTTGTTGATGAATGCAGGTATGACAACATCGTCATACGACTGATTGGTCTGGCAGTTTTTGCTTTTGCTACAGCTTTTATACTACTAATGATGGAAAGTCTTAGTGCTTTCCTGCACGCATTGCGTCTCCATTGGGTTGAATTTCAAAACAAGTTCTACAATGGCGATGGCTATAAATTTAAGCCCTTTTCATTTGCCCTATTAACTGATGATGATGATTAGTGTCTTTTGTTGCTCCATATTCCTGAAATTTTGCAAAAGTAGCACAGGAAAAATGATAGTTTTTGGTGGCAATTGAGCCTCAAGATATTTTTTGCTTCTCTTTAGCAAGGAACTGTAAAATTCCTGGCTGAAGATTCTTTAGATGCAATGGTATAAAAGGGTTGTGCTGAGATTAGCCAAAGAGCTTTTAATTCTTTTTATCGTCTTAGGATTAAGGAGTTGTAAAATTCGTAACCATGTGCTTTTATCTTTCTTTTGAGGAGGCACATTTACACAAACCAATGTGTAGTGTAGGTTATGTTGGATATCATTCTTCTGTAATAATGAATCATATTCTTATAGATTTCTGAAAGTAGTTTGTTTGTAGAGTAGTTGAGCTCGATTCTCCATCAGTGCTGGATTTTTACTTGAATCCCGGCAGTGGTGCAATAAGATCTCGTACATTGATTGCTCTAAACTTGAGCGGTTTTACATTTACTAAAGTGCTCGTTTTTTATCGCTTCCTTTTTAGGGTTCTTAATTCAGCATCTGTTTGAGCCCCATTTTTTTTTTTGTCGAAAATGCATTTTGAAATAATATTTTGTTAGAAAATGTATGGTTAAAAAATAAGGAAAATTTTTAGATTTACATGTAATATTATTTTATTAAAGAATGTGATTGAAAATAAAAAAGAGAAAAATGTATTTCTAAAATAATGGGGTACCAAACAAGGCTCAATATGTTGAATATTGTATGAGAAAGTTGATTTGACGATATTGATCTGGGCACATTTACATGGATTAAGTTTTGGTGATATACTCTTTAACAGATGAACAAGTAAGTTGGGTGATGTTCTGCTACATATTTGTACTATCCTCTGGTAGTGTTTGATTAAAAGTAGTAGTGCAGGCATTGTACTTTGTTGAATAATTCCTTACCAAAAAAAAAAGAAGTATCCGGTCAAACCTGTTTGATTTTATAGTTTATAATTAATTACTTTATAATTAAAATGCAAACTAAAGTCTATTCGAGTTACAGATTAGTGTGGGCGTGATAAATTTTATGCAATTTACCGTTACATTACTTGACTTTTAGGTTTAAGTCAGCTGTCGAGTAGGGATTAAGCCCTTGTTTCTGTTTTTTGGGGAAATAAATTTTTTTAGTGATTTTTTGGAGAATGCATGGTTAAAAAGTGAAGAAAATTTTGAGTTTATGTGTAAAATATTTTATTGTGTTAATGTGTGATTGAAAATGAATTCAGAAAAAAAAAAAAAAAGTTATGAAAAAAGGAGACAAATAGGGGCTAAATAAGTTTTAGATATGTTGTTGTTTGGTATGATTAAAGTTTAAATTAAAATCAATAATTAATTTTAATTACATATTTTATGATATTCACAATTTTTCAACTGTATATATCATCAATTTTTATTAAAATTTAATTTTAATCCTCACCAAATAAAGGCTATTCTTCCTTTTAAACCGAAAAAAAATAAAAAAAATTCACACTTTAGCCTCTGTTTGGTACACATTATTTTTTTAATTCTCATTTTTCTACTCATTTACAACCACATTCTTAATAAAATAATATATTCTCATTTTTTCTTCTTTTCCAACCACACATTATCCATCAATCTACTATTTGAAAATACATTTTTTCAAAATAATGTGGCGGCTCGAACACACCCTTAATATGGAATGAAAATATAACTAAAAATACTAACTCAACAAATTATTTTTAAGGATTAATAGCTAGAAAATCCCCTAGGAATGTTTCCATTTGCAATATATACCCTCCTCTATCTATTGGAAATCACAAAAAACACCCATTTTTTGAAACCTTTTTGTGTGAAAAAAACTCCTTACTGTAAGATTTGACGTTAAAAACAGTAAAAATGCCCAAATAAAAAGTAATATTTGCAATTTTAGTGTTCAAACTTTTTATTTTTTTACAAATTATATCCAAATTTTTTTAAATGTACCACCCACAATCCAAAATCTTTAAAAATTTATTTTCCACCCCACCTCACTTCAACTTCTTCTCCAAAACTTTATTATTTTATTTAATCCATTCCAAAACCCTCATAAATTCTAAAACCCCAAATTCCACATTTCTTCTTCTCATTCCCAGCTTTATTATGTTCTTCACTTCTGTTCAAAGGGCCCTTTGTTCCCTAGCGTTAATACATGTGCTGCGTAAGTTCCATGAGGGCATTTTGAAATATTACTTCCGTACCTTCAGTGCCTTCTAACTATGTTTACTATGTATACTTCATTTCTGTTATTGACAAATCAAATAAATTATATTAATGTTAGTATTTCTTTAAACATTTATATTTACATCTAATTTTTTCTTTCATAATTTTCTAATGACCAAGTAGTAAGAATCAAGCAAAAGCGAGGCTACAAGGACCAGTGGCCCTGGAGTATAAAATATACACAGATGAACATCGAAACAGCGAAGGAGATGCAGTTTTCTCATATGAAGATCCATCTGCTGCACATTCAGCTAGTGGTTTTTTAAACAGTAAGAACATAAAAAAAATTTGGGTATAATTTGTAAAAAAGTAAAGTTTAGATATTAAAATTGCAATTATTACTTTTAATTTTGACATTTTTACCATTTTTAGCTCCTGTTTGGTGCTCATTTTCATCTCATTTGTATAAATTTTTTTACCGTTGCACAGTGAACCCTTCTTTTTTTATTCAAAATTGTTAACATTGACTTGACAAGAGTCTGTCAAAAGCTATTCCACTCTTTTTAGCTTTACCAATTTACCCATTTGTCCAACTACTCATTCTTCAAAACATGCACCGTGATTTCTTTGCCTTGGGGCATAATTGGAAAACAAAGACAAAACCCTGCAGCAAATACAAAAGCCATGAAACAGTGGGCCAGGAATGATGTGACTGGAAAATGCACTCTCTCAAATTAATGGCTTCCAAACGGGGACTTAATGGCAAATTTGATGGTAGGGGAGGTTTTTCGCACAAAATGTTTCAAATATGTTGTTTTTTGCTATTTTCAATAGGAGAGGTATATCAAATCTGGAAACGATTTAGAGGGTTTTATTCTGTTAATTCTTATTTTAAATAATACTAACTTCTAAATATAGACCCCAAACCAGGGGCGGAGCCAGCCTCTTGAAATAGGGGGGTCCCAGAGTTGAAGGAGTGGAGGCTCACGGGGGTTCGGGGGCAGTGCCCCCGAAAATTTTTCAGGTTTCTTCTTTGTTGCCTCGCACTTCTAATGCATTTTCTATGTTTCATAGCATTTACTTAAGTAAATAATTGGTTTTACAAGTGCTCATTTTTTAAAGAGGTGTTTTTCATTGTATAACTGTAGTTGAGTGTGAAAGATCATGATGTGAAAACTTAGAGGAAATAAATTTCGTTCTTATACTTGGTTGGTTTACTGTTCTTTGGACTTTGGAGATCTATTACCCTAAATAGAAAGTGAAACTGAGAGAAAAATTAATGATCTTTAAAAGTGTCATTCATTTGTTGTAAATATTAACTCGTAGTGGAACTGTTAGACATGAGAACTAGCTAATATTTTCGACTATTATGATTCATAAATAAATATTTTTTCTCTATAATTTCTTAAATTAAAACATATTGGTTAAAGTTTTTAATTTCAAATGTCATCTTTCTCATCCAATATTATCATCCATTTTCAGAACCATATTTGAGAACATATCCGATAATTACTTTTAACACTAATACCAATACAAAATGGTAAAAAAAAAAAAAAAAAAAATTGTCAAAAAAATTTTTTTTTTTTTTTTTTTTTTGGGGGGGGGGGGTCCCCCCCAGGACCCCCCCTGCCTCCGCCCCTGCCCCAAACTACATTTATAATTGTCATTTTTTGAATTCAGTAGATTTCATGCTCAACATTAATGAGTCTTCCAATTTCAATGATGAAATCAAAAGAAAAATGGGAGAGACGCCCGTCTATTCTAGAGAAATATTGGGCATCCTCATCTTGTGAATCTATCTATCAGTATACATCTTGTGGTACGTCGGCAGATTGTGGTACAGATTTCATACAAGGTAATTTGACGTTTTCCTCGTGATTAAATCTGCTATTTACTTTGTAATATTGCGAAAAATGATGTAGCATATGCAATTAGATTTACATCAAATACATTGGTTATATTTTCGAATAAAAATAACTCCTATTTATCCATACGAAAGATTGTCATTCGTATTGTGAAATTTTAACTGTTTACATTTTTTTTACGAGAAGATATATGATATTGTCATTTGTACATTGTCATCTTCAAAATAAAATTTGGTAACGAATTATCAATATCTATCATCATTGATATGTATGATGCGTCTCTGTGTTTCAAATGATTTAATATTTCTAAAAACGGTGGGGGAATTCATCCAGATATTGCCTTTTTCATTCTACACATGGTGACATTATAAAATAGGTGATTCAATATTTGATTATGTGTTTATTCAAAATCTGAAATATATCATCTCATATATTCAATTAAAAGATGTTATTTTGTGTGTGTGCGCGCGCTAATATATGTTTTGTTCTGATATCCTCCTGCACAAATTTTATATGTATTTATTGTGAGTGTCTTTTTTGTCATACAGAATGGATGCAGTAAACATGATTATAATCAATGGGACATATACATATTGCCTCCTTGTACCTTTTGGGTGCAAGTACTTTTAACTTCTTGACATGATAATGAATGAGTTTAAGGTTAATAAGAGACGTTCAAGTCTCAAGATTGACTATGTTGCAATTGTAGATATGTCCCCAATCCAAATCACAAATGATGGTTCTGTGCAATTTTACTTGGAGTTATCAATAGACTCGGGTTTTCATGAGCATTAGCGGGATCTGGAGTGCCTGTCAAGGGCACAATTAAGCTATAACGTTCATATTCTGTAAAGTGATATAAAAATGGAAAGAAAAGCAATTGGTAAGCATAGAGGGATGCATGTATGACTGCATATCCCTTACGAATTGATGTGGTTGATATGTTACAATCTACAAGCGTGGACCTCAGCCTAAATATCAACACGAATACATTAGTAGAAAGGGGGTGGCATTCAAAACACCAACTAGATTCACAACTTTCAAGGGGCGATATGGTAGTACAAATTTCAAGAATCCATGATTTTATGCACGGTATATGAAATTGTTGAACATGTATTGTCTGGAGACAAATGTTACTTAAAGTGATGTTACATGACAACGCATTTTGTGACAGGGTGTGTAGATGACTTTCTCCCAAATTAAACATAGAATTTCACCTATGGCTTAAAACACAAATATGCGTTTAGAATTCGATGTCAGACAAAACGGGTGACGGTGACTGAATAAACATTAGGAATCAAATTATGCCACAAAATTAACATCAAACCAACATCCTAAAAACATCAAAACAAGCTACTCTTGAAAGCATTAAAAAAAAAACAAAAACATAACCTATTCCTAAATAATACTAATCCAAGATTGCCACAAATTAACATCACACAACATCCTAAAAACATCAAAACAAGCTACTCCTAAAAACATGAAAACAAAAACAATACTAACTCAAATCTGCCACAAAATTAACTACATACCAACTTCCTAAAAACCACAAAACAAACAATTCCCAGACACTCTAGTCAATAACTACCCCTTCATCTGTCCTACCTAACGCTATAGGTATGAGGTTAAAATCAAATCGTATGCTTCAATTTTCTTCCTGCATTCGTGCTTGAACAGTTGATAGGTTAGGTTAGATCTTGATGCGTTCGGATCAAAATTGTTCCCCATTTCATCAATTTATCGTTTATAATGAACTCGGCAAACTTAATGATATATAAGCTGCAATCTAAAACAATTTGATTGACAAATGAAATCAAGTTTTGAAAGAAACCAAATGAGCAGCAAATAAACGTTTTGCTTTTGTAATGATTTTTATTGATGATCAATTAGAGGAAGTTACATAGGTATAAATATACAAAAATACAACACCACTGCCTATGTGGCAAATAACAGAATTCTGTTACAACAAAATGAAATCAATTTCAGTGTCCCTCAGCTCAGTTGGCAGCATTACACCACTACCCTTGATTCCAGCCAACTTCCAGGAGCTTCCTCATTCTTCCAGCATCTTTAGTTAGATGATTAAATCTTTCAACAGCCCCCTTCAAGGTGGAGAGTAGATATCTTCTACTCCCATCTTGGACAAATGCGAATGGAACACAGCAGAACAAAGAGGCTTAGTAAATATATCGGCCATCTGTAAACCGGTCCTCACATGTCTTGTGATAATGCTTCCTTCTTGTATTTTGTCTCGAATTAAATGGCAATCTAATTCAATATGTTTGGTCCTTTCATGAAATACCGGATTAGCCGCAATATATAAAGCCGCCTGATTATCACAGAACAACTCAGCCGCCTGTGGATGTGAAATTTGCAAGTCATCAAGAATGTACCTAAGCCAAGTTAATTCACAGCAAGTGGCTGCCATTGCTCTGTATTCTGCTTCAGCAGATGATCGAGAGATCGTACTTTGCTTCTTGGACTTCCAAGATATCAGTGAAGTTCCTATGAAAACACAGAAACCTGTTATCGATCTCCTAGAATCTGGACATGCTCCCCAATCTGAATCCGTGTATGCTCTAAGTTGCAAATCTGAAGTTGAAGAAAAAAATAGTCCCAAGCCTGGTGCTTTCTTGATGTACCTAAGTATTTTGTGTGCAGCGTTCATATGTGACGTTCTAGGAGTTTGCATATACTGACTTAGCAAGTGTACTGAGTATGACAGGTCGGGCCTGGTGATGGTTAGGTATAGTAGTCTGCCTACCAGTCTCCTGTATGAAGCTGGATTAGAGAGTTCCTCCCCTTCATCTTTGGATAATTTAACATTTTGATCAAATGGAATTTTGGCCGGAATAACCCCAATTGTCCCTGAATCTGACAAAATATCCAGTGCATATTTTCTTTGACAGATTTGTATACCTTTAGTCGACCTAGCAACTTCTATTCCAAGAAAGAATTTCAGATTCCCTAGATCCTTAATTTTAAACTTCTCATCAAGAAGATCTTTAAGAGAATCAATTACTTTCACATTGCTTCCTGCTATTATTATATCATCAACATAAACTAGTATAGCAGTGAAGGAGTTATTCGTGTTTCTGGTGAATAAACTGTAGTCTGCCTTTGATTGTTGAAATCCTTGTTCAGTAATGAATAACGATAGCTTTGAATACCACTGGCGAGATGCCTGCTTCAAGCCGTACAAACTCTTGTTGAGTTTACAAACCTTTAAAACTCCATCATTGTGAAAATCTGAAGTTTGATCAACAGAGTATCCAGGGGGAATTTCCATATACACCTCCTCTTCTAGATTTCCATGTAAAAATGCATTATTTACATCAAATTGATGTAAATACCATCCCTTTGCTGCTGCTATAGCTATTAATGTCCTCACCGTCACCAATTTTGCCACGGGTGAGAATGTCTCGTGATAATCGATTCCCTCTAATTGAGTATATCCTTTTGCAACGAGTCTTGCTTTATACCTTTCAATGGTTCCATCTGCATTAAATTTGATTTTGTAAACCCATCTACACCCTATAGGAACTTTTCCAGATGGCAAATCAGTCACGGTCCAGGTCTTATTTAACTCAAGAGCATATATTTCATCCTTCATAGCCTTGCACCACCCAGGAATTTTCACAGCTTCTTGATAAGAACTTGGTTCAGAATGTATAAGGATGGATGATGCAAAAGCCTTATGATGATCAGATAATTTATGATATGAGACTGATGCACATAAAGGAAAGGGAGTACCTGAAGTCATAGTCCTTTTCTTCCTTTCAGACGCTTGAGAGTGGGTGAGTGAGGTAGCTTGTTGACAAATGAAGTCCTGCAGGTAAGCAGGTGTTTTCTTGTTTCTTTCAGACCTTCGAGGAACCTGGAAACCATTGGAGGACTCAAGTAAAACAGCTGGTTCAGAATTGAACTCATCATTTTCTGAGATTTCTGTGTTTTGGTTAGGTTCTTGATCTGACTCTATTGGTAATAGAGGATTGAGAGTAAGGGGATAATCTATGTTTTCATTAAAAGGTTCTGGATAAGACAATTGAGTAGGAGTAGGCAGTCTGGGACTTGAATTATCAACATACTTTTGATTTTTGCAATCCTTGAAAGGGAAGTTATTCTCATAAAACTTGACATTTCTTGATATGAAAACCTTATTAGCTTCTAAGTCAAGTAATTTGTACCCCTTAATCCCAAAAGGGTATCCCAAAAAGGCACACTTCCTCCCTCTTTTATCAAATTTGTGTCTGTTGTGTGTGAGTGTGGTGGCAAAGGCCAAACATCCGAAGACTCTGAGATTGTCATATGCAGGCTTATTTTTGAAAAGGATTTCGAAAGGAGTTTTGTTATCCAAAATAGGTGTAGGAATTCTGTTTATCAGAAAAACGGCAGTTAGAATAAAATCATTCCAATATTTCATAGGCAATCCACTTTGGAATTTTAGTGCCCGGGCTACATTCAATATATGTTGATGTTTTCTTTCAACCACAGCGTTTTGCTGGGGAGTTTCAACGCAAGAAGTCTGATGTATTATTCCATTACTAGAATAAAAAGATCTTAAGTTAAACTCTCCCCCATTATCAGTCCTAATTATTTTGATTTTGGAACAAAATTGTGTTTCAATCATATTATAGAAACTTTGTAAGGCAATTGAAGCATCAGACTTTAATTTAAGCAAATAGACCCAAGTGCATCGACTGTGGTCATCAACAATGGTAAGGAAATATTTTGATCCTTCATAAGAGGTGTCAGTACACGGTCCCCATAGGTCACAATGAATTAAATCAAAGCACGTTTCTGCCCTATGATAACTAGTACTGAAAGGTTTCCTATGAAGCTTAGCTAAGGGGCAAATAGAACATGGTTTCATGGTGTGTTTGAGGTATGATTTTTGATGTAGGCTGGTTAAATGCAACCTGGAATCTGAGGGGTGACCCAATCTGAAGTGCCACAGGTCATATCCCTTCTGATTGGCAGCAACAGACATAGTGATTTTCTTGGTGAGTTCTGGTAATTTTTGGATCAAGCTATCAGGAGAAGCTTTATTTTTCACTAAATGGTATAAGCCCTGCCTCACTTCACCCAGACCAATCGTCTTCCAGGTTGAAAGGTCCTGCATAAAACATGAATCAGATGAAAAAATAAGGCAGCAATTGGATGTCTCAGCAAGCTTCTTAGCAGACAACAGATTAAATGAAAAAGATGGAACTAAAAGAACATCATGGAGGTGCAAATTTTCTGTAATCCTAACATTCCCTATGTGAGTGGCAATAGTGGAACCTCCATTAGGTAGTCTAATGGGATGTGAAACTTCAGATTTTATCTCTGTAAAGAGTGAGATGGAACATATCATGTGATCAGTGGCTCCTGTGTCTATGATCCAAGGACTAGATGAAGTCATTCTACCTTCATTACTACGAGCAGATAAAGAAATATGAATACCAGATAGTTTGAGTGCATCAGTATGTTTGGTGGAAGAAGAATTTGAACCATGGCTGGTAGAGAGGGAGTGTGAGTGATTGATTGGTGGTTTAAGCAAGGCCATTAGTTGAGTGTATTGCTCTTGGGTTAAACTAACTTGACTCCCGTCACAGACTTGCTCATGTGTAGTCCTTACAACTTCTGCATTTTGATCAGCAACACAGCATTTGCTTTCATCTTCCCATAAAATTTGTGGCCTGGAGGATAGCCGTGAATTTTAAAGCAATTGCTGATGCTATGGCCAGGCATTTGGCAATGTGTGCAGGTTGGTTTATCTTTATTTGCCTTAAAACACCTCTCAAGTGAGTGCCCAGAAATTTTGCAAAACGTGCAGTAGTACTTCCTTTGAGGTCCAAGATCCTTCCTCTCTGTTTCCCTTATGGAATTTCTTCTCACCATCATTGCCATTCCATCAGAAATAGGTACATCAGCAGAGATGTCTCTCCTCTTCTCCTCCTGCTGTATGATAGAGTATACTTCATTCAGCTTAGGAAATGGTTTTATCAATAAGATCTGAGCCTTAATGCTTTTGTAGGAATCATTCAGCCCCATAAGAAACATCATCACCCAGTCCCTTTCTTGGTTAGTGATTACAGTTTGTAGGCCTCCACAAGTGCAATTAGGAATTGATTCATAGTTCATGAGTTCATCAAGTAATGTCTTGAGTTTTGAGAAATACGTGCTGACAGAATCCTGCCCCTGCATCAAAGTTGTTATCCCTTGCTTGACCTCAAAAATTCTGGGAGCATTTTGTTGAGCCAGGCGTTGTTCCAGCTCCAGCCAAAGCTGGTGTGCTGTCTCTGCATAGAGTGTGCTGGCCTTAATGTCGACTGCCATCGTGTTTTGTAGCCAAGTAATGACTATGTCATTGCATCGGAGCCAATGCTCCATCAGTGGGTCATCAATGTCAGAAGGCTCGCAGATGCTTCCATCTATAAAGCCAAGTTTTTTTTGATTCGAAGTGCTCTCTTCATCGATCTTGCCCAGGAGTGATAGTTGCTGGAATCAAGCATTTGGGTTACCAAAAGTGCTCCAGAATTTTCGTTTGTACCAATGAAAAAGGGGCTGCTGAGAAGAGATGGATCATGAGTGTTTTGAATGGGATTTGAGTTTTGATGTGGAATTTGGTTTTGATCAGTATCAGTGATGCTAGCTCCTTCATTATCAGCCATTGCTCTGATACCATAAAACAATTTGATTGACAAATGAAATCAAGTTTTGAGAGAAACCAAATGAGCAGCAAATAAACGTTTTGCTTTTGTAATGATTTTTATTGATGATCAATTAGAGGAAGTTACATAGGTATAAATATACAAAAATACAACACCACTGCCTATGTGGCAAATAACAGAATTCTGTTACAACAAAATGAAATCAATTTCAGTGTCCCTCAGCTCAGTTGGCAGCACTACACCACTATCCTTGATTCCAGCCAACTTCCAGGAGCTTCCTCATTTTTCCAGCATCTTTAGTTAGATGATTAAATCTTTCAACACAATCATGGGTGCATAAAACCATGCACAAATATGTTAGGAAAAAACTATATAAAAGTGAATTGCATACACTTGGTTTAAGCGTCCAATTAATATTGTGGTATTGTTCTTAACACATAAAATAATAATAACAATAATATAATTTGGATGAATGTAGAAGCATCAATTACATAGAATTTTACGACCATTTCCTTAATAACAGCAATAATATCATGTTACTTGGAATAGAGCGATATGAGGCACTGTATAATTATATACATATTGCAAGATACACTGACCACATCATAAGCAAATCGGATTTCGGTTCAGTTTTTTTTTTTTTTACTTCATAGAATAGATCAGGGGCGGACCGAGACCAATTTTCTTGTGGGGTCAAAAATGAGATTTCAAAAATGTTTAGGTTAAAAAAAAAATTTTAAAAAAAAAAACTCAAAATTTTTTTTTTTTTTTGGGGTCATCTGACCCCACATGACCCCATGTGGGTCCGCCCCTGGAATAGACTAGGTTATCCCAATTCACTATCATCAATCAAATTGATAAAATTGCATACATCATAAAAAATGGTGCTGCTTTTGTGCATTGCCATGATCATTCGGAAACTTACAACCCACTTCTAATACCAGTTTGTTAGAAAATAACGAGATAATATAGCAATATGAAATCAAGCAACAAGAACACAGATTTATGTGAAAATCCAACTGGGAAAAATCACGATCAGATGCAAAGACTTCATTATAATGAAAGTAAGGATTTATAATATGTTAGACTACATATCTGAAGACTCTCTCCTGGATACCTTTATCTGCGAGTCTCTCTCTATTAATTGAATCATCTCTTTGTTATATTCTATCAAATATGTGCAATACACTACATATAACAATCCCTAACATACTAGGAGAATTAATACAATGAAGAATTTAATATAAGGTGAAGTCCCCATACAATAAGTAAAACCAATAATAGAATATTTGGGTTGAAATAGAAGTAAAACAAACTACCAGAAATCGGAATTAGTGTCTACCCGAACTTCACCGTCGCTCGACCGGCAGCCTAGAACCAAGTGAGCACAGGGTGGCCCGACCTATAAGTCATTAAAGTGAATTAGGGAAGTGGTTTGAATAGAATCCAAACCTATTGCTTCCCTCAAATCCAATCCACTTCCATAATCTTAAAATAACTCATGTCACTTAGAATTGAATGATGAGAGAGAAAACGTGGCAATAAAATGTGTGAAAAGTGTCTAGAACCACATAGATGGCATGTAAATTCACAAAGTTAGGTATTTAGATTGTGGATAATAATCTCCTTCCTTTGTGATCAGGATTGAGACCGTTGGAAAACAAGAAAATTTAGATCTTGAAACTTTGAAATGTCAGGTGATTCAACCACACAAAGATCTTGGAATCCATTCTTTCAAGTAAAGATTCTTGACCCATAATTCATGTTCAAGTATGCTGTGAATTCTTATACTAGTATCAAAGTCATAAGGTTGAATCCCTTACTATAATACATGTTTAAATATGCAATTATATGATTTGATTAAGTTATAAATCTTGTATGTAAAGTTTTGAAATCTTATGTGGTCTTTAATTGCATCTTTTGATATACATGTCTAAAATTAACAAAATTTTAGAATTATGTATATAATATGCTTTATAACTCACCTGCAAAATTTCATCAATTCATTATTGCATTTGGAAGGAAATTGAAACTCTAGTCAATTTTGTAAAAACTTTAAAAAAAAATTACTGCATTTTATTCGTTAATTTTCATCTAATGATATTTATCTATTAGAAAGGTATTTCAATGAGCTTTCCATTCATATGAAGAAGTTAGCTTTTGGAATTCTAATGAAAAAGTTATGAATTTTAGAAGTTTGGATGAATTGAATCTGATTTTTTGCATGAAAATTGATAAAATCTGGAACTTCATCACGTGATAACTTCTTCTACACTATGTTCCATACTTTCCATTTGATATAATTGGATATATCTTCTCAAAAGCTTTCTAACAATATAAAGATCATTAATTTTAGCCTTGAAATGAAGAGGTTATTGCCTCTCGAAATTTGGTCAAAAATCTAGGAATTTTGCACGAATATTTTACCATTTCCACTATCGGACAGATCAACTGATATTCCAAACATAGCCTAAAATATTGATTTAGTAAAATCTGACCATACAGATGAACTTAGAACGTCAAAATTAGACAAGATGACTAATGGAAAAAAAAATCAGAGGATGACATGTCACATGCACCATCAGCATTTGGGACGTGTCATTTTTTAATTAATTTTTAAAAATGTAGATTGGTCCTATGCATAAGGACATGTGAGGGATTCAATTGCAATTCTAAAAAAAATTGCAAATTGGACCCTGAATTATTGTTGATTTTTCAATATAATAAAATTTAATTTTTGGATAGTTAATTTGTTGTTTTTTTTTTTGTATTTAATGCTTAAAATAAATTTGTAAAAAGCATTAAAAATATTTTTTTAGCTTGAGTAAATTCCGATTTTTTTTTTATAAAATCAAGAATATTTATTAAATGGTATTTGGCTAGTGGGAGTTATTTTTTGAAGTGCTCTCATTTTTTTTAAATGAAAAATACTCTGAAAGTATATAAAATACCACGTTTTATATACATTCATGAGTTGTGTACATCTTTAATTAGGTTATGTGATTCATTGTGACTTGTTTTCAATTTTTATGCTTGATCAGATATGGCTGGATCTATATACATTTATAGTATCCTTAAAGGGAAGGCTAAAAAAGCAAGGGTTGTGGAATTTGTTGAAAAGCTACGTGTTTATTAAAATTAATAAATGGATTTGGAATATAACCTATTGGAATACATGTATATTTTTTGGGATATATTTGGTGATAAGTAGAATATGAGAATTCTAATATCACTTCCCATTTGTTGGGATTGTATTACAACAAATATTAAAGTATGGTTGACAATCTGTATAATAAAACTTAAATGACATAAGTTTTATTCTTCGATTATAATCAAGATTATTTTCTGGAATAATTGATTTGTGATATGATGATACTTGCCATAATTGGATAAACATGCATATTTATACTTTTATTGCATATTATGGAATTACCTTATTGAATGGCATGATATCTATTAATTTGTGAATTGTTATGAATGCTAAGGTCAGTAGAATTAGTGAAATTCTTACTTAGACATATTGATTGTCAGTTGAGTGACAGTTCGATGATTGAAAGATTTAGAGAAAATCTCACCTAAAACTATTTGATTTACCAATTGAGTGAAAGTTATCAAACTGGAAGAATTAATGTAATTCTCACTTATAACATATTGATTATGTGTTAAACGTTTATGACAACTAAACAATATGATTGCGGACGATGATTGGAAACATAGTGAACTTTCGACTCAATGCCTTACGTTGAACTAACGTATACGTTAATTTGCATTTATACAAAATTGTATATGTGCACAAATGGGCGTTGATTGAGAATAAAAATGTCTCTAACATCTGATAAATCATGGCATGATAAGATTCTGAGTTTACTATAAGAATATAATGCTTTAGACAGTATCAACCATGTAATAGAATATAGGTCATACTACTCCAGTGAATAAAGATTAGAACTTTGTTAAATTTTGTTCTAGATGATTTTTTTTCTTGAATGTGACTTAGTTGAGATAGTTAACATAGTATTGACGTTTTTATTGGTAATATTTTTTTAGATTAGTAAGTTCAAATCAGTCTCTTCTCAATATATGGAACTTTGAACGTCATTGTGACTTACAAATTGAAAAGTCAATCTTCATTATTGAAACTGTCTGATTTATGAGTTAACAGATGTGCAACTTGATGTTGATAAGTCTCAAGCACATACTTGTGTAGCAATGTTCTAGTTCGCATAAGACTTCGAATATTAAGTTTTAAATGAGTTAAAACAAATGTGTGAAAGATGAGGAGACTGGAAAAGGGACAAAGAAAAACATATAAAATAAAAGTACATGAAAGTGGTTTTGGAAGATGACCAATATGATAAAAGTTCAAGTGTTTCAACACATGGTTTGAATCTCTTAGTTCAAAAGTAGTTAAGTTAAATGATATTGTACTTGAATATATTCATCTTAATGTTGATTACGTGTCAACATTATGCATATTAGATCTTATCTTATGTGGGTAGTGAATTCAAGATATAGAAACACACATTATATGAGATCAAGAAGTGTCTCTAGTCTATTATCGAGTCAGTGACTTGATACAAAATAGATATATACAAATAATGAACAAGGAGTGGAGGTTTATATGACTCGTAGATGCAACTTACAGTTACAAAGTGGAGAAATGACCCCCTATTCGATATTAAGATAGTACCAATGACTCCACTAAACATGATTTCAGTTGTTGTTCTTCTAAGAGTGGTCTCTTACTTGAACTTATACGTGGTAGTTATGTTCATACTCACAATTGTGATGTTTATTATAGTACTTGATATTTGTGTAACGGTTTGAGATTTTTAAGTTAAGAAAATCATTCAAAGATGTAAGAGCTAAACTTTCATTGATTAAATTCATTCAAATTTCTTTGCAAGATAGAGATGGAAGTTCATATTGTCATTACATTTATAGATGGATTCACGCATTTTAGCTATCCCTCTGAATTTTATAAGTTGAAGATATTGTATTGATTTAGATTTTATTGAAAGGAAATAGAAAATCAAATTATGAAAGTGAAGACTTTGAGAACTATTTGAGATTGTGAGTCTCTATCACGAGAGATCAATGATCTAAGTAATGAAAGAGAAATCCTTATTAGATCGACTATTCCTTGATCATCAATAACTATAGGGTATATTGGGAAGAAAAATGGAATATTACTGAATGTGATGAGACTTAAGATAATGCAGTCCAATTTACATATTTTCTTTAGGGAAACGTATTGGTTAACTGTAATGTGTCACTTAATGGAATTTTCTAAATGTTAGTACCTTAAGAATATAAAGCTTTGGACACATAAATAACCAAATATTGGTTGTCTTAGACTCATAATCGACTATGTAAGTTCTTGATAATGAGTTTGTAAATACAAGTCTATTAAAAACAAGATGTATATCTATGAGATACACATGACAGTCCAAAGGGTACTTGTTAATAAGTGAAATTTTGGGTGGATATTGAGTCACAAGATGTGATATTTGACAATTTTCCTACTAAGGGGCAAAGCTTTAGAAAATTTAATTGAAATTAATATTATGTGTATTGATATATTAGATTTAACTATGAATGAGTTGTTTTAAGCTTGTGATTCAATTGGGAGTAATCTATCTTCGAGTGGGAGCAATCTATTTTTTAGATGTGGTAGAAGTTTTAGTTGGACATTATGTTTTTTGAGAACATTGATGTTCTTAAAAACTAAGTGGAAGACTAACGAGTTTATAAAGTTCATTATTTTAGAGAAAATGTTATACTCAATATGAGTATATTGAGTTAGACAAACGTTTTTCTTAACAACGAGATTCACTTTTACACGCCAATGCAAACTATGATAGTGTGTTTAAGTTTAGATTACACCAAATAGACTTAGAAACTGTATTTTCATTCTTAATTGAGAATTGATTGAAGAGATCTACATGAATTGATTTGTATGTTTCATGTTAAAGGCTTATATAGTGTTGTGGTAACTTTATAGTTACACTTGTAGCCTAATACAATTATCTTGACAATGGTACTTGAATTTTAACAAGGTCTAAATCCCATACAAAATTTTATCATGTGGATGAAGATCGTTGTATTTATGTAAAAGTGTGATGGTAGGTTGTAATTATAATTTTGATGTTGATGATATTATTTTGGCTAAGCAACAAAAGGAGTGTGTTGAGATCATTTTGAAATGGTTGTCCTCAATCTTCAAGAGAGGACGTGAGTTTAGCAAATTTTATGTTTTGTGTAAAAAAGATTATTCTAATCTTATTATTCTATCACAAGAGTTTTAAACTATAAAGATTTAACTGTAGAATTGCTACCCCGATGATACTCATAAATAGGAATGTGACCATATGAGTCTTTATATATATCTCCAAGGACTCTATAAATGCACAAAAAAATATTCAAAGAATCATATCTAGTACGATTATGAGTTAAAAGTATGCTATGATGTTTTTCTTAACATTATCATGCCATGGATCTAGTAAATAGGTCTCGATGTCATCCTTAGAAATGGTATTTTGATACCAAAAGGGTACTCTTGTCAGTTATTCTATCTTGTTGTTAAGGGAATAACTTGTTATTGGACTTGAGCAATCTTGTAGTATATATCTTGACAACTGAAGAAATTGTTTGGTATAGATGTATTTGGTTGCCTTGATGAGATATCAAGAAGAGATTACAACAAGTAATCAAAATGGATTTTGGTATCCATTAAATTTGTTGAGTAGCCAAATCCAGTTCTCAATTAGAGATTGCTTGGAGGAATGAACATCAAGAGAACTCAAGTTAGGTATCGAGGAATACTTGAACTAGGATCTGTACGATGTTATTTGTTTACTAAGAATATGACATACGTCCTAAGAAAGGGAGAAGACATTGTAGCACGTGTTTCATACCACATGTGCTTTTACTAACAATATTGAGTAAATGAGTGAATGGATTCTTACTTCCTCATTGTGTGAGGCCTTGAGATTTATATAACCTTATTTATACATTTATGACTTTTGATTGTTTCTTGAGATTTTATTTCAGTGTTGCTACTTTAGCATGTTATCAATGACTATGATTGATTCTGTTAGATGGGATATGACTAGGAAATCAGCTAACTTAAAGTTGAAGGATTCAAGTAGAAAATGAAAATTATTTTGACCAACATTTATATTTGTATTCACCGACCGACAATTGTGTTTAACTATTTAGGGTATAGAACACAATTGTAAATATAATAATACGATGTGGAGTTCAAGTAAATTCCATAAATACTTGAGGGATCAGAAATACTTGAATTAATATTGGAAAATGAATTTAGGGTATAGCAAGAAGTATTTCTCTAATGGAGCTACTATATCTCCCTAACAGGTTTATAGTACTATGAATTCTAATATTACTCGTTAGTCGCACGATTTATTTGTCATATGAAGTTTTGTGAATAGGTCTTGAGAAGGATCTAAGATGCATGTGACATTCGTTGTCACTTGTAGTTCGGGTCAAACCATCATGTGCGAGTGAGAGATGTTGAAAAATATGGGTCATGGATCGCCCATGTGGGGTAATTCCACTCGTAAGTCATTAAAGTGAATTGGACCTAGTGATTTAAATATAATTCAAACCCATAACTTCCCTCAATTCCCATCCACTTCCATAATTTTGAAATAACTCCCGTCACTTAGATGAGAGAGAAAAGATGCAACGCCCAGAGCTCTAGGACTCATGACATTACTAAGATCTTAAATTTGTAAAATTCTACCTAGATTGTTCATAAAGATGTGGACATTAACTTGGACTAGAAGTACTAAGGTTTCAGAGATTCCATTGCAAAATTAAAGAAAATTTCTTTCCCAAGTTTAAATTTTCAACTTGCACAGTTTTTTGAAAAATTGCATTAGGCAACCAAATGAAATCCAAAATTTACAAAATTTAAACTGTAGATATATTACACGTAGGAGAATTACATGTTAATTTTTTTTAATGCAAATTCAATCAATAGATGGCTCAAAATTGTTTCAAAAACAGTTCTCTGTGTTCTTGGATACATTGGCGAACTCATGCCCCGGATATGTGAACCTTAGAAAGCTGAAGCTGACATTAATAAGTGCGAGAACTTGCAACTAAAAGCGGCAAATTGATTCATCGAAGCTTCATAATCAATGAATGAAGTCGAGCTTTTCCTGGGAGTATGGCATGGGTTACTTCAGCGCCTGGTGCTCTACTCAAACATTGGCTTGAGGCATTTTCTCTACTCCTTACCCTAAAAAAGCAGGGGCACTTTACGTTCTTGAACCGATAACCAGCTTTCAGCTAAATAGACAAATAAAAAGTGAACTAATAACAAAATCAGTTTGGAATCAATCAATCAATGGATGCCACATGTCTCTAACTAAAGAGACCCATATATCCCAAAGCCCGAATAGAAATCTATAAATGGGCATGCTTGGAATGAAGAATGACAGGCTGAAATTGAAATATCTTCCTTCCAAATAGTCATTTCTCTTCTCAAGTGGTAGAATAGTGAGTTTAAGAGGAGAAAATCCTGACTATGTTAGGGGAATATGCTTATCATCTATTCGAGGTCAACACTAATCAGTCACAGAGGTTATTGCTTAAGAAATATCAGGTATTTTTCTATTAAAAATTGCTGCAGATATTTTGGATTTGAATATTTGTTCATGATGTCAAATAAAATCTTATGGTTCCTGCTAAAAAAAGTAGGAACTGGTCTATTCCTCTATATACATATTTTGTGTACTCAATTTGAACATCCTGGTTTGGTAGGCACAAAGTTATTTTCAGGACCTAGGCGAGATTTTCAGGACTTAACCATGGTGGTTTTGGTTAGCGTTTACCTTGTATTGATTGAAAAATAGAAATAAATTGGAGGATGTCGGAATTCATGGTAGTTTACGCTCAATTTATATTGATTATTACATGGAAAGTCTCGTTTGCCCACAATACAAAACGTTACTGTAGACGAGTAATTGCTTTCAGCTGGTAGTCATAATTTGAAGAGTTTAAGAGCGTTAGCAGAGATGGGACACAACTTGATGCGCAGGCTAGCATTGTAATGTAATTATTTATTTATTTATGTCTTGAGCTTTTGAATTTTGGTTTAATCTTTTTATCTTAATTAAGTAAAATCATGTGTGCATTTTTATCTCTTATGCTAATTGACTGCAGTCGATGATGTTTAATTTTGACATTAGTCTTGCTTTTGTTAACATAAACTTTGTTACAAGTTGCTGAGTAAAATTAGTGAATACCTTCCGAATGCTAAGAACAAGCTAATGAAAAGGAAAAAGAACAGAAAATGACGAACTTCTAATTTTCCAGATGAATTAACATTATAAATGATAAGTAAAGCCTTTTTTTTTTTAATTAACTTTTGATTACTTGTATGAATCCTGTCTTTTCTATGTTTGTGATGTTTATGAAACATCATCAGTGTCCATGCAAATTATTTTTTACCCATTATTAGAGGATTGCATCTTGCTTGCTTTGTCTCCAAACATACACACACCATAGCAGTTCCTTGCTTCAGTTTTTTAAATTCTGCTTCTGGAATCTGTAAAATGACAAAATCTTACAAATGAATGCTACCTTGTGTTTTGGAGATTAAAGCCTGGTTAGACCAGTAGGTAACTCGTACTGGCTGGTTGTGAATTTCTTCAGAGAATGAACTTTCGACTTGTTAGTTGTTACCTCCACCATGCTGCCACCAAACCTCAGTTCTTGTTTAAACTGCTACTCTGTCTCTTCTCTCTATGCTTGTTTATTTGTAAGAATTAGTCCATAGGGGGCCGCCATTTGGCCATTATGTAAAGGATTATGTTATTCTAGTATGGTCCGTATTTGTAAACTACAATTTAACATTTCTACTCAGAAATTTATTTGAATTCTTTAAGATAAAAACCTGTTATATTTTGGCTATAATTTCTTTTGATGCTATTGTTTTATGGGGATCATCATTTACTTCCTTTTAGTGGAAGGAGAGCATTCTGCCTTGTAAGAAAATTTCATAAACTTTGGCAGATTCAAATTTCACTAAAAAGCATCAACACTGCTAATTCTCTGTCAATATTAAGCCATAAAGGCTTTGATGCTTCTAAATAGCATCTTTTGGAACTCAAGTTACATCAATCTAATAAAAAGAACAAAACCCTGTTTCAAGCCCTTAAAGAAAAATCATATATCTACATACATAAAGAAATCCATTAACTTCTTTTGAAACTAACCTTAGAAAGATGTCAAGGCCTTGTCCGATTAGACAATTGAAGACATTTATCCACAGAGATAAATATAATTCCAGACTAAATCAATTTGAATTCTCTCTACCATTTGATCAGCAATTCACAAGGTTCAATAATTCATCTTGTGTCTGTTACCGTGTGGAGATTCCATTGGATTGATGATTGTTTACATTAAGCATACTCTGGATTTAGAGCCAAAGCTTCCTGGTAAATCATATCCTTTATCTTCTCTTCTGTTAAGACTTGCTGCTCGAAATCAAAATAGAATGGTTCTGAGCATACTGGCTCATCGGCTATGTCATGCAGTCCTGCAAGATAAGGGTGAGCCAAAGCTTCTTCAACTGCATCAAAATATAAATCACTTATTAAGACATGAGCAAGGTAAGTGTAAAAAAGGGACCCAACAAGTGATGAAATGAATCCTATCTGTTGAAGACTAAATTTAGATAACATGTTCTTCTCTAAAGTATTAGAGTTGTATCTCAGAGCAGAAAATCAAACTAGCCAAGAAAACAATAACAAAAATTACCTGTAATTCTCTTTCCAGGATTGATTGTCAGCATTTTATCAATTAGGTCAATGGCTAATGGATTTACATGTGGAAAAACCTTTGCTAACAGCTGACGGGGATGTCGTGGAAGTTGCCGGATATATCTTTTTGCATCTTCATTTAGGATGAAATCAAGATCAGATTCTGTGGGAGTGCCCAGAAGCTACAAAAAATGTTATCACCATGAGAAATTTTTTCTGTGAAAACTAAAAACCACTCATTAATTATATGAAAACACGGTATTCAGTGATTATCTGAATAAGTTATTTAGCAAAAAATCTATTCATTTATAAATTGGTAAACAGCATAAAAAATTCACCTCCGTCACCAAGCGCATTTGATGCACGTGATCTTTTCCCTCGAACAAAGGTTTTCGGTTCATAAGTTCCATGAAGATGCAACCTACAGACCACACGTCTATTGCAGCAGTATATTCCGAGGAATTAAGCAACAGCTCAGGTGCCCGGTACCATCTGGTCACAACATACTCTGTCATGAACTCATTTTCCAAGGTAGGCCGTGCAAGACCAAAATCAATAATCTTAAGATCGCAATTAGAATTCAGCAGCAGGTTGCTGGGCTTCATATCTCTATGGATTACATTAGCCGAGTGTATGTATTTCAAACCTCGAAGGATCTGATACAGGAAATACTGAAAGTAGACAAGTTTTAAAGAAAATGTCAGTTCTGGCTTTCAACATTCAAATTACACAAAAGAAAAAGTATACCTGACAATGTTCTTCAGACAAGCTCTGATTAGATCTGATTATCTGATGAAGATCCGTGTCCATGAGTTCAGTGGCAATGTAGACATCCGTGAATTCCGTTCTTAAAGGAGGAGGGATTACATCTCTTATGCTAATCACCTGTTTCACATTTCTTGAGCTTAAATGAAATTTGTACCAGGTGACAAGTAACTTTTAATCAAGAACAAACTAAACTTCAAGAAGGTGGAAGTGTAGTACTCTCTTTGTCATACTCAGAAAATTTTCTACATTTCAGTATTCCAAAATTGCCTCTTTTTACACTAAAAGTAACCGATCGATGTAACTCATACAATTAGTCAATTATACAATTTTCAAGTTTTCAATGCAAAAATTAAATAATTTTTTTTTAAATTTTGATTTTCAATTAGACAAGTCTTACTTAATATATTTATAGAAACTTTATGTATGTTTTTAGAGTTTACAACAAAATAACGAGTTTCAAAATCATAATTACATGATGTAGACAACATCATAATTTAAATCTTATTTAACTATTTAGATAAAGTCATTTTTAATGTATGTACAAATAAAATCTATTAAAAATCTGATATTGCCGTGAAATATTTTTTTTTTAAATTTTAAAAAGATAATAATAATAAGCTAAAATCAAATAAAAACTTTAAAAAAAGAAAAGAAATTAATAAAGCACGCCTAGGGACGACGGAAAGAGAAAGGAAAAAAATTTAACCGTTAAAGAATTGAAAAAAAAAAAAGCGAAACGAGGCGTTTTTTCCAAACTTCGAATGAGCCTTTTAGAACACCATTAGATTATAGGTGTCAAGACGGAAAGGTCAGCCAGACCCGTGAAAATCGACTCAGATCAACCCGGGACAGCGGGCCGACCCGGGACTCGAGCAGGCGGTTCACGGGTCAAGGAGGTGTGACCCGCGAGTTTCGCGGGTTGCACGGTTAACCGCGGCCCGTGAAAAAAAAATTAAATATTATAATTAAGTAGATACCAACCTAGTTGGGATGTACTTAAACTATAAATTATAATAAAATATTTTTTGCTATAAATATGAAAAACTCTATATTTTATAATTTTATTTATACAAATCATACGGGCCAAATCGGAACAAACTGTGACCCATGACTCGCATGGGCTCGACCCGGATAGGTCAGCGGGTGAGCCTGGGTTGTAGTACAAAATTGTGGGCTGACCCAGAATCGGCCCGGACCGGACCAACCGGATTGACACCTCTACGTTAGATAATGTTCACGTTCATAAGAAATTTTATAAAGACTATCCCAATAACATCATGCCCTTCACCCAAAAAAGTAGAATAAACTTGCAAGTTGCGGTATTTAATTAAAATTTCTTAATCAGTCACCAGATTAGATTAGCGAGGAACGAAAATCAAATTGAAGTTCACAGATGGAATTAGAATTTCATTATCGATATGAATTTTTACGATTCAAATTTTCAAGCCCAAATTCCATGCTATGAAATTAGAATCTACTAATTGAAAGAAATACATACATTTTCGTGATCCAAATGACGAAGAAGCTTAATTTCTCGAAGAGTCCTCTTTGCATCCATATAACTGTCAAAAGCATTTGCTATTTTCTTCATCGCCACCATTTCATTACTCTCCGTATTCAAAATCGAGCTTCAAAATACAACTAAAAACAGTTATAAACAGTTCAATCGAAATATTGGGAGCAATATCTGAAAAAATAATGAGTTAACAAACAGAACCGTTGATTTCCAATCAAGTAAAAACACGTACCACACGATGCCATAAGCCCCGCGGCCGATGGGCATGATTGGCGGCCGATACTTTGCAGTGATCTCAAATGAATTTCCAAAGATATTGTACTTCATGTATTTTCCGCCGTGGGTCGCTACGGCCGGAAAATCCGGATATTGGCCACCGGCACCACTCATCTCAGCCATCTTTGGAATTGTATCTATGAATCTATATGTTGTGTAATTACGTATAAATATATAATATATGCATGAGGTTTACATTTACGACTATGGAGTATTCGGACTGGGGGATGGTTCGAGGCAAGAGGGAAATATAAACCGCGTGTAGACTGGAAGCATACGTTCCAGAGTTTTATAGTCGTCGACCCACAATGTCAGTCAAATTCCTTGAAGGTGATATGACTATAGTATTTTATATTTTATTCAATGGGTTGAATAAAGCTATTTTATATTTTATTCAAAGGTTTGAGAGGGATAATGCTCGATTCAGATAAAAATTAAATTTTTATTAAGTTTTCATAAAAGTTTTATAATATGTGATTGAAAAATTGATAAATGTTTGAAATTTTGAAATGTATAGTTAAAATAAATTTGAAATTTTAGACAAATGAGACCAAATTGGGACATGTCGTTTGACATAACTTTTACTTTTACTTTTGCTTCTTGTAAAAGAATTTCTTAAAAAGTACCTTTGACATGATTTTTGTTTTTTCACTTATGCTTTCTACAGGAGATTTTTTGGTAGAAGCTACCTTTATTTTTATTTGGTAACTAATTTTTAAAACACATTCCTATTTCGAAAATGCTTTTAAAAAAAGTTGCATTAGACAACTTCCTCTAAAAAAAATTTAACTAGAAGAAGAGTTTCACAAAATTAGCCAAACTGGTACCAAAAGCAATTTTTGGATCTCAAAAACTCATTTCATCTTTTCAAAAATCATGCGAAATGAGTCTTTGAAAATTAATTTCTAAAACAATTTTTTATTTTATTTTATAAGTGCTTTTAGATGAAATCACATGGGACGGGTTTCCTCTCAAAACTCTTTTAATTAAAAGAAACACTTTAATCAAACAGATGAAAAATCAAAATTTGAGTCTAAAAATCTCTTTTGAACTTTTCAAAAACAATGTCAAACAAACCCTCTCATTGTTTGTCTAACTCATTTGTTTTCAAACTAGAAAAACTATTACAAAACTATTAAACCCCATTTGGTTTAGGAAAAAATAAAATCATATTTTAGTAGATTTTGATAAACGTTAGTGAAATGCATGATTGGAAAAAATTTGAATTTTATAAAATTAATTGTTGACTTACTTAAATTAAGTGAAAACCCTAAATTGCTTTTCATAGAAATAGAAAACGCGTGAGTATTTGCCTATTTGGTCTTAGGTTATGACTCACTCGTAAGATTTTCCATTTTGCAGTCTTGTCTAAAGTCAATGGTTTTGGTCGTCTTCTTCATCTCCCAACGCTTTCGGAAATATATTACTCCTAAAGCTTTCTTTAATAAACCAAAAGGGGTGTTTTTTTTTTTTTTTTTTTTTTTGATAACCCAGTATCCCAGCTTCGCCGGACTATATCTGGACCACCAGCCTCCGGCCCCTCATTGACTGGTGGATGGTAAACCGCGGGATATGCCCAAGTTGGTCAGGGTGGCAGCGCGCCTTTTTACTCCATCTCCTAGAGGGACCCTCCTCCATGCCGCTTACATCACTCTTACATTACCAATAAATTGGCTACTCCAGCTGCTCGTGGCAGGATTCGAACTCCACACGCCCAGGTTGTAAGCCCAGCAACGCTCCTTCCTTTACCACTCGACTGTGCCCCGGGGGGCCAAAAGGGGTGTTTCTTGACTCTGTCTGAGTGGGTGCACGTTTATCAGGAGTTTTTCACCTACTCAACCTAGTATATGTATGTTATGCCTCGTTTAAACCGTTTGATACTGTGGTGGAAATTAGTAGAATTTTTTTTTTAAATGAAAAAAGTAAATAATTATTTAATTGTCAACAAAAAAAAAAAAAAATTGACTTACTAATTTACATATAATTATTACTAAATATTACTTCTTTATTATATAAAGTCTTTAAAATTAAATATTTGAATTAAAATTTCATGCTATATTTTTTAAGACATTCATTTGTGAAATATCATAATTTCTTGCATCGCCTTAAATTTCATTTTTAAAAATATTAAGCGTTTAAAAATAATTTTTAGTTATACATAAAAATTGATGAGTTGAAAATTTAGATATATTTGATATTTTATTATATAATTAATGTAGATTTCAGCTTTGAATGAAACTTTTTGAAAAAGTTTCAAATTGGAACTTCTCTTTAAAACTACTAAACTTCAAATTGGAGCTCAACTTAAAACAATTTCAAAATGCTATTTTTGTACAAGGATTAAACTTAGTGTAACAGGCTCAGTGAGTGACAGGGCCATTTTCCAAGTGCCGGAACGGTAGATTTTGATTGGTAGGCTTTTCTATTTTTTTCCTTAACTGCCGTTACATTAGCATTTCCCAAAAGGACAATGCTACATATATACCTTATTTTTTACATAATTTTTTACTTACACTCACAATAGGCTGTGGGGACCACACATTTGGGAATTTTTTTTATTCACGCGAGCCCCGGGCTCATATGAGATGGTGTAACATTTTCGGTGCACCATTTTCGGTATAAATGTAATTATCCTTCTCATAATTGTGCCCATTATGAACATCATTATGTTATGGGTTATGTGCCAATGGCATGACCCTTTCTTTGGACTGCAGTCAAATAATTGCATTTTTATACAGAAGTGCGTTTGGCCTTCTAAAACTGCTTTGATTTTAGTCCCGTGCACTACCTCTTTCGATGCTTTAATCCACTAGTAACTAGTAAATTTGTTCAATCTTCAAACAAAGAGCTTGCGATGACTTCGATTGAACTCCACAAGTTGTCGAAAAAGACTAAAAAGGATATATGATATGCAAGCATCTGCATTCAATAAATCGCAAGTGCACCTTAAGATTCATTAGGTGATTGTTCAAATGAGGCAAGAGATCTATACGAACAAAGTAGGAATGAGTCAAATTGTCAGTCCCCTCAAAATACACTTGGAACGAAAAAATATATATTTAAATATAAACAAAAGGTATCATACTTCTTATAGGACTAAAATAAAAAAAGAAAGAAAAGTAATAGAGTCAAAACTTAAATATAAATTTCATTTTAACAACGACCCATGTTGAACTCAATTTCTACACTCGTGATGTAGCTAACAAATGCCGACTCCATTCACATCCACATATACGTCTCCTGCATATTTGGACAAATCTTTAAAGCACACGGCTGCTCCGAAAGTGAGGGAGGCAGTCACGAGCACTCGACAATCAAATCAATCAACTTTTATAGATGTATTTGAATGTGAAATGAAAGACAGATGTGAGCCATGTTATTGTACAGGCATTGGAGATAATAAGAGAGAACAATAGAGAAGTAATATTATTATGACTTGTAAAATTGTATTACCTTCAAAATGATATTAAATGTGAGCTTTTATAGTGGAAGAAATAAAGTGGTTATCATTGGATGAAAAGACGTGTGACTTCATTTTAAAGATCGATGAGCCTCGTCATAGGTGTCACTTCACCGGTCATAGATTCAGGAGCATTTAATAATTCTGAAAAGTAGCACTCTATAGCCTACGTCTGACACTTGAAAAGTAAACTAAGTAGTTGACTAAGAAGCATTTACTGAAGGACGATGAATTAGAATGAAGGACGATGAATAGTTTGAAGAGATTAGAATTCTGTTAAAAATTCTAAAATGCAAATGTTAACAACTAAATTTGAAGAGATTAGAATGAAGGATGATGAATAGTTCGATGAATTCTTTGCGAAGTTGAATGACATAGTCAACTCTAGCTTTAATTTAGATGAAAAGATCCCTGAGTCTAAAATTGTTAGAAAAGTCCTTAGATCTCTACCCGAGAGGTTTAGACCCAAGGTAACTGTGATAGAAGAAAGTAGGACTTAGACGCTGTTAAGATTGAAGAACTCATAGGATCACTTCAAACTTATAAACTCACTGTCTCACAAACTAAAAAGGTTAAATCCATCGCCATGATCACCATTAGAGGAGAAGAGAGCAAGTCTACTGATACTGAGACTTTTAGGGACGACGAAATAGGTTATTTCGTTAAAAAAATTTCAGAAGGTGATGAGGAATAGGAGAAAGTATCAGGAGCGGAAAAGTGAGGTCCCTAATAAACTCTCGAGAGGTAAACGTGAGAAAAATACCTCTAGGGCTCCTGTTAAGAAATCTTAATCTGTCCAATACCACGAGTGCAAGGGATATGGTCACATTAGGAGTGAATGTCCTAATCTAAATAGGAGTTCGGGTAAAGAACAACGTAAGGCTTTAGCTGTAACTATGAGTGATGAGGAGTCAGATTCCAGTCCTTAGACTGAGACATCTGGTGGTGAAGATGAACAAAATTACATGGCCTTCACCTCGATTACCGCAATCAAATCGGACCATGAGATTGAGAATGGGGAAAGGGAAGATGAAAGTGAACAGTCTGAAGAAGAGTTTGAGGATGAGACCAACATTTACGAGTCTTATCATGAGTTGTTTGAGGAGAGTCTTAAAATTAAGAAGGTTAATAAAGTCGTTTTGAAAAAAGTTAATGAACTTGAACGTGAAAAAGAAAAATTGTTAGGTGACCTTCAGGACTCGACTAAAAAGTTAAGTGAGTTGAAGCTGGTTAATGAAAACTTGGAAGCTAAAGTTAAATCATTAACTAATGATCTTGATAAATTGAATTCTCAACTCCAATATTTTATGAGTGGTTCATAGAAGTTGGACAATCTACTAGGGATGAACAAGCCTGCTGGTAATAGGCATGGTCTAGGTTATGTTCATAACTATGATGCTATTACTAGTACTTCCAGGACCACGTTCGTTCATGCCATCAATAAAGCTCGTGAGATTGCTTATCATAAACCCAAAGGAAAGCATGTCATGGGATCGAGATCTACCAGACAGCGTGTAACAACCCAAAAGTTTTATTTTCAAATCGCTACCAAAACTACTAACTTCACAACATAAATGAAAGAAATTTAACGGGCACAATTTAATTGATAAAAACTCATAACAAAATGAATACTAAAAGTGCATATCATAGTTTTAAATTTTATAACCCGATAAAACATATCTTGAAATTGTAATTAAA
The DNA here is from genome assembly GCA_019097785.1 of Fraxinus excelsior. Taxonomy (NCBI): domain Eukaryota; kingdom Viridiplantae; phylum Streptophyta; class Magnoliopsida; order Lamiales; family Oleaceae; genus Fraxinus; species Fraxinus excelsior. Next base: position 13,794,668 of record CM032643.1, read on the forward strand.
AATCTTACGAGACTAAACCAATATATTGCTGAAATAATAAAATAAATGTATCGTTACACCGGATTATTTTTATTGAGTTCCATGAATCTTGGCACCATGACTGCACCTCATCGTCCGCCATTCAACGACCCGATCTAATCTGTGAGGTAGGGAAAGATTGGGTGAGTATATGAGAATACTCAATAGGACTAGAATTAATGGTGCAATTTCGAATAAAATATTTAAATTGTGCGTAAAAAATATCATACCGTCATATCATAGAAACCGGTAAGAGCTCATAACATATTATATCTTTGATACCGGATGAAAATTTCATATCATAACTTTCATTAGCATAATATTTATCAACAAGAAAATAAATCATTTAAACGGAATAACATCACTTGCACCTCGTAATCCTACCTCGTTTGATCAAAAGAAAAATGGTTGGAAGAGAAATTAAGAAACCACGTTCCAAAAACTTTTACTTTCTGCTTGCTGCCCGTTTCTCTGACTCATTTTTCTTCTTCTTTATTTTCTTTTTTCTCTTTTAGGTAGATAATGAACTCTTTTACATGGTATTTAAGGTTGAAAGAGGAAGAATAGCGTAAAAATATATCAAATATGGTGTGTTTCCTTCTAAAAAGTCTAAATCCCGATTTTCCATACAATTCAAAATTCATTACCTTTCCCATCAATCAAACAAGGTGGCTATCATTACAATTTTCCAAAAAAAGATAAGGCAATAAAATATTATTTAAAAAAAAAAAGAGAATCAATTGACATCTTTCTCTTCTACGCACATGGATGACTCCAGAGAAAACAATCAATAATTTATTAATTACCAATTCTACACATGGCTAATTATTAGTCTAATCCATTAATTAATTTAAATCAAATAACAATTTAAAACAATATCTTTCAACCTCGATTACTTGGCCATCATTTATTCGAATTAACTTTTTTTCAAGCCAAATATGCATAACTAATTACAAGCTATCTAACGAGCCCAATATTAGTATATTTATCGTTACTCTATCAATATTTAAATATTTGACCCAAATAAAAATTGAATTAAATAAATGTATAATTTTAATCCCCCAACTTCCAAAATATAAAATATATCACATATAGAATAATTATTATTTTTAGGACATTACAATCTCCTCTCCTTAAATATTTTCGTCCTCGAAAATTACCTTGAGTAATCGAAGAGTTCTGGATACTTGGTTTTAAGCTCATCTTCCTTCTCCCAAGTTGACTCGTCTGGTCCAAGATTTCGCCATTGAACATTGACCAGATGAACTTCTCTATTTCTGTGTTGATGTACCTTTCTATCCAAAATCACCGTCGGGATTTCTTCGTATGACGGGTCTTTTTGTACTTCCAAAGTTTTGTAACTTACGACATGATTGGGATCATGAACATATTTTCTAAGCATCGAAATATGAAACACGTTATGCACTGCTGCGAGTTTAGGTGGTAAGGCAAGTCGATAAGCCACAACGCCATTCATTTCAAGAATTTCAAAAGGTCCAATATATCGTGGTCTCAACTTCCCTTCTTGCCGAATCTCAATACTCTCTTCATTGGTAATACTTTCAGAAAAACTTTATCACCCACCTGAAACTCCAAACCCTTTCTTCTACAATTAGCGTAACTTTTCTTTCAGTCTTGTGCTGTCTTTATTCTTGCTCTAATCTTGTTAACTGCCTCAACTGTTCGCTCAATAATTTTAGGATCTAAAATTCTATTCTCTCCAACCTCATCCCAATGGATAGGGGCACTTCCTACCATAAAGAGTTTCATACAGAGCCATGCCTATAATGGCCTAAAAGCTATTGTTGTAAGCAAACTCCACTAACGGTAGATGTGTTTCCCAACTACCGCTAAGATCCAAGACGTACGCCCTCAACATATCTTCAAGAGTTTGAATGGTTCTTTCTGATTGTCCATCCGTTTGTGGATGATATGCAGTGCTAAAATTCAATTTCGTCCACATGGCTCCTTGTAAGCTTTTCTAAAATTTTGATGTGAATCGCGGGTCTCTATCTGAAACAATGGTGACTGGAACTCCATGCAATCCGACTACCTCTCTAATATATAACTGTGCGAGTTGTACCATATTAAAACTTACTATGACTGGCAGAAAATGGGCAGACTTCGTCAAACGATCAACCACTACCCAAATAGCATTGTGTCCTCTTGCCGATCTCGAAAAACTTACCACAAAGTCCATCGCTATGGGTTTCCATTTTCATTCTGGAATATCCAACGGTTTCAGTAATCCTGATGGTCTTTGATGTTATGCCTTGACATGGTAACAGAAAATACATTTCTCTACAAACAGACCAATTCCTATCTTCATATTTCTCCACCAAAATGTATCTCGAAGATCTCGATACATTTTTGTACTGCTAGGATGTGCAATATACGGGGTGGAATGAGCCTATTCCAATATCTCGTTTCTTATACTTTCATCTTTAGGTATACACAACCTTCCTCTAAAAGTCAGTGTGTTATCTGCAGATAATTTGAACCCTATACGTTTGCTCAAACCAATATAAGCCTTAATTTGCTGCAGGAATGAATCATTATCATGTGCTTCCTTGATTTGATCCCAAAGTGTAGGTTGAATTATAAACGCTCTTATTCTCGTTGTAGTCTTAGCTGGCGGTGTGATGACTTCTAATCGCAATTTCTCAAAGTCCTTTATCAAGTGTTCCTGCATCGTGGGTAAAGCTGCTAATTGCGATCCTGTCTTCTTACTTGAGGCGTCTACGACTACGTTTGCCTTACCTGGATGGTAAAGAATTGTATAGTCGTAATCTTTCACTAGCTCCAACCATCTCCTTTGTCTCATATTCAGTTCCTTTTATGTGAAGAAATATTTGAGGCTTTTGTGGTCTGTATAGATTTCACACTTCCCACCATAGAGATAATGACGCCATATCTTTAAGGCGTGAACTACCGCTACAAGTTCCATGTCGTGTGTCAAATAGTTCTATTCATACGGCTTCAACGTCTAGAGGCATAAGCAACTACATTTTCATGTTGCATCAGAACACAGCTCAAACCCTATTTGGAGACATCACTATAAATTACAAACCCATCCGAACCTTCAGGTATCGTCAAAACAGGGGCCGAAACTAATCTCTGCTTCAGTTCTTGAAAATATTTTTCACACTTTTCTGTCCATTGAAACTTACACCCTTTCTAGTCAATTGTGTCATCCACCTGTTATTTTCCTTCAATAAATCTTCGATAATATCCGGCCAACCCTAAGAAATTGCGAACTTCACCCACATTGGTCGGTCTAGGCCAATTAGTTACTGCTTCAACTTTGACTGGGTCTACCTCGATTCTCTGGGCAGTAACCACGTGACCAAGAAAACCCACTTGATCGAGCCAAAATTCACATTTCTTGAATTTGGCATATAATTTCTCTTTCCTCAAAGTCCCGAGTACTATCCGGAGCTGTTTCTCATGTTGCTTCTTATCTTTAGAGTACACGAGTATGTCATCAATAAATACTATGACGAACTGGTCTAAGTACTGATGAAACAGCCGGTTCATTAGATCCATAAATATAGCTAGAGCATTGGTCAAACCAAAGGGCATGACAGTGAATTCATAATGTCCATAACGAGCCATGAAAGCAGTTTTCGATATGTCACTTGCCTTAACCTTCAGCTGATGATACCCCGACCTCAAGTCGATCTTTGAAAATGCCGTTGCACCCCTTAACTAGTCAAATAAATCTTTTATTTTTGGAAGCAGGCACCTATTTACTCTCGATAGTCAATGCACATCCTCATACTCCCATCTTTCTTCTTCACAAAAAGTACCGGATCACCCCAAGGAGATACACTCGGTCGAATGAAACCCTTTTCCAGCAACTCCTCTAATTGTAACTTCAATTCTTGTAGTTCTTTTGGTGCCATTCTGTACGAGGCCTTAGAAACTGGAGTCCCGCCGGGATTCAAGTCAATTGTAAATTCCACTTGTCTATTTGGTGGAATGCCTGGTAGATCTTCTGGGAATACGTCTGCAAAATCTCGCACAATGTTAATATCATTAGCAATGTTTTCTATATGTTTGGATCCGATGATATTAACTAGAAATCCCTGGCATGACTCATTTCTCATCATTTTCTCCACTTGTAAGGCCGATACCATGCGAGGTAAAGACTTGAACCTTGCTCCAAAGAAACGAAACTCTTCATATCCCAGTTTTTGAAACAATACTTTTTTCTCATGACATCGAATGGTTGCATGATTGAGTCCCAACCAGTCCATGCCTAGAATAACGTCGAAGTCTTTCATTTCTAAAATGTATAAGTCTGCCAACAGCACCTTTCCGTCAATCTCCAACTTCATTGCCTTCGTCATCTGATTTGTCCAAAGAATTCTTCCTGAAAAGATGCTGCTAACTTCTAATTCATTAATTGTTTTCACACATGCAAAGTTAGATCTAGCGACAAAGGATGCAGAGATAACAGAATTTGTAGCCCCCAAATCAAAAGGTACGTAAGTAGGTACATCAGATAATAAAAGAATACTTGCAATCACATTCAGATCATGCTCCGCCTCATGCTGATTCAGTGTAAAAACTCGGGCCTTCCCTTTCTTGTTTTTGTCCTCGTCCTCATGATCATCCTTGGAGGCTCAGTACAATTTAAAGCAATATGTCTGGCTTACCACACCGAAAACACATGTTTTTCCCAAGCAAGCATTCACCCCTGTGGAGTTTATCACACTTAGGACAAGGTGTAATACTCCCACTCATCCCACCGATACGAATTCTTGTGCTTGGTCTTTTATTCTGCCAGTTACGTCTGTCCTTGCTATTATCATTCCACTTTCTTTTTCCCAATGGTTCCTTGCTCAGTTGGGTATACTGCTTAAATGATGTCCTCTGATATGAAATAGCATGAGCCCTCTCCAACATTTCACGATATGAAGTGAAACGATGAGACATAATGATCATGCCGATCTCCGGGCGTAGTCCATTTTCGAACCTCCTGATCTTCTTAACTTTTGTTCTACCAAGTGCGGGGCATATCTCAAAAGTTGCTCAAATCGCCTCTCATAATCAGTAAGCGAAATGTTTCCCTGTCTAAGTTGTAGAAACTCCGATTCCTTAAAGTCTCTTAAAGCCTGTGGAAAGTACTTTGCCATCACTTTATCCTTAAATTGCTCCCAAGTGAGGTTACGCTGCTGCTCTTCGGTTCTAGTGCGTGAGACAGATTCCCAGAAGTGGCCAGCTGCTTCAATCAACATGAATTCTATGCATAGTACCTTCTGTGCATCCGTACAAGCAATGTGTCGAAAGATGCACTCCAGACCTCTGATCCATTCTTCAACAGCTAGTGGGTCAAAACCACCGTTGAAAGTAGGAGGCTTGTATCTACAAAACTGTTCAACCACTGAAATGGCTCCAGGTACAAACGGAGATGTGCCTTGCGATGGTGGTGGCGCATTTTGTGGTGGAGGCCCTTGATTCTGTCTGCTCAACTCTTGTACCGCTTGCAACAAATCACGCATCAAATTTGTGTGGGTAGGTGGTGCCATATCCTAAAATTGGTGTTAATTCACACGTCACCTACCGGTACTAAATCTAACATGTTATACATATACTATCGTAATACATATTATGAATTTAGCGAGAAAAAAATGCATGTCCAAAAAATATATCAATTTAAAGGATGTAAATTATACAACATGTTGAATAAATTCATCTTCTTACTCCGTTTTACATACCTTAGAGTCGTTAGAAGGTGGTCGATTGGTGGTCGTTGGGTGCCAAAGATCTTGAGTTTCGATCGCCACAATTTATTTTTATAAAAAAGTGTTGCATGTAAATACATATAGAATTAGATAACTATAATTTACTAAATTTTATGTAGAGAAATTTTCAAATTTGTATTTATTCACTCTCTTAAAAATAAAGACTCTTCCCAATAACACAATATATTCATACATGTTTGGGTAGATCTCAAATTCCAAAGTAAATCATAAATTCGATTTTGTGCATAATTGAGTAATTTCAAGAGTAATGTGTACTCGTAAAGTGTGATTTTAGTGTTTTAGTCCAGTAAGACATATCATCAACATTTACTCCTACTTTGGAGCACTTAGTTCAAATAGATAACAATCATTCCTCAAATCATGTGAGACATACAAGTTGCCACCCTAAAAATTAAATATTAGGAACATAGTAGGCATGCTAACAAATTCACGAAATTGACACGGGTGGCAGACAAGCATTTCAATTTCTTGGTATATTTACAATGGTTCCCAACACAATCTTTCCTCTAATTAGGGTATAATTTCAATTAACTACCTATTTATGTCAAATTCAGCCAATCTTGTGTAGAATTAAATAACAGGCAGGATATTAATTTCATATGAGAAGTCCAAAAAATTATTTCTTTTTATATCACAGCTTGCAAATGAGATGTTGGTTTCATCAGCATATACCGTAGGGTCACAATCAAATAAATTGTATAATTCCTTAAGAAGAAAAATGATACATGAATAAACACAAATAAGATTATTGTTGGAATTAAAATCATTACATCAGGTTTATTTTGCAAATTTCAGAATTTAAAATAAAATACCATATATTAGGATAGAAGATATGGTTGGAAATATTTTATACAGTAGGTTACTTGTCACTCATTGTTACGAGACTTATAAGTTTGTTTTTTTTCGTGCACTGTTCACACACTTCTCATTTCTTTTAAAAAAATTAATTTTCACAATTCATGATGAACAGTGACACGGCTGTCACTGTTCATACACTTTTTTAATTAAAAATACGTATGAGTCTACAGAAAATTAAACCTAAAGCTCTGATACCAAACTGTAACAACCCTAAATTTTTATTTTCAAATCATTACCAAAACTACTAACTTCACAATATAAATGAAAGAAATTTAATGGGCACAATTTAATTGATAAAAACTCATAACAAAATGAATACTAAAAGTGCATATCATAGTTTTAAATTTTATAACCCGATAAACAATATCTTGAAATTGTAATTAAAAATCTTACGAGACTAAACCAATAAATTGTTGAAATAATAAAATAAATGCATCGTTACACCGGATTATTTTTATTGAGTTCCATGAATCTTGCCACCACGACTGCACCTCATCGTCTGCCATCCAACGACCCGTTCTAATCTGTGAGGTAGGGAAAGATTGGGTGAGTATATGAGAATACTAAATATGACTTGAATTAATGGTGCAATTCCGAATAAAATACTTAAATCGTGCGTAAAAAATATCATACCGCCATATCATAGAAACCGGTAAGAGCTCATAACATATTATATCTTTGATACCGGATGGAAATTTCATATCATAATATATCATATCATAACTTTCATAAGCATAATATTTATCAACAAGAAAATAAATAATTTAAAAGGAATAACATCACTTGCACCTCGTAATCCTACCTCGTTTGATCGAAAGAAAAATGGTCGGAAGAGAAATCAAGAAACCACATTCCCAAAACTTTTATTTTCTGTTTGCTTCCCGTTTCTATGACTCCTTCTTCTTCTTTATTTTTTTTTTCTCTTTTGGGTAGATAATGAACTCTTTTACATGGTATTTAAGGTTGAAAGAGGAAGAATATCTTAAAAATCTATCAAATATCATGTGTTTCCTTCTAAAAAGTCTAAATCCCACTTTTCCATACAATTTAAATTTCATTACATTTCTCATCAATCAAACAAGGTGGCTATCATTACAATTTCCCAAAAAAAAAATAAAAATAAGGCAATAAAATAGTATTAAAAAAAAAAAGAGAATCAATTGACATCTCTCTTTCTTACCCACGTGGATGACTCTAGAGAAAACAATCAATAATTTATTAATTATCAATTCTGCACATGGTTAATTATTAGTCTAATCCATTAATTAATTTAAATCAAATAACAATTTAAAACAATATCTTTCAACCTCGATAACTTGGCCCTCATTTATCCGAATTAACTTTTTCTCTGGCCAAATATGCATAACTAATTACGAGCTATCTAACGAGCTCAATATTAGTATATTTATCGTTACTCTATCAATATTTAAATATTTGACCCAAATAAAAATTGAATTAAATAAATGTATAATTTTAGTCCCCCAACTTCTAAAATATAAAATATATCACATATAGAATAATTATTATTTTTGGGACATTACATAGCGTAGGGTCTATCGTCCTACATATCGGCAACAACAACCGAGCAGGTTTGAACCTAGGTTCATTCCTATTTGCCACCATTGTGGTGCACTGGGACACACTAGACCTAGTTGTTGTAAACGTGTGACTAGAAGTAAGAAACATGACTTCTCTAGCAAGGTTAACTTTCTTGCCAATCAAGTTAGTCATTCAACTGAGATGATGACTCGATTAACCCAATTAACTTCAACTTCTAAGAAGATCTGGGTTAAAAGGAGCGATCTGGAAGGTCGTGAAAATGATTGTTTTCTTAACAGTAAGGTCATACAAATTTCGCCCTGATTCGGTGTTTAGGTACATGCATGTGTAGTCCATTGAGTCCATTCATTCCTACATGCATTCCATTTATTTTTTTCAATATTTTTTGTTATTTTTATTTCTATGCATTTATTTGTTTAATGTATTGATTTTTTTTTTAAAAATGAAAAATGGAAAAATTTCAAAAATAATTTTTTTTGGCTAACGACACATTTGATAATCCAAGAATAACTAACCAAGAGGGGGTGAATTGGTTTTTGAAACATTTTCGACACTTAGTCTCAAAACAATTCGATACACAAGATATAAATGTAGAGTATGATACGAGAATTAATTATGCAAGTTTGATAACTTAATTCAAGTATAAATATAACACAATATAAATTGCAATGTAAGATAAAGTACGATAATGTAAAGATAACAAATCGATTTAATGGGATTCGATATACAATGTGTTCTATGTCCCCGTTATCAAGCGCTCCGTTACGAGCAAGGTCAAATGTACTATAATGGTAACTTACAAACAATGAGTATCAATCCTTAAGTGACTTACAGACAATGAGCACTTATCCTTAAATGACTTAAACAAGGAGTACTTATCCTTATGTGACTTACAACAAGGAGCACATATCCTTAACAACAATCGAGTTTTCACAAGGCTCTCGAAACCACCAAAGTATAAATGATAATTTTACAATTGAAAGAACTCTCTTAACAAATGATATAATCAAGTCAAGTATTTAGAGAGTTAGGATAACAATTCAATAAATAGCTAGTAATAAAGCTCAAGTGTTTATGAGTAAAACTTTGATGAATTAATGATAATGAAGTAGTTTGAGTTTTTGTATCAAAGTTTTCAAACCAATGATCTCTTTTAAAAAATAATACAAGTTAAGTATGAAGAGAGATCTACACTTAAATCAAATTGTTGGCAAAGAAAACTTATATCAAGAATGAAGAATAGATGAAATTTTATGAAAAGTTCTTTGCTTAAAAGGATTTCTTGATAAGATGAATGAAATATATTAAATCAATCAAGAAACTCTTTTGTAATAAATGATATAGACTTTAAATTCAAGTAAACTCATTGATTTCTCAATAATTAAGCTCTCAAAAATCTCTTGTAAGTTGGTAGAATTGAATGCAAAGGAAATGAGTATTTATAGAGCAAAACGAGATGCTATCAGGAAAGTCTGGTTGACCAAGTTCGGTTGACTGAAATTTTCAGTTGACCAATTTTTGAAAATATAGCCGTTGCAAAATACTAGCCGTTGGACTTTCGGTTTGAAAAAACGCAAGTTCGATCCTAACAATACCTCCTAGAGGGAGGTGAATATGTATTTAATGCGAAATAAAAAAAAATATATGAATTAAACAACAACAACAACTCACTTTTAATTCTTATCTTGATGATTAATCAAATAATCCAATTTATCCTATGTCGAATTACTGCAGTTTGAATGTAATGAACAGTAAAATATAAAGCAGTAAAGAACATAAAAATTGTTCACGGAGAAACCCAACTGGGAAAAACTCGGAGCACTTTGCCAGTCAATCCACTATAAACGATTATGTACTTACAGTCTACCCGACTAGACGACGACACAAACTATCTGCTCTCCTGACTACAATTATGGAACTCCAGCCGCCTTCTTCGATCTTCAACACTCTATAACAGATATGTAGGAAGTTGGTTTTTGGTATTTGGATATTGGGTTCGATGTTTTTCTGACCAAAACACTCAAGCAAGATGAAGGTTGAAAGAAGTAATCAATAGATCTCTCACAGATGAAGTTCTCTTAATTATCAACCTTAAGAAAATCTTTCTGGACGTGTTCTGATATTTATAGATAGGTCAAGAAAACCATAGGCCAAGGAAAAAGCCTTTAAAATGCGAAAATAAAATTTTTCGTATAAAGCTGTCGCTCAGCGAGATGCTAGCAACAGTCGAGCGACAGGGTGTCGCTCTAGTGAAGGAGGGGCGACATCCAGCGACATTTTTTCTGCTTTTGTAGCTCGAGCCATAACCTGGTGACAGTCTAGCGAAAATCCACGCCGTTTTCTTCTTTGTTCCAAACTCGAAACCCTAGACCTATTCAACCAACTTTTGACATATTTGAACATTACTCCTTAAACTTTCATCAACTATCAATTTAAGTTCTCTTGTCTACAGAATAGCCAATTACAAAATCAATTAAAACCTAACAAACTCCCCCTTTGGCATTCTGTGATAAAACACTATTACTAAGTCAAGGCAGTAATGAAAAATAAAGTTACGGACTTAAAGCAATGACACATCTATACTACAATATGTCTTGAACGAATCCGCAGTACCTGTTTCCTGAAACAAACAACTCAAACACCCAGTGTAAATTGTGTAAAAAATAGGATCAACATTAATTACAGTTCTAACGGTTCAATTGTAAGTGTCATTTGAGCAAATGTAAGAAAATGTAAATCATATAGCATATTATTCAATTTTAAATCACAAGCTAAACTAAGACACAATATCAATGCAACCTAACCTACCAAAACGAGACATTAACACTGCTAAAACATCAAAAACTTAATTTAGCAAACTGAATCAAACAAATGTGCATGTGCTCCCCTTAACTGCAAACTCTCAATGTGTTTAAGCAATAGGTAAATGTATCTATGTCTATCACCAACGACTTCTCAAGTGATAAAAAAAAATGTAAAAATCAATGCAATGTATATCAAGTCAAATGTCAATATGTATCTATGTCTCACCCCAACGCCCCCTAAAGACAAAGACATATGCAAAAGATCAAACTAAGTGTAAAGCATAATATGTCTATACAGTATCCATGTCTCACCTCAACGACCTCTAAAGACCTATAATGTTGCAAATCACTAAATGCAAGTCAATTTGAAAAATAGATTATTAGAAATCCAGGTAAACTTAAAGAATATCAACTTTTCAACTTTTTCTTCCCCTTTTTGTCATACAATGACAAGGGTCGCAGCCAAATCACACAACAGCTCTATTAAGTAGGAAAAATCAATCATAAAGACAAGAAGTGATCATCATATTTTCCCACACTTCCATCTTAAAGCACCCATGGAGAATGATATAAGTGACTCATATGTGTTAAGTGCCACTAATCATCTGTCAGTAGGACTCCAAACCTTAATTTTGTAAGAAATGACATGCACAACATCACTGCTAGGAAGTATATTCTTCTACTTATGAAAGTCAAACGTGTAATACACATTAGAACCTGCTATGAAAGCTCATATTCAATAGAGATGTACTTTTCTCCCTCTGACTTACAGCGTACATATTTTCTTTAGAGTTGTGCTTCAGGTACAGGGGCCTGACTTACAGGCCCCTGCCAAACAACACACATTTGGGGGGTGGGGCCACAATTTCTTTTATTCAGAGGTGAGGCCTCGGCTACAGTGAGGGGGTCAATAAAGACCTTGTGAAAAATTTCCTGTACTTGGAGAATTGCTCTTTTCTTTATATTACAACTTTCAATAGAGATGCTCATATATTTTTTTTCTTAAGTACAGACTACTTTCCATTAAGCGACTAACATGACCAATGTAACGAGCTTGAACCCAAGTCAGTTGACCATAAGCACCAAGTTATATGAAACCTCGCATGCTTAATTACTCAAGTTAAGTAGGCTTCGAAAAGTAGCATTAATATATTGAGACCCTCTAAATTTTCACTTTTCAGTCATACATTAAACATGCACGGATAATGTCAAGGTTAGGTCTAATAAAAATGGTCAATTCATGTTCAAAGTCACCATACTAACATGTGACAGCCATCCCAAATCTCACACATGCGGTAGAGTCCCACTATCAAAATCATAGTGTGTGCAGTGTAAATGGTATATGAAGATACCTATATTAAATACTCTACAAGTACCCTAAGCTAGTAATGGAAATTATAGTACAACTCACCAAAAAAAAAAACTCATTCTTGATTAATACCAACAAAATCAAATGTATTGTATGTCATGCTGTAAAGCCAATTTTCAAATCAAAATTCCCTTTTTTTTTTCTCAAATAGGAATGCACCAAGCACACAAAACTTCAACATACCACAAAACATAAAATAAAATTTACGAGAACAAATAAATAAAATAAACATGATGCATGCATATCAAGATGTCATTCAATAGAGAAATAAGCGCATACATCAAACAAACTCTGTCAATGAGGTACACAAATACCAATAGCTGTCCGAAGAGATTCAAATCGAACCCCATCCAATGGTTAGGTCTACTAGCAGTAAGATAAAGCAGACTACCTATCATGCTTCTGTAAAGTGTTTGATCAACACTCTTACCTGTAGGATCTAGACCTAACTTGATACTGGTGCTCATAGGGGTTCTAGTGTGTTTCTTACTGTCCGTCCAAATCACTTCACAAGATTCTTAGCATACTTTGATTGTGAAATCAATAACCCCTCATCAGTCTACTTGACTTGAAGACCAAGAAAAAATGTCAATTCACCAATCATGCTCATCTCAGATTCTTGTTTCATACATTCTGCAAAATCATGAGCAAGAGAATCAACAAGAGAACCAAAGACGATGTCATCCACATAGATTTGAGCTATGGTAATGGTGTCCTCAACACGTCTTATAAACAATGTTCTATCAGCACCACCTCTCGTGAAGCCATGTTCCAGGAGGTATGCAGTAAGCCGATCATACCAAGCTCTTGAAGCCTATTTCAGTCCATACAAGGCTTTATTCAGCCTATACAGATAGTGCGGGTATTTAGGATCAACAAACCCTTTAGGTTGTTCCACATAAGCTTCTTCCTGAAGAACATCATTCAGGAACACATTCTTGACATCCATTTGGTACAATTTAAAGCTAGAAGTACATGCAACTGCCAGAAGAATTCTAATAGATTCAAGCTTAGCTACGGGGACAAATGTCTCATCAAAATAACTCCTTCAATCTGAGTATACCCCCTGAGCAACCAACCTAGTCTTATTCCTTGTTATGGTACCTTGATCATCAATTTTATTCTTAAATATCCACTTGGTACCAATAATATTGCAATCATCAGGCCTAGGTACTAAATCCCAAACTCTATTTCTGACAAACTGATTGAGCTCTTCGTATATCGCATTCACCCAGTATTCATCTCTAAGTGCTTCCTCAACCTTCTTTAGTTCAATCTGAGATACATAGCTTGCATAAGACAGGTTGTTCAGAACCCTCTTGCGAAGCCTCATCCTTTCTTCGATATCTCCAATCACATTATCCTTAAGATGATTCAACTTTACTCTGGATGACGATTCCTTAGGTGGTTTTGTTTCATTATTAGAAGTAGGACCCTAAGTAGAACCCACCACTCATTTGTTGTTTGTAAGAGATCAGAACCCGAAGCATCCTTAGGTTCAGCAACCTTGATTGGCTCAACATTCACCTATTTCGATTCAACACACTCTTCACCAATCTCTCCCTCACAACCAGTGTCATCAACCACTACATTAATATATTCCATCACCACACGTGTACGATTGTTGTACACCCGATAAGCCCGACTATTCTTGGAGTATCCTAGAAATATACCTTCATCACTTTTGGAATCAAACTTCCCTAGGTTCTCCCTGCCCCTCAAAATGAAGCACTTGCTTCCGAATACACGAAAGTACTTGACAGTCGGCTATTTACCCTTCCAGATCTCATATGGTGTCATGTCAGTTTTAGGTCTGAGATAAACTCTGTTGATAATGTGACATGCAGTGTTTATGGCTTCTCCCCAGAAATGCATAGCTAAATCTTTACCATGAAGCATAGCTCTCTCCATTTCTTGAAGCACACGATTTTTCCTCTCAACTATACCGTTTTGCTGTGGAGTGATTGGTGAGGAGAATTCATGTTGGATTCCCTCTTCCATGCAAAAGTTCTCAGGATTCGAGTTTTCAAACTCCTTACCATGATCACTTCGAATTCTGGACATAAAATAACCTTTTTCATTTTTCAGTCTCTTACACAATGAGATGACAAGACGTTCCACTTCAGTTTTATCTCTCAACAACTCAATCTAAGTAAACCGAGAAAAGTCATCAACAACAACTAAGATGTATCTCTTACCACCAAGACTTTCTGTCCTCGATGGTCCCATCAAATCCATGTGAAGCAATTCAAGAGGCTTGCTTGTCAAGATCATAGAAGTTGTTTGTGGGGTACTCTAAGCTGTTTCCTTGTTGACACGGACCACAAACAGTAGTATCAGAAATATCTAGCTTAGGTAAGCCATTGACAATATCTTTCTTGGCAAGTTTAGACAAACTGTTATGGTTCATGTGACCCAGTTGTTGATGCCACAGCTCAGTGACGTCGATCTTGGCATTACTACACATGTGATCTGTATTTGGTAAGACTCCGTAACAATTTTCAGATGTTCTCACACCTTCCATAACAATGTTACCAGTTGAGTCATACACAGAACACCTTTTCTGGACAAAGATGACTTCAAAATCATAATCACAGATTTGACTGATGCTTAACAGATTGGACTTCAGGCCTTTCACATACAGCACATCAGAGATGGTAGGTAGTCCAGCAATACTCACACTTCCTTTACAAAGTATTGGTGCAGTGGCTTCATCACCAAATGTGACAACACCGCCATTCCACTCATCAAGAGAGGAAAACAGAGACTTATCACCACACATATATCTTGAACATGTACTGTTAAGATACCACATGGAATTATTTTGAGCTTTTTGAGCAAGGTAAGCAACATGACAATTTAACCATCATCCAGATCTTTCACTCTCATCCTCACTCCCAGATGTCTTATCCTGAGAACTGGATTCTGACCCCTCATCACTCACGATCACAGCTAAAACCTTACGACACTCACATTCATCTTCGAGTTAGCACATTCACTCTTAATGTGATCGAATCCCCTGCATTCAAGACATTTAACTGCTTGAGATTTCTTAATGGGAGCCCTAGAAATGTTTTTCTCACGCCTACCTCTCGAGAGTTAATTAGGGACTTCGTTGTTACACTTTTGAGGATTCTTCCTATTCTTCATCACCTTGAATGTAATGAATAGTAAAACATAAAGCAGTAAAGAACATAATAATTGTTCACGGAGAAACCCAACTGGGGAAAACTCCGAGCACTTTGCCAGTCAATCCACTATAAATGATTATGTACTTACAATCTACCATACTAGACGACGACACGAACTATCTGATCTCCTGACTGTAATTTGACAGCTTTCTTGAATTCTGTGCTCCCCTGCACCAATTTCAGCTGCAAAATGCGAGATGCTATTTTGGAACTCCGCTATCCTGCAACAACCCACAACTTGGTAAAATCATCTATCTCATGTGGGTCATGAAGAATGACCCATTCTTCACAGACTGGAACTCCAGTCGCCTTCTTCGATCTTCAGCACTCTCTGACAGATATGTAGGAAGTTGGTTTTTGGTATTTGGATATTGGATTCGATATTTTTCTGACCAAAACACTCAAACAAGATGATGTTGAAAGAAGTAATCAATAGATCTCTCACAGATGAAGCTCTCTTAATTATCAACCTTAAAAAAATTGTTATGGACGTGTTCTGATATTTATAAATAGGACAAGAAAACCATGGGCCAAGGAAAAAGCTTTCAAAACGCGAAAATAAAATTTTTCGTATAAAGAGTCGCTCGAGCGAGATGCTAGCGACAGTCGAGCGACAGGGTGTCGCTCGAGCGAAGGAGGGGCGACGATCCAGTGATAGTGTTTCTACTTTTGTAACTCGAGCCATAACCTAGCGACAATTCAACGAAAATCCACGTCGTTTTCTCCTTTGTTCCAAACTCAAAACCCTAGACCTATTCAACCAACTTTTGACATATTTGCACATTACTCCTTGAGCTTTCATCAACTATCAATTTAAGTCATTTTGCCTGCAGAATAACCAATTACAAAATCAACTAAAATCTAACACAGTTGACCAAGTTCGATTGATCGAACTTTGACTTTGACTTTTTTTATTTGCTTTTTCAAAATTTATTTCATATGAATGAAAATCATTTTTATGCAAATGATAGATTATGAAAAATAATTTGAGCTTTATGCATTTGCTAAAAATCGAAGAGTTAATACCTTTTCATTTAAATTCCAATAAACTACTTCCAAGTTTTAATCTTCAAAGTTCTTGTTCTTATTCTCTTCGAGTCTCATTTGATTGCTTGTTTTTCATCGGATGATGATTTGACTCTTTGAATGTTTAAGAGAATATATTCATAAAAAACTCAACAAACAAAACTTGTTAGAAACATAAGTGTATTGTTTGTTATAATCAAAACAAGTGGATTTATATTAAATCATAGGTCAACAACATTGTGGTGATTTTAAACATGTCATGTGTGACCAAGTGTGCATTTATCTGTTTTACATTGTTCTTTCCATTACTTGGTCCAATTTATGTAGAGTATTGAATATATGTGTCGTCATTTATAATCTGTACATCACATACTATGATCTTGTGAACAAGTATGAACTGCATGTGTGAGATTTGGGATGGCAATCACGTGTTGGTAGGGTAATCTCGAACGTGAATAGGCCTACATTTAGATGGCCTTAGCTCGTGATGAGTCTCCCTGTATTGTTTAAAAAATAATAAATAAAAAATGTGTATACCTATTTGGTTCATTTTATACTTTTGTTCGAAACCTATTTGACTCGAGTAATTAAACCCGATGGGTTTCTCATAACCTAGTACCTAGGTCATCTAACTTGGGTTAACCGGCCAAAAACTCATTACATTGGTCAATTTAGTTGCTTAATGGACAAGAGTTTGCACATAAAATGTAATTTACGAGAAAAACGATGAAAAAAATATATGCTCAAATTTAGGGAGAGAAAAGAAAACTTATCATGTAATTGCGCTCATTTTTAGGTTCTAATATTCATTCGGGTTTGACTTTCATCAGTAGGGTTTATTCTTACTTAACTGTGATGTTTGTATGTCATTTCTCACAAATTTCAGGTTTGAAGTCATTTTCACGAGAAAATAGTGGCACTTTACACGTTTGAGTCATTATACACTTTACTCCATCTTGAACTTAACTGAGTGCGTGTGAAAGTCTTTTTGATAATGCTCAACTTGTGATTGCATGTACGATTATGATCATCGGATTGTCGTGAGCTTAATTTGCTTAATTTATTTATTATTTAAAAAAACTATTTTTTCTTAATTTTTAAAATTTTGGTGTTCTTTCTGTTATTTGAGTTTTCGCCCACTTATCGTCAGGCCTTGCTCAAGCAACAGCAGTAGAAGCTACCTCGCTCGCTTGTCGTTCAACTCTCGCTCGAGGGATAGCCCGTGTTTTTGAATATTAACGTTATTTTCAAGGGTTTCTCGTATTTTTACCCATTTGTTCACTTGATTTTTCCAAATTATTTACAACCCACACAAAATTGGTATCTCACCCATTCCATACATACTTAAAATCACTTCATTGAGTAGCCATTTCATCAAATCATTGAACTTCAAAGCTAAACTTTGACTAACTTGATTTTCCCTCATTTTTGCAGTTACTTTGGAATTTTTCACGTATTGATCATTCTTTCGTCAATTTTGGATGTTGCATTACGTTTGTTGGTCAATGTTATAACTTGTTGTCCATTTGTGCATGATTTTTCAACAGACAAATCGGATTGAGGACCATTTTGGCATGATTTTTATGGTTTCTTGTGTGTTTCTTCACTATAGTCAATCACTTTGTGTTGGTTGTTGATGTGAATTGTATTGGTTTTAGTGAGTGGTTCGTGATTTAGGTTGTTGAGGTTGTGATCGTTGTTTTGAGTGATTTTGGAGTGAATTCTGATTTAATGTCGATTTCTTTGGTTGATCAAGTTAGATTGTTTGGGATTTGGCTTAGTCCGTTGGAGTGCCATGTTGTTGGGAGTGTGTGGTTTGTTGGAGTCGATTTGTGCATTGGGATTGGTGTTGGCATCACTTCTCTGTGTCTTGACATCGTGGCACGTGTCATGTCTTCACGTCACCTACATCTGGCATCACTGCATGTCATCATGCATTCATGTTAGAGCATGTTGCATGTTATTCTATTTGCCTCATTTTCTGTGCATTCATGCATACCATGCATATCATAGCCTAGTATATCTCTTATATTGAGGTTTTAATATTTTTGGTTCAATTCTTTCAGATGCCATCTAAGAGAGCCTACATAGCCACTGCGACTCCTAGTGCTTCTACATCTTAAGTAAGACTAGGTTCGTCCCTGCGATCGCCCAAGACACATTGGGGTCACTATTTTCTTTACGTCCCATTCTCTTTGAGCGCGAAGTCATTATGTCTCACCTATCCCCCAACCCCACTGCTATCTTCACATCTCGGGGTTGGGAACCACTATTGGTAGAGTTAGTCCCCCCCTCCCCACCGAGTTTTTTCGTTCAGGAGTTTTATGCTAACATCCATGATGTTAGTAAGTCGTCGTTTAGGGTTTCCTTTGGGGTAGGACAGTTAAGATTACTCCGGACATTATTTCGAGTCTTATTCATGTTCCTCGGGTCGTCCACTCTTTATTCCCTAATCTCACTCTTGTTTATCTTCCGACGGACTCCTTAAATTATTCGATGGTGTTTAACACACCGTTGGAGAGAGGTCCATGTGCGATTCGCACTAATTTTCTTCCGACGGACCGCCAGATTCTATTGCGCATCGTATACATGAATCTTTGACCGGTCTCCCATACTTCTTCATTACCTATGGAGAATGTTCATTTTCTATATGCCCTACTGCATGGCGATTCTATCGATTTACCATCTTTCATATACCAGCAGATTTTGAGAGCTTTTCGAGTCACAAGGACGAGAGTTTGGCTGCCCTATGCTTGCTTGATCTATCATTTATTGACAGCCTTAGGAGTCAATTTTCCCAAGGGGGTTCCGAGACAGGTTTCCTGGTCGATTGGCCATACTACCATAGCCTAGAGTAGGTCATATGCTTCGTATGAGCCTGCACAGTCCGTTTACCCGATCATGCCGACTGATCCGATTGATGAACTTATCTCTTTAGACCCTTCACCTAAACCTAGAAATGATGAAAATGACCATAAACATCATGAACCTGAAACTTAAACTGAACCTATAGAGGTGACTGAACTTCAAGATAACATTGAACCTGTTGAAACTGAACACTTTGATGATCAACCACCTAATTAAGACTATCGGCTCACTAGGGATAGGGTAAAAAGGAAAGTCTGGCCTAATCCCAGATATGAATCCCTAAACTTGACTGATTTTGCCTTAGTTTCAGGTGAAGCCCTTGAACAAATAGAACCTACCACTTATGAAGAAACTGTTAATGGAAAATAATCTGAAAGTTGGCTAAAAGCTATGTAGGAAGAAATGAAATCTTTGAGTGATAACAAAACCTGGAAACTTGTTAAAAAACCTAAATATCAGAAATTAGTTCTATGTAAGTGGATTTACAAGTTAAAGCTGGGTTTGAGCCGTAATAATCCTGTGAGGTTTAAGGTGAGGTTAGTTACTAAGGGTTATACTCAAAGAGATGGCGTGGACTACAATGAGATATTCTCACCTATGATTAAGTATAAGATGATCAGATTGATGCTGGCTCTTATTATTCAATTCAATTGGGAACTTGAACAACTTGATGTAAAAACTTCATTTTTACATGGAAAATTGGAAGAGAATATCTTCATGAGCCAACCATAAAGCTTTGTGGCTAAAGGCAAATCTAATTACGTTTGCAAGTTAGAAAAAATCATTGTATGGGCTCAAACAAAACCCAAGACAATGGTACAAGAGGTTTGATGCTTATGTGCTAAAGATACGGTTTAAGAGAAGTGAATTTGATGATTACTTGTATTTTAATAACATGAAGAGTGGGTGTGGAGTTTACTTGCTGTTTTATGTTGATGATATGTTTTTGGTTGGACCTAGCAAGTCTCAAATCAATGAACTAAAAGATCTTTTAAAATCTGAATTTGACATAAAGGATTTAGGGAATATTAGAAAGATTCTTGGGATGGTTATAACAAGGAACTTGGCTGAAAATAGGTTAACTATTTCACAGGAAGCATATTTGAACAAAGTGGTAACAAAATCTGGTATGAAAGATAGAAAAATTGTAAATGTGTCTCTTGCTAGTCATATGAATCTTTCATATGCTCATTCTCCTAAATCTGAATCTGAATTGAAAGAAATGGAAAATGTACCTTATGCAAATGCCATAGGTTCTGTTATGTTTTCTATGATTACTACCAGACCTGATCTTGCATTTTCCATTAGCCTCCTAAGTAGATTTATGTCCAATCCTGGCAAACCACACTGGGCTGGAATGAAATGATTGTTGAGGTATTTGGTTGGGACTTTAAATATAGACATAGTATATGAGAAAAGATCTGAGAACTTAACCCTTAAAGGCTATGTTGATGATGGTTTTGCTAGTGATAAAAACAGTAGGAAATCAACCACGACATACTTCTTTACTTTAAGTGATAACTGCATAACATGGAAATCATAGCTACAGTCTTTAGTTACTTTGTCTAGTACTAAAGCAGAATATGTTGCCATAACCGAAGATGTTAAGGAATGTATTTGGTTGAAAGAGATCTTAAAAGAATTGAACTTCATGCATAATACACCTATTATATTTACTGATAGTTAAAGTGCTTTATTACTTTGCAAAAATCATGTTTATCATGAAATATCAAAACATATTGCTGATAGAAATCCCTCAGACATGGGGACAAAAATTCTACTTGTAGGAAAATTTAAATTGTGCTTATTTTTAAAGTTACATATTGACACAAGTTAATTTCCTTACATGTGGTGGGCAATGATGATGAACAACCTTCCATGTACAAATTCGTAATCGAGAGAGAGAGAGAGAGAGAGTGTGTGTGTGTGTGTGTGTGTGTGTGTGTTATGAGAACTAAGGTGAAGAATGTAGGCTTTAGTGGTTCTCTTACACTATTGGACTAGTGCTAGTTGTGACATTTGTATTGTTGATTATTGTTTACTTAGCTGATTAAGTGTTACCCACTTATTGGTAGCTTGGTAGTCATCCGGATTGTGCTAGTTTAGAACTGATTGTGACCCTTAGATGAGATCGACGGCTGGGGTTTATTCTTGTGAGATAGTTTTCCTTGGGCTTCGACTTTTGAGTTCCATTCGATTCCTTCCTTGAGACCTCTCTTCTCATTCTCACAGTTGGTCCGTCTCTCTCTCTCTCTCTCTCTCTCTGTTGAGTCTGTGGTCTTCATTCGGTGTTCACTTTACTATTGAGCCTATTGTTGAGAGATTCCTGTGTATTATTTAGGCTTGAAATAGTAGTTGGGTTGTATTGGTTTCTTGCAAGGCTTAGGTCAGTGTTAGGGCTTGAACTTGACTGTTTTGGTAGATCCTTGGATCGATGACCCAAGTCGAGTTCTGAGTGTTTTTGTTCGGTTATAAATCTCTATTTGGAAGGCGACTTGCAAACATGGAGAGGCTATTCCTGAGCCTACCATTTTCGGCCATGGATGAATGAACTAGGTATCAACGTTTTGCTTCGCTAGAAGGGAAGAATAACTCTGTTATTTACTATTTTCAATTTCTATGGTTTCATTATGCTTTGTAGATGTCTGACTGTATTGTGGTTTTTAAGATTATAACTGTAATTTCCCAACATTTACCTTTAGTTTCTGCTACGACACAAGTGGTAATTTTTGGCACCATTTGCTCAAATTTTTCATCAATCTTAAAAAAAAATTGAATGAAAAATTAGTCACACGTAATAAATTTAAGGTGTTTATTTATATTTAATATACATACCTTAAATATTTTGGAAATTAATTCTCTTATTATCAGAATCACATCATCAAAATTATCACAATCGATTCTCAGCTTTACTTTTGAAGTGGAATTTTTTTCTAGCTCAAATGGTTAGAATTTTTGTTGACAATGTGTTATAAAATCAAGTGAAAAAGAAAGAAAAATATAACAAAATTAATAGAGTCAAAACTCAAATGCGTATTTCATTCTAACAATGATCTCTATAATGGATTTTATTGGTAGTTACAATCTGAACAAAATATATTCTTCTAGCGTAAATAGAAAAGGCATCTAGACTTCTCAATAATATCAATTGGTCATTCATTATTATCCATTATTTTACAACACTACTAGATTTCTTTTAAAACTCGTATTTGATTTGCTATTGTAGATTATCGTGGAAGTTTAAAGTATAGCATTATTATTCCGTTCACACAATACCATTAATTTAGACACATTACACAGTTATAAATTTTGATGTCGTAGAATCAATTTTAGCATTTATAGAGCATTGAAACCTCATAGGAGGCGTTGACCTTGAAAAATATACCTCCAACGTGGCCAACAGATTACAAGGCCTCTTACGTCCATGCAAGCCCAGTTCTCGCACACTTGGACAAACCGTTAGTCATACGTAACTTCCTTCATTGAGGGTGGAGTTGGTAGATCCCACTCCGACAGTTAAATTAGTTGGAAAAGTAAATATATAAGTGTGGGGAACATTAGATGTGAGCCTCCAATATAAAAATGAGGTCGGCTTTGGGGAGTATGGAATTAAACAATGATATGACAAAACTATAGTTTGGGAGTCTAAACTTGCATTACCTTTCAAATGGCATTAGGTGTGAGCTTTTATAGTAAAAAATGGTAAACAACAGTCGTTGGATGAAGAGACACGTGACCTCATTCGTGCGACTAATGCCTCTTATTATGGACCTCAATCAATCATAAAAATTAAGTGCCAATACCATTTTATCATCCGTAATGTCTAGCTTGCGGTTTTGGACTTGACCTAATGGGCTGGCAATGGTGATGGCGATGTGAATTGTCACATCATTCACATACCAAAGATTGTCTGGAAGATTTTGTGCTAAACTCCTTTCGTGGCCTCGCCTCCACTCGTAATCTTACTATTTCCCCTAGGGTCAGTATATAATCTAGTGGGGTTTGGTTCGGCAACTCAAAGGGGTTCAGTCAGAGCAGCTTTGTGATATTTAGAGGCGATGTGGGACCATACGCTTGCTTGCCACGTAGGATATTTGAGGTCTCGTGAAGGAAGGTGTAACAGGAGGCTCTAAGAGAAGATTTAGACATGATAAATGGATGTTATGTTATGGGCTTTGGGCCGAAGAGTGCAACACTAGTTGCAGACATGGGAGAATGATAAAAAAAACATACATACATACATACATACATACATACATACATACATGTCTTTCTAATGGTTTTTTGGACGAAAATTGGTAAACGGGATTAATTATGTAATTGTACAAAGTTGAGTGTATGTTTGGAGGACGAAAGTGCTACAAAGGTCAAAGGTTAAAAATGACACATAGAATTTAGTTTTTATAAAGGCTTTATTTGGAGTTTTGAACTTGAAGAATCAAATAACCATCTGAAGAAATTATTAAGATATTTGAATGAAAATAAGTTAAAAAGAAGATCTTAGAGCGTATAAAGTTCAATAGCAAAACCTGTGTGAACATAATTTCATGTTATTTGATATATTCTAGAAACAAATTTCCAAATAATGAAGTAGAGCAAATGGAACCATGTCGTTATCTTATTTTTTAAAAATATTGTAGAGTAATCAAAATTTATGTTTTTTGTGAAAATAAATGTATAACGAAAACACACCCCATCAAGCTTAGGTCAAGTTATGCTCATAGTATATAACTTTATATTGCACACTATAGGAACTAGGCGTGGAAATGTGCCGAGCTTAGCTAACACGAGACCATTGCCCACGAGCTTGCATTTTTTTCTTCTAAAAACTCTTCTCCTTTTTTCGGGTTTGGGACCGGCTACTTAATTTTCGAGTTGACGAAATTAAAAGTGTACACAAATAACTTGTTACGGGTACTCTTGTTTAAAAAAATATTAAGATAATAACAAAGTATTAATAAACTAAAACTAAGTATCATTTACTTGATTACAAGCAATTTCGGCATATTTATTTTGTATTCGATAATGAGTGTATTGCCAATCTTTTATACACATTAAACTTTCTAAAATTTCTTCTTTGAGCTAGTTCCTGATATTGAACAAAACTCGACCACCTGCACTAAAATGCTAATCGGAGGTGTTAGTAGATCATGTGCAAAAAAAAAAAAAATTGCATTCGTAGAGTCTCCAAAAATCAAGTAAATCAAAAGTCATCAGGGATTTTGCTGGACATGCATTGAATGTACTTTGATTATACGCATGAGAATACTAGAAGAACCTATATCAAATCTTCCATCCCTAAATTCAGTAAATAAATTCAATATTTCTTCATCATCTTCAAGATTAGCGTTAGGGGGTGTGGAGGGTGCCCAACTAACATTTACATCCAATTGTTGTGCATAAAATTCGTACATTGAAGTTAAAGTGCTCTCTAAATTAGAATAAGTGACACAAGTATCAAAACTCAAAGTATTTGTAGTTTTTCTAGTAACATGTTTAGTATCTTTCAAATTGTATCTGGGTCCATTACGTATGCTAAAGGAAATAATATAAGTATGTCTTTCTACATTTTATAAACTTTAGAACTAGTGGGATAGTATACCTAGATAAGATATTTGTATAATCATGGAAACTTGTTGAAAAAAATTTGACTTTAAAAGCTAATTCTCAATCAATATCAGTCAAAACAGACTTGTCATCATTTCTTATATGTCTAGTAATATAACATTCAATAGCGAATGTTTCATATCCCTCACATGATTTGAGTAATAAGTAGAGTTCTACCTATGCCCTATGTCGGTTGCAAATTTTTTGGATTACATACCAAATTGAGCAGAATATTCTTTGAATGCTTATTTTCTATTTTGGAGATATTGTAATGTATTCAAATGCATCCCTAATTCTACCCATTTGATCACTAATATGCTTCACATTATCTTGCACAATTAAATTAAAGAACCAACACAGTTTATCAATAACAGGCTTATTAACACTTGTATTATCAAATGTAAAACTACTCATTTTAGATTTACAACAATTTTCTTTTATAATTTTCATAATCACATTAAATATGTTGTTAACATGGTGAAGAAACTCAATTATTTTAAAAACAATTATTCTTTTATGTATAATTCAAAGTTGGTCTATATAGTGGGCAATGCAGCTATATAACTTTTTAATTCAATGCATTCCCATATATATGATGTAAACAATATAACACCATCATATTTTTGTAAATCATGTAATTCATTTGTTTCTTTTGCCTAACGTAGTATTTGATGCAATCAGAACAAAGAGTGTTTCTATTTACCAATAATTAGTACCCACAATAAACTTCACCATTCCTTTATGACAATTTTCTTTCAAATGGATCCACATGGTTAATGTAGAAGAATTAGTATTGTGAGAATGAGTATCGAATTGAAGTTGTGTTTGTGTTTGACCAACAAGTCTATTTGACCAAACACTTCACGTAGTAATGGTTGAGGTGGGAAGTTCCAATTTCCTTTTGTTACGCTAATCTTGTTTTGTAATATTTATAGATTGCTTTACATTCTTGTACTCCATTCACTGTACAATCCGTTGAAATCAATTTAAAATGTTTTCAACACTTTGCAGTTTTTTGAGAGTTTTGCTTTCCTCTCGCATCAGGTAATTCGAGTTCTGGTTCTACTTTTTCATCAATATTAACCAAATCAATTGGATGATTATTCCCGTGAACATCATCAATGCCCAAATCGTCAAGAATGGGGATGTCGTTGAGACCAGAGTGTTACAAGTAAGTTACCACCGAACAAGCCCTCAAATAAGAATTGTGGTCCATTTGTGTAAAATAAAATGATCGTATGAAGATAAAATAGAATTATAGTAGTATAGATAATGGAATGTTATGGATGAATTATAAAATTGGGATAATGTGAGAAAATACGAAGAATGAGAAATGTAATAGATGAATTAAATAGATTGATGATTGAATAATGCAATAACTAATGAAGAATTGAATTGAGATTTGAGAGTGAGTGAATAATTAGATTGTAAGAATTGGTATGAAAAAAAGTATTTTAAATGAGGAGTATTTATCAATGTTTTAAAAATCAGATTGGACCAGTTGTAAAAACTAGATAAAAAAACTGGTGTAAGATCTTGTTAACCCTCCAGTTTAACTATAAATCGGTGAAACGGTTCCGGTTTTCACGAGTTCAACGAGTCAATTTTTGTAAAAGAAAAAACATCAAATTGATGAACACAGAAAGAGTTTTCCCTACCTTCACACTTGTTCGAAACTTTTCAAAACTTACAGCAACCCAACTGATCTAAAATCATATAATAATTAAAGAAAACACAAAAATTAATATTTATGCTCACAGGTGGGATATGTATTTGGATATATACATTAATCAATATTTATGCTAATATGTGGGAATGGATATGTATTTTTATAAACATATGAATTTGTATGTGTGAGAAAGTCAGAAAGAGCAGAAACTGAGAAGAAAAATGCCGCCGTTGAAGAACTGGCTATACTGAAGTCTGGAACTTAAACCATCGGTAGGTATATAAAAGGTTGAAAATTACCCAAAACCTTAGTTTTCAAGTTTACAATTCAAAAATAAGGGGATAAAGTTTAAAATTTAAAGATAGGGTAGTAATTATCTATTTTTAAATTAATAAAAATAAATTTATTATGGTAAGTGATTATTCATGAGATTTAATATGGACCGTCCACGTCTCTCTCTCTACATACTTATCCCTGTCATTCAAACCACGTCCCTCTCTCTACCATAAAAAAAACCGCCCCTCTCTCTCTTTCTACAATACAAACCCCACGTTTCTCTCTCTCCCCTCTCTCTCTCTCTACAACAGAACTCACATCTCTCTCTTTCAATACCATTTTCAACTGTACAAGAACTCCCAATCACTGGCATTATCATCAGAGATTCATGTGAAAGAGCCATGTTATATTTTAGTTTCAACCATTGTAGTATTTAAAATGGTTAGAACTCGTAGTGTTCATGTGAATATAAAAGAGAAGGATAAAGGAAATAGGAAAAAAATTGTTGAAGGTTCTTCAGCAAAGTAAGTCAAAATGTCGGCCTCTGGCAGGAAATTCCTAAACAAGGTAAAATCTGTTGATGTGAATATAAAGGAGAAGAATAAAGGAAGGAGGAAAAAAGATGTCGGGGGTTTTTCTTCATCAAAGAGAGTCAAAATGTCGGCCTCTGGCCAGAAATCCATGAAGAAGGTGAAATATGATTTCGTGACCTGATTTGTAAGTTTTGTGACATATTTGTTTATTCATTTGTGACCTAATTTGGATATTTTGTGATCAAAATATGATTTTGTTACCTGATTTTGGGTATTTTGTAATTTGAAAGGTTTGTGACTTATTTGGTGTACTGTTTGATCGATTACTATTTATGTGAATTGAACATATTTTCTAAAGTGTGCTGGATTGAATGAGAATATCTGCACTATCATGTTTTAAAATATTATTTTGTGTTGCTAATCTTTTTGGAATGTAAATGGCAATTGATTTTGTCTTGTGACGTGTTAATATGTTTCAGAGTGGATAGAAATATTAAAGCACATGACACAAATATGGAACTGATATCTACACTAATACGTGTTGTGACTATCTACTGCTATTTGTTATGTTTTGGAGAACTTTTGGCCCAATGTTTATGTGTTGAAGGTCACAGTAACATGTCTAACATTACGATTGTGCATGGCTGGAACTATTTAATAAAATCAAGGAATTGGTTCCCTGGGAAGATCACTACAATACCCATACAGAGTGTCATCGTACACTTTGTGACGAAATTCACTGTTGCTAAGAGGGAAATTCTAGAAATCACACGTGTCTCTTACTACATGTATTGTAGGAAGATAGTAGTGCAACCACAATTGATTCACTATATTTTACTATGGGAGGTGAAGCAACCTAACAAGCAAGAGATGTGGTTAAACATAAATGGGATATACATTCGGTTCTCCATTGCTGAATTCTGTTTGGTCATCGGATTGCGGTATGATGGGGCGATGGTAAACCGATGTTGGATAAAAAACTGTATGCAATGAAGGATACGTGTTTCAGGGACTTAAAAGTTATCACAAGTGAAGATGTCAAAAGAGTTTTTCTTTCACTGGATGATGCACCAGACCATGACGTGGTTAAGATTGGGATTATTTATCTTATCCCCTTGTATCTATTTGATATACCCTACCCGAAGGTTGTAGATCAATACATTTTTGCACTTGTAGACGATTTTGCCACTCTTGAGATGTTCCCTTGGGGCAAATATTTGTTTAAGACCAGATTATCGTCATTAAGGAAGGGATTATCAAAACAAACAAGTCACTACAGATTGATGGGCTTTTAGAGGCTTTCCAAGTGTGGTTTTATAAGTGCATACATGCACTTGAGGGGAACGTGGCCACAAGAATTTGTAAGAAACATCCACGAATTATGAATTAGACAGCGCACAAACATCCTTCAGTGGCAATGTTGGAAGACAGAGTGTTTGGAAGTGATAATGTAAGTTCTTAAATACGTTTGAATTGTTATGTAATCATTTGATTAGTTATACATATTTAAAACGACATATGCTCAACTTTTTTCCATTTTATGTCAAATAGGTTATGATAAATAACATTGATCCATCTGAAGTAGAGCACACGATGCCATATATGATAGGTTCTAAATATGAATTTCAGATATATTATGACATGGAATGTGATTGTAACCTGAAGTATGATATCCTATTCGTAAAGTCACATATCTCTTATAACTGTGACCTAAAATATGTACTTGTGACTTTCTTTCATATATATTGTGACCTAAATTGTATCATTGTGCTAATTGATTTCGTTGTTCTGTATGTAGGGTACAATTGACAGATGTGCAGTACTCGAAGCCTAGACAACCAAATGAGAACATCGGGATATCTAAAACTCTAGTGGGAAAAGTGAGTCTACTCCCCCGCTGTCAAATGTACATGTTCAAGATTCAGATGATGATTTTGTCGATCCACCGCCACAAAAAATAGACGAGGGCTGCTAGCTCTAACTCTCCTGCTCAGCATTGTCCTGTCTATCATCCTGATTGTTCATGTATTAAAGTAAGTAATTTCATTTTTAACAAACTTAAGAAGCCATTTTATTTATAATTCTACTAACTACAAAATTTTTCAGGAATGTGGTTGACTGGTGCAATTGATGGATGAGGAAATAACCAAACTTCAAGTGAATAACAAAGGGCTGAAAGATGAGCTTCTATTGATGAAGTTAGAACTGTCTGACATGAATAACAAAATGCGTCATTCAAACAGTTTTTTTAAACTCAATGAGGTCATTCAGAGTCAGAATGTGTTGAAAGATGCCTTGACCGACATCAGGTCGTCTTTTAAATCTTTTGTTGAATCTGTGTCTGACATTTTATCTTGGGTGATAAATGAAGTTCAGATGAAGTAGAGTGGTAAAGAAGGTTCGACAGAACAAGAGCTAAAAGTTGATGATGTGGTTGAAAAAAAGGGCAAGGGTCACATGGAACCTGAGCCAAAAGGTGGTAACGTAGTTGAAAAAAAGGACAAAGGTCATATAGTACCTAAGTCTTCACATCGCTTCTATGATGACTATGTTCTCCAATCTCTTTCATTTGATCCAGGTGTTGGCTACTCAGAAAGCCCTAAAACCTCTGATGATGCATTCTTTGCTAGTAAAGAAGTGCATGAGCATGTTGATGAGGCTACTACACGCGTGTTGGAGTCTCCTGAATGTCATACCGAAGATGTCAATTTAACGAAACATTTAGTATTTCATATTATAAATTCTGACCGATTGCCATACACTAATTCAAAAACGTTTATTTTTATGTTTTTGAATCAGGAAGATATGTCTGCACCTCCATCATTGGACTACCTGTGAAGAGAGCACAAAAGCCATCAAAAACTATGTAGTCACCTTTTTTTATGGTTGATCCACATCATGCCGCTACTGGATCAAAGTCTACATCTGGAAACGTTGAGTTCCAAATTTATTCAACTGAATTTTGTAGACAAAAGTCGGTGATATTATGAGCCTTTGGACTGACACATCCATATCAGTCTCACTATTCTCTTTCATGAGTGATATTCTTCCATGAATTTGTTTATCTAGAACTTGCTTTGATTATCTTCAAGGCCATATTGAAACATGCATGTATGAACATGATTAAGGTCATCTTTGTTATATAAGTTAGCTACCTAAATCAAATAGCCTACCTGTAATTAATTTTTCCTTTGGTTAAACCTCTTTGAGCTTGATTGCCTTTTCTTTTGTTATAAACCGATGTTACAAGCTTTAACCCTGAAAACAATGTCTTTATCCAAGCTGTAGAGCTAGTGGAGTATTGTTCATGATTATGATATGTATGGGTGCGCGGGAAATAAGTGTGAGGTGTATGGAGTTATGGTAGGACTTTGACTCGTGAATTGGAATATGATTTTCATTCTCAATTCACAAGTTTCATTGTTCCTTTAAAAAAATGAAGAAGATGAAAAAATGTGATGGAGGAAATGATGTTAATGTTACAAACATGTCCATAATTCCTCCTAAAATGCTAAGAAAGGGATTTATTTATACGGGATAGATACAAATTGAAAGAACTACTGAGTGGAGTGATGTACTTTACATGTCTTATATATTTGAGCTTGAGTTGATTCATATTTGCTCCACTAGTTTCAATGGCTTTTGAGCTATATCCTAAATATTTCCCACCTTGACCCTAAGCCCCGTTACAACCTTCGAAAATTCCTTAAGATTTGTGTTATGCATATGGTCTAATTGGTGGAGAATGAAAAGATATGCAAGCATATGGTAGATTGTCTCCATTGGAATGAACTTGAACGAAACACATAACTTTCAAACTTACAAGAGTCGAGTGCTTATTTTCGTGAGGGTTTACGTGTTTGGTTTACTCCATCTTTGTATGAAAATGCTCGCTAATTGATTATAAGTTGTGTGAGAATGTTTGTTCATGCTATGTTATGTGTTTTAAAGAGTTTGGTTTTCTATGCTTATGGCGTTACAACATTGGTATTTTTGAGGAAAGTAAAAATTGAGTTTTGTCCGAGGACGAACAAAAGCTAAGTATAGGGAAATTTGATGAGAATGTAAAACGCTATATTTTTCATCTCTTTATCCTATGTTTTTGTGATTAATTAATGTCTAAATGTACTCAGTATTCTTATATTTTGATCTAGGTTGCAATTGGATGAATATGGTGGAATTTAGAAGAAACAAGCGAAAATGGACTTAAGTGTAAGAAAATCAAAGTTCAGGGACCAAGATGCAAATATCAAAAAGATGACTCGGAAAGCAAAATGAAGATGTGAAAGATTTGAATACCAATTGATAGAAGACATGAAGCATTGGAAGAAGAAAAACGAGAAAAGAAACCAAGAATCAAGAAATGAAGTTTGAGGACTGAAACGCAACAATCGCATAGATGTCAATGCTATGCGGTCGCATAGTATCAACATCTATCTGGTCGCATACAAGGGTTCAGAGAAATTATGGTCGAGTTCTAAATGAACTATGCGACTGCATGTATCTGTACTATGCGATCGCATAGTACACTTTCAAGGCGAAAAATCTGATTTCTGAATTTGACTTAAACACTTATGGAAACAAATTTCAAAATGTTTTTAAACCCTAAAACCCTGTAGAAAACACACACACCCCATACCCTTTTCTCTCTTATTTTTGTGCTAGGATTCTCATGAGTAGCTAAATTCTTGTATTTGGTCGAATGAAGCTGAAGCCTCGGAACCAATTCAACTGTGAGATCTCAATTATTTTCGTTGTTTAATTCATGTTTTGAGTATTGAATGTTCTTCTGCATTTATCTTCATGATTGTTGTGTTTAATTGCTAGGAGGCCTACTAGTTTATTATTTGTTGCAATTTGTCGCTAAGTTAAATATCAGATCCGTAATTGTTTGATCTCTTTAATTTATGAAGCAACTAGAATTTAATGATTTACTGCACTAGAAATTATTAAATCTTGGAAAGAACGTTTGACTAGATTAAATACAACTGCTTGTAATTGTTTTATTTAGTTCCATTGATTTCTCTAATTATTAAGACGGTTACTAGATTAAATCCATAGTGCTTGTCTTGGGTTGTTCAGTAATTAGGTTCATTGGATCACTTTTTTTAATTAACTACAATTAAGGAGAATTAGGAAAATAAATCCAACGTTGAATAATTAAAGTGAGAATTAATATATATTTGCATATATGACAGTTGTGAAATTTCAATAGTGGATGTAGGCTTAAACCAAAGTTCGTTATTTTGATTACATTCGTTATTTAGTTTTAGTTATTCATTAATTGATTTATTTAAAGTTGCTTGCATATAATCATAATCCCCCCCCCCAATCATCATTCACTTAGCATTAAATTAGATTAATCACTCTTCGTGGGATCGATCATTGCTTCCACTACTACATTTGTCAAAATTTTACCAAATATCTAGTGATCTCTTCATTCATTGAGTCCAATCTCTGTATTTCGTATTCAAATTCATCCATTGTATACGCTCTTACAACATAATTGAATGCATGTGTGACATTGTGACCTGATTTTGCGTAATGAGTCTTCAAATTTTTAAGCAAATGGTATGAACAGATTCCATACATTGCCTCTGGATATACGAATCCAATGGCATTTCTTATGTTATTGTGTCTATCTGATACTATACATAATCCGTCTCTCGATCCATATTCCATCTTCAACATCTCAATAAACAATCTCCATGACTTAACATTTTCATTATTCCTAATCCCAAAAGCTAGTATGAAGATGTTATTGTTTGCATCTTGTGTACAAGCCGTGAAGAGTGTAACATCGTAGTGACCATTTAAATATGTGTCATCAACTACAATAACTGGCCTACAATATTTCCAACCGACGATGGATGCACCCAAAGCCATAAAACAATATTTAAATCTATTTAAATGATCTGCTTCTATTCTTGTGACTGTCCACATGTTCATCTATTCTAGCATAAAGAAATAAGACGATAGCAACTGAAACGATGTCGTTGGATCAACTGTAATCAATTTTAATGTATGTTCACGTGACCTCCAAGCTTTCACATAATTCACTGATACTCCATATTCATGTAACATGTCATTCGAGATATCATTAAGAGTGTATACTGTACGTAAAGAGGTGTATTTGTACATGATGCAGTTTGACACAATGTAGCTAGATGATTGCCGATAAGACCCTAAAACAATGTTCATCGAGCATGTGTGACCATTATACATTTTCCTGATCTTAAGCATTTTCGTTTCTCCCAAGCGTGAAGATCTAAATCTCCATTTGCAATCATTATGCAAACATTTTACCACATACTCCTTCTTGTTCGATCTCAACACCTTATATTCAAACTTGTTTGGTGTAGCATAGAAGGGCAAGCTCATTTTTAGTATGTACTTGTTGCGAAAAACATTTCCCTCCACTACTGTTCTAGCATCTGCTTTGGATACCAATGTCACATCTTCTTCAATGTTTTCTTTCTCAATGGTCACCACCGAGTCACAAATTTTTTGAGCAATTTGTTCTAAAGAAAACACACTAGTTGATGACTCAACGGAAGTAGTCGACGACTCTAGCCATTGCAATGTATATCTTGACTGCCATGAGATTGTAGTGATAACATCAACCATAACAGGATAACTCAATACAACCCTATCTAAAGATTTTAACCTCAAATACGTTAGGACATTATTATTGCTCAGAATCCGAGCTGGAGGTAAATTAGAATCCAAAGAATATGTCATTGTCACAGCTAAATTTGCACCATTAAGCCCCAATTTTGAAAAAACAAGCTCGACCAATTAATCATACTTGCATATATCATTCACTAGTATAAGTGACATGTGGCTTCCATACAACAGGCAAACGTGCAAAATTGCAATTTCTAATCATACACAAAAAAAATCCAATTCCTTTACAACCGAACTTCAACTTCTCTCGAAAATGAAATTTAGAAGTATGTCAATAGAATTGTGACCTCATTCATTGATCCTGCCTCAAAATGGAGGATTAACAGTGATTATAAGTTTAATCAGACCACAGGAGTTCAATTTTTGGTTTGGAAAAATTTGATTCCGCCACAACCAGCTTCAACTTCTCCAAAGCAGTAAAAATCAGAATTATGTCGACGGGATTGTGACCTTATTCATTTATTGTGGTTTGAAATCGAGGATAAACGGTGAATTTTTGTGATTTTGGAGATTTTTGTTGAGCTGTGTTTGTAGAGAGAGAAAATCTCGTTTGGTTGTGAGAGGATTGTGAGAAAACCCTTTTAAATATAGTATAGTAACTGATTTGTAGGAGTTAATTTGGTATAATATATTTAATCCAAACTTAGTGTATATTATATTATAATTATATATTTAATAGCACCTGATTTATGAAAATTTTTATGGAGTATGTCACTGAAATGTATTTTTATAATGTAGTAATTATGTAGGTTCCCTAAAAGATTTTGCATACATGGGCCATGTGTCTTAACTTATAACAACTTTGGGTCTTCCGGCCCATTTAGTCACCACATGCTTATTTTGTGATTTTTTTTTTATTTTTAAAAATTACCGGGTCGATCATGGTTAAACTCCGGTTTGACTTTTTGATTCTTGACCTTTTTTTTTTAAAAGGCCAATGGTCGGTCGGTTTTTAAAACATTGGTATATAGAGAGTTTGAAAACAAATAAAAATTTAAATTTAAATTGTCCCCGACGATCACATTTTTAAAAAAGAAAAGTAATTGTTTGATCACTTTTTAGGCAAGCCCACGAGCCGCTCGCCACGAGAGCTTGGCTCATCATTTTAAACGCCTGCTCGGCTTGGGCCAATGCTCATCTTCAAAAGAGCTTCACTGGCCCATGGACCGAGCCTTGACGAGTCGACTAGTCGCTCGGCTTATTTTGACACCCCTACATCAAATGATTAATAATAATCAACATCTAAATTTCATTCTAGAGCATTTAAATTATTATACTTTTGAATATATTTATTATGGCAATTCTAGGACTTGATGTGCTTGAAGAATATTTCTCATTCTTTGATTTTCGTATGAAAAGATTTCTTAAAATAACCACAAAATTTGGTATTCACTTTTAATCTTGGATTCAAGTGCTTTTCTTTAAGAATTTAAGCTCTCAAAAGAATATACGATACTCGGGTTATGGTACGAAGTACCCTAAACAATACATTTTTGTTACCACAGATCAATTATCAGCTACGTATAATTTGAAGACCAAAGATTCTTATGGTTCTCATAATGTTAGTGAGAATCGGGAGCAAAGGTACGCTTCCTTTTTGCTGCACTGAAACCAAACAAGGAAATAAGGAAATTCGGTTGAGTTCTTATATATTTACGTTTACAAATAAATTCATGGAACTCGTAACTTTTTAGCCACGCATTCCATCGTTTATTTTCAAATTTTACCGAAAATCTGATTTTTGTCTTAACCAAACAGGGGTGTTATATTATACTTGACATGAACCCTATCCTCTTCTAGGACTTCTTCAGTTATTAGCAAGACGACTTTCAACTTGAGATCTGTTAGTTTTTCAGAATATGGCACATCCCAGTCTACTACATCTACAAATTCTTTCATGGTATGCATTTTTCAATT
Source organism: Fraxinus excelsior (assembly GCA_019097785.1). Taxonomy (NCBI): domain Eukaryota; kingdom Viridiplantae; phylum Streptophyta; class Magnoliopsida; order Lamiales; family Oleaceae; genus Fraxinus; species Fraxinus excelsior. The sequence goes on from CM032643.1 coordinate 13,830,822, forward strand.
TGTACTATTCTTTTTATGCTTGCTTGTTCAAATGGGATAGTAAGAATTGGAAAGAAATTGACCTTACAATTTAGATAGCTACTTCATCTTTTCCTATATAATTTACTCTATTTCAAATCAAATGATCGGCACATTCCGGAGAAATCTCACAACTACTTTGCCATATTTCGAATTCAATGGTTCTAACAGATTCATTTAAATAGTCAATGCAACATAAATTTACGCCTTTCAAGGAAATAAAAGAGTTGGAAATATTAATAATGAAAGAAGGAAAGGATTTCATTGTTTATTTCTGAGGGAGTTGATGACCATTGATTGCAACTACCAAATTCATAATCCTAACGGTTCCATCAAATGATAGGCCACCGTTCCAGTTTTTCTTAGGCATCAGCAAAACTGCAAAAGGCGGGCAGGGTGTGAACAAATGAAAACTTCTAACACAAGAACTGTAATAGCTGTGGAAACTCCTTACCCCAATTCAGAAAGTTTTAGATGAGCCTCGGCATAATCTGCAAAGAAGGCATCCTCGTCCTGTCACAGAACAGCAAAATATGAGCAAAGACAACAGTATATACAAGTGGTGGAAAACTATTGCAATACAGACAGAACTACAAACCGCTGCATATTTCTCGACAAGAGGGCGGAAGATGGGATCAGATAGTAGAGCCTTATCTGTTGCCAACTGCATAAGCCCTTCTCTTTCACCGCCAAGAAGCTCCCTGATAAGAAGTAAAAGAGAAGCAGGAATGTGAATATACAGGTACACAGCATTACCAAAATGTTTGTGTGTAGTGTATTGTGAAATGCTACAACCAACCAGTTAAAGGAATATGAAACACGAATAAGGTCTTACTTGAAGTAAGAATTATCAAATATGAGGGGATTTGCTGTCCAGGGTCCCTCAAATCCAGAACGTTCCTTGTGGCATCTTCCCTGTAGAGTTACATCATATTAACTAAACTACTGGCAAGAGAATGTTAAGGGTGCATTTGATTTACTGTTTTCAAGTTGTGTTTCAGTTTTCAATTTTGCAAAAACGCGATTTGTTTGGTATTTCTAAAAATGCATTTTGGTAACAACTTGAAAATTCAAAACTGGAAACACAAACCAAAGAGGCCTAAAAGTCTTTTCAACGATAGCAAGTACATACCAGGGTGTGGGCACCAGAGAGTGCAACAATATCCTTGTCGCTCAGGCCCATTTGTTTGACAAATACATCCCTTAAGTGGTCCGATCCTAAAATAGTAATTTAAGATTAGCGTGAGACTTGCCGGTTTTAAGCCTGAGGACACTTGAATTTTCAGTAATTTGACTTACCCTTTGTAGCATCAGGCAAACGACCTTCAAAAGGGGGCTCCTCCTTATCCTGATATTAGAGAAGAGAAATCATGAACATATGCTAATCTAAAGATGCATTTATTAAATAAACATATATAAATCTTTTATCTTCATATGTAATACAAGAATGCCAGTTCAACTAAAGAGTCTTTCTAGGCATATCTACGTGTACAAGAGAGAAATGGTACAGAATTCCTAGGCAAGGTTTGAAACTAATTACATACTTTCTAGAAGGAAGTAGGTTAGAAAGCATCAATGGCAGATTCCACAGGACAGGACAGAACTTTCTATATCAAGTAAAAATGGAGAAATTCGTTGCAAAATAATTAAAAGTCAAAAGTTGCCAGAATTTCAATGATAAACTTCAACAGAAATTTGTCATTCATGTAACTACATGAGAGCCATCAAACCCTCGAAGCAAGTATAAAAACCCTCGAAGTTCATTATGTATTAGCTCTAGATGATATAAAGCATGTTTGGCAAAAAAAAGTTGCTCTTTTATAAGCTAGGGTCCCATACAAATTGTGTGAACCAAAATCCATAACAATTTGAAGGACTCAAGCTTAAAAAAGAGCAATTTTTTATGTTATGGCCAAACATGGACGTACAGGTGTAAGGATATATTGATGCGCGGCTAATTTAGGAAAAAACAACTTCACTAACCGGCCTTCCTGGGTGGAAAGGGATCTCTGGTCCTCCAGTAACTTCAACAGCAACAACTCCAACCAACTACGTACAAGTAAAGAACATAAAACATTCAAATTATCTAATAAACAATTCAAAAACACGATCAAATTCCACAATACAATAATGTATAAAAAAGGCAAAAAACACCTGATGGAAGTCAGCATAAGTAATAGTAGGGAATTGCTCCCTGATGGGCTCCAAGAGCTTAATAGCAATGTCAATACCATTATTAGCTTCATGTCCCTGCTCAGCCTTGAACCTCATGGTCCCAAAAGGACCTCCTGTCTTGCTTTGCACATCAAAGGTACCAGCAGAATGCCACCTACAATCACAGCACATCACATTCCAATATAATCAAACGTGACTTTTACCATATCATCAAAATCAATCATAAACAATGCACTGAATATAATGCCAGACGGCAAAATAGAGTAGCACTACATCATTTCAAAATGAATTAGGTTCATTGATATTTGTAAAAAGTAGGAATTTATTGAGAGGCACATCCCATTTATCTAATATACTAGAAGTGAGCAAAATCAAATACATAAGATTTACAAATCTTTTGGATTTGAATCAGGGAGTACATACAAGTATTAGACGACTGCATTAGGTATGGAATATCAGTTGGTAAAGAGATTCTTTACCAACGGAACAGAACTTCCGTTTCTAATTACTGTAGTTGAAAGTCTATTACTTTTGTCAACAGATAATTAGTAGTAATTATCCATCGGTGAAAAACTGTTTTTTAGTAGTGTATTTTGTTTATGGTTCATTTTAAGGGTCTACAAACAAAATCAGGCTAATGACATTTCAAATGTCTCTTTCCAAATGCTAAGTGTAGTTGTCGCTGTATTAGTGCAAAAATATAAACTCTCCGTGAATGGCACGTGGGAAGGATCGTGTAGTCTCCACGGCGCTTTATCTTCTTGAATAGCTTAGATATGTGCACTCACATTGCTCATGCACGGAGGACTAGCCATTTATTGTTACATCTCCGCGAGAGATCTTCGAGTGATGATTATGCATATGCAATATTTTCATTCAAAACTTAACAAATAATTAAGAAATACTGCACACACACACGCAGAATCAATTGGATTAAGCTATATGTACACCTCTCTTGGCAGATTGATGACATGAAAGTGTTGTAATGGTTGGATTAAATCTTTGAGATGGGAAATGCGTGTAAATTCGATAAGCTATGTTGCAAATCAAAATGTACATGTAACAAGATAGGGGTCGATTTTAGCAAAAAGTCAGGAGAGAGGGAGGGGGAGAGGGGAACATACGCAATACGTAGCATAATAGGAGCGCAATTCTTCTCTGCAATGAGACCTCTGAGCTTCTTCTTGCATTTCTCAATGGCCTTCTGGTACTCCTCACTCACATTTGGATACGACTTCACCATTTTTCAATCTCTCTGCAATTGATTTTCACAAAATTACACAACTCAAACAACCATCTTGTAAAAAAAAAAAAAAAAACATGAGCATTCATTTTCATTCAAAAGAGTTCAAATCTAATCAAACAAAGAACAAATTGAAGGCGAATTCTGATACCAGAAACTCTATAATCCTAGGAGTCTATAGTCTGACGAGCAAAGGCAGTAAACTGAAAATGAAAGGGAGTCCGAGGGTTTATATGGGGAAATGGACGGCCAGATTGTCGTGCATGGCGGACTGTATAGTTAGAAATTTTATGGGTGGTGAGGGAAAATGGGAAAATGAGATTATAGCCGGTAATATTGGACCATTTGTTACGAAAGCAAAGTCATATTTTGACTTTTTCTTTAGTGAATTACGGAATCAAATTTCTGCTTCTTAGTTTTTGAAATTAAAAAATGATCTCATCTCACCGATGGGTGAATTCATTGTTTGATAATTTTTTAGTCACAAAATCAAGTCAAAAGAAAATAAATAAAGCAATAGACGGAGATTACAATAAGTAGAAATGTCACGCCACATCTCCTTAAAACAGATTTTGTGCATAGATCCGTGTTAATAGAATTAGACCATCCATCTCCAAAATTACATTGTTTCCAAAAATTAATACAAAATGGTATTAACCTTGACCGGCGAATCGAAGTTTGTGTTGAAAATTTACTTAATATGCACAGCGGAAAATAAATTATTTTTCAATTTCCACCAATGATCTACTTTGTGCTTATAGAGAAACGGTGATAGAAATTATACCATTAATAAATTCTATAAATTCCTTTGCTGATTCTCGAACACGAACAATCACGAACTGCAATCCACAACTGTCCAATTATCCAACCTCCAATGAAAATCCATACAGAGAACAAGAACGAGAATTAGAATTTTTTTTCTCTTTTCTTGTGCCAGCAAGAATAATGATAATAATGATATATGTATTTTCAAACCCTAGCAGCATATTAATAGAAGTCCAAGTAGGCTCAACCCATCTATTAAACTTAACATGGTCCAATATTTAATTAATCCAATTAATTAAATTTGGTACATGAATTAATTAACTCAATTAATTAATTCAAAACTATTAACAAGCAACTCAATTAATTTATTGGCGAATCTCATCATTCAGTTCTCCTTTTGTGTGTAACACATCAGGTTCCCGATCATGATACCTAATAACGTGAATTATTATTTTGATATAATCAAAATTCATAAATTAAAATATCCCTTTTAATTTATCGTTGGTTCACATCCGTCGTCCCAGATTGACATCTAACAATGTGTCGGACAATACATATGACGAAAAATGTCATGTGGTATGACAAAACCAAACTAGTTCGTTTACCGTGAAACTATAATCCATCGGTCAATATGATTTGATCAATTACGAGATATGGATGTGTGTCATCTCAATTATCGATCATATCTTTCATCCCACTATTAAATCAATGTAAGTCAAAAACTCATTTTTGACTTATGAGTTCACATGGACAAAGGATTTCATTGTCAACTTAATTGAATGAAATGTGGATCATAATCTCTTACTATCTAAAAGTGACAAATCATCTATTCATCATTCACAACCTTCATATGATTATTGACATACCAGAATAATGTTGTATTAGCTACCCTTGGTAGAGCAATATCCAACATCACAAAGTATGTCTGTCATCATATAAAGCACTATGTTGACCTCAAGTCAAAGGATCAATTCTACTAGCAAACGTTAGAGATTAACCATTGACACTCAGATAGTTATCTATGTGGAATCTTCCCAGCGGGTCTTCAATATTTTATTCTATAACAAAATATCCACATGTTCATTTAAGTGTCTCCACACTTTAACTTGTGAGATCAGCTACTACTTCTCAAGTAAAAGAATGTTATGGTGCTCTATCCATAATAACGATATCTGTATTTCGTTATTACTTATAATCACGGATAATTTAAGATTCAGTCACATTGTAATATGTATCTTATAATCACAACTCATTGTGATTAACAAATTGCAAAGACTTAAATCTACAGACTCTATTATTTAATATAATTTATTAGAAAAATAATTGAATTAAATAATAGATCTTGCCAAAAAATGCATTAAATTTATTAAAAGTGTTTACAACCTAAATCGATTGGATTTAGGGCATAACACTTACAATCTCTCACTTGCACTAGTTCCAATCACTTATGTATTTAATACCATAAGAGTCTACATGACGATTATGTTTATACTGCGACAAACAACTTTGTCAATAGATCTGCAATATTATCATCTATGGGAATTCGCTATATCTTTACATCATTTCTTTGTATAATCTCCCACATGTTTGAATAATTGATGAGACCTTGATTCCTTCGCTTGCACGATGACTCCATTTTTATCACAGTACAGAAGTATGTGATCAACATTGCTAGGAACAACTCCAAATTCATTAATGAACTTCTTGATCCAGACGGCTTCCTTTGCTGCTTCAGAAGCAGCAATATACTTGGCTTCAATTATTAAATCAGTAGTTGTCTCTTGTTTGGACCTCTTCCAACTAACCGCTCCGTTGTAAACACATTTCCAGATTGAGATTTGCTATCATCCTTATCAGAATAGAAGCTAGCGTCACTATATCCATGAACTCTTAATTCATCTCTTCCATATATTAAGAACATCGCTTTAGTCATTCTTAAGTACTTGAGAATGTTTTTAATTGCTACACAATATTTCTCACCAGGGTTTGCTTGAAACCTGCTCTTAACACTTAGAGCATATGAAACACATGGTCTCGTACATAGCATCGCATATATAAAAGATCCTATTGAGAATGTATAAGGACTCTTATCCATGCGATTTCTCTCATCATGTGTTCTATGACACATATATTTTGAGAGATAAATCTCATGTGACATGGGACACAATCCTCTTTTGGATTCTTCCATATTAAATCTTTTCAAGATTTTATCTATGTACGAAGATTAGGATAAGCCAAACAATCTTTTAGATCTATTTCTATAGATTTTAATTCATAAAATATAAGTTGCTTCTCCCATGTCTTTCATGGAAAAATTCTTTTACAATCACAGTTTTACCGATCGAAGCATTAGGATGTCATTTCTTATTAATAATATGTAATCTACATATAAAATCAGGAATACGACAACGCTCCCACTTGTCTTCTTGTATACACATGGTTTATCTTCATTTTTTATAAAATCAAACATTTAGATTGTCTCATCAAAGCCAAGATTTCATCTCCTAGTGGCCCCTTTTAATCTATAAATGGATCAATCAAGCTTGCATACTTTGTTGGCTTCTTTAGATTCAAAACCTTCAGGTTGTGTCATATACAATTCTTCTTGCAAGTTCCCGTTAAGAAAAGCAATTTTGACATCCATTTGACATATCTCATAATCGTGATATGCAGCTATTGCAAACAAACACTACGCCAAAAAGCAGCTTTTGCAACACCGCTTTTGCAACATTCGATAGTTAAGTGTTGCTAAATGGGTCTATCGCAACATTTTGATAAGTGAATGTTGCAATTGACTAGTATAATTGAGTTTTAGCAACATTTTGTAAATAAATGTTGCAAAAAAGTGACTTTTGCAGCATTTATTGGACATTGCTAAAAGATTAACTTTTTGCAACGTTTATTAAACGCTACAAAATGGTCAACTTTTTGCAGCGTTTATTAAACGTTGCCAAATAATCTTTTCGCAACGTTTATTAAACGTTGCAAAAAGTTACATTTTTGCAGCGTTTTTTAGATGTTACGAAAGATCAATCTTTTCGCAACGTTTAAAAAAACGTTGCGAAAGATGCTTTTCTTAATTTTCTATATATTTTTACGATGATTTCGCAACTTTTCCTAATAATCTAAAAGAGGCTCTTTCATTAGTTGATGGGTGTTCTTTCGTTCCATTTCTCTCCCTTCCCCTCCGCCCCTCAATCTCTCCTCCACCAAATCCAAGTCCCAAACACCACAAATTCTCTCCAACTGCACTCAATAACAACACTCTCTCACCCACAAATTCTTCCCAAACGCAAAGGTCATCGGGTCCTATCTATTCTCTCCAACTACAGCCCATTTCGCCTCAACACCCCACCGTCGACCGCTGCGAATTTTGTACATTCCACAAATGTCGAGGTTTCTACTGAGCCGGCGGGTCCAAATCGAGTCTGCTCACTACGACGATGACAATGGTCGCGCCATTGAAACCCTAGATAACGACGACACTGATGGAAGTGGTAGCGTGAGGCTGCGACATTCTGATAGCAACGTGACGGAAGATCAAGAGCCGTTTATAGGAGTCAGAGTCCGGAGAAAAGCCTCTCGTCTTCAAGATTATTTGGGTGATTATATTGATGTGTCATCCAGACCCTACCTTATGAGAATTCTAGAAAAACAAGGTCTTGTTTTGATTATTTTTGAATTTGTTGATGCGTAACAGAGTAATGGTTTTGGTGTTGTGGATACTTAATTTGATTTAATATTTAGTGGTTAATTTTTTTGTGATCTTGAGTGAAACTAAATGAATATACGGAAGTTTATAGATTTATGTCATTTGGAGTATTGGTATTCAAATTGTTATAGTTTGGTGGTTCGTCACAGTTTTTAAGGATTTTAGTATCAGCTGAAATCTATAATCTGAAGTGAAAGAGTTAAAACGCTATAAAACTTCTTTAATCTGCTGAAGAGAGAAATATAAATATCGCTACTTTCATGAAAAGAGAGATGGCACACCAAATATCTTGAAATGGTGATGATCTGGTGAAAGCAATAGGGCAATGTTACTCAGGCATTGCATTTCTAACTGATCTCTATCGGGTAATGTTTTTGAAACAAATTCATTTTCTTAGTTGATTATTGATGGTTTTGGGGACAAGCATTCGACACCCGTGGAGGAGAAGGGGCAAGGGATAGAAGAGCTGGATAAATAACAGGCTTCATGAACTCGAGGATGAAATCAAGATTGCCAAGGTATGCCTTTTTTAGCCTTCTCACAGTCTCACTTTTTAAGTGAATTTTTTTCTCGGATTTTCAAGGGGTGTTCTTTAACGAGTTTTTGCGATGTTTTCATTCTTTTGTTTGTAAATATGTGGTTTGTAAGATACGGGGTATGGGGTATGATAGTAATGTAAAATGCATATTTTTCTCTCCTTATTTTATGTGCTCGTACGATTATTTTGTGCTAAAATGTACTCAGTACGCTCATATTTTGATTTAGGTGGCAATTCTATGGATATGGCGTAATTTGGAAGAAATAGGTGAAAAATGATCAAAATGGAAGAAAGTGAAAGTTCAAGGACTAAAGTACAAATATTCTAAACTTGTTTCTAACCTTGTGATGAAGATTCGAGAGTGTTAGAGGTCAATTGGATGAAGAAAGTATTTAAAGGGATGAAATATGGCTAAGACATTTTCACATATCAACTTTCAAGCTGAAAAGTTTTGCATCGGTTTTTAACCTCATATTGAGACCAATTTTAGACATGGTAAATGATCGAATTTGAAGATGGTCTCTGAATAAAAGTTGTAGCCCTTTGAGTTATCTTTCTAGCGCATCTTGAATCGTCTCAATCGGACATCGGAAGAGAAAGTTATGATAAAAATACTGAACCTGACGCAAAGTGGACAGATTTCTAGCGCTCAAGCGCTCTCCTATAGCGCTCAAGCGCCGCGCGCCGCCACAGATTTTAGGTTTTTATTGTTTGGGCCGCGAAAACTCGAGAAAAAGACTCCAAATTGGCCAAGAACATGTAGGGAAGGATAAATAGACCTAAGGAGACCAAAACAAGGAGAGGAACCTCTCCAACATTATTCTTCTCTATTTTTCTCTTAGATTCATGAATTGTAACTAAACTTCTACACTTGGTCGAAGGAGATTGAAGCCTCGGAACCACATATTGTGAGATCTAAATGGTTTTTCTTAATTTAATTTATGTTTTTGAGTATTGAATATTCTTCTGCACTTATTTATATGATTGTTATGTTTAATTGCTAGGAGGCCTACTAGTTTATTATTCGTTGCAATCTATCGCTAAGTTAAATCTCAAATCCGTAATTGTTTGAATCATTTAACTTGTGAAGCACTAGGATTTGATAATTTTCTGCGATAGAGGTTATTAAATCTTAAGAAGAATGTTTAAATAGATTGAATGCAACCGCTGGTGTTTGTATTATCTAGTTCATCGATTTCTCTATTGTTTAAAGCTGTTATTAAATTGAATCTTTAGCGCTGGTCTGAGATTATTTAATAATTAGGGTTAATTAGAACGCTGGTTTCTAACTAACTAAAATTAAGGAGAAATAGGAAAATTATTCCAACGGTGAATATTCAAGATATGAATTGAATTATCCTTGCATCTATGATCAGTTGTGGATTTCCGAAGGTGGATATTGACTTGGACCAAGGTTAGTCTTTTGATTATTTTCGATAATTTAGTTTTCATTGTTATTAATTGTATTATTTACAATTGTTTGCATACAAAAACCCCCCAATCATTGTACGGAGCATAAACTATTGAATTACACACTTTTCGTGGGATCGACCCTTACTTCCACTACTACATTAGTTTTCGAGGTTTAAGGATTATTTTTGGGTGCCTACGACAGCACACCAGGGTACCATATTAGTGTGATTTTATCTTTGTATACTTCCAAAATTCTTTCCTTCCATAAGTTTGAGTTTCAAGTGTTGTCGAGTTGGAATTCCAGCAGCCAGGACCATTGTTCCTTAGTTATGGTTTCTTGCAATTTGGCTTGTCAAGTTGTGGCGTTGAATATTTGTTCAGCAAAGGCTTTTGAGTTACATAACTGACATTGACATGGCTTCTTTATTTCATATGCAGCTTAAGGTGTAGTGTTGGTTTCTTTGAAACCCATCAAAGATTGTGTTGTTCTTGGTAAATTCAAAAGCAAGAAAATTTAGAAGGCCTTTTAGGGTCCTATTAAGAAACGTAAAGGTATAGTCTTCTTATTCATTTGAAAATTTTAAGGCTTTTAATGTAATGATGTTTGTTATGTTCTATATTTGTTAATTTAATTTATCTCCTAATCACAAGAGAGATTGAATTAAGGATTACATTTTTTGTGTTTCGTATCTTCATATGTGCAATACCTTGTTTATTTTTTCTTTTTCTTGTTTAGGAACATTTTTAGAAGCTAAGAATCAATGACTTTGATTTCATCTCAACCCACATCAAAATAGTTGATTTGTTCTTGTCCTATATTTCAGTCTCTGGCGTGTTCTTCTGTTGCCGAACAAATTCGCAGTTGATAGTTTTATGGAGAAAGTCCAAATAAACTCAGTCATTACTAAATTTTTCTATTCTTGAATTCCCATCTGCATTCCATCTGCATTCCTTTAGGCATTCTAAATCTGTAAATCTGAAAGAAATATTTGTATTATCGAAATATTTTGTGTCTCCACATACTATTTTGTGTTAGGGCTTCGATTTTTAATAGCGTTAAATTTTTGTGATAATGTTTTATTGCAGGATTTTGATTTTGATTTGCATTTTTCATTTATGTTACAGATTTAAGTACAACCATGGCTGACGAGGAAAATCAAAACAAAGTTAAGGAGGTTAAAGAGGAGGCAGGGGATGTAAGTTTCTATCTCATGTTATAGTTTTATGATACTGTACTGACAACTTTCTCATTCTTTCTTGTGATTGTTCACACTAGAACTTATATAATTGTTTTTCTTTTACTCAAGGTGGGTATTATAATGAGGTTACTCAAGGTTTCCAAGCATGATGTTTCTAAAGTTCAGATTTCTTAAGAAATTGATTCTTGTTCATCTGCATTTTAAACTCTTTTGTGTGTGTGTGTGTGTGTAGCTGAGTTAAGAAGTTTATTTGTAAGTGAGTGAGTAAGTTCTAAATTAAATAATTTGGTTGAAGTTGCTAATAAGTTACTTATTTTAAATATAAAGTGAGAATTACTCTAGTTACTTTCAAAATAAGAAGAGATTTATCAGTTGATGAATTGTTAATTCTTCGATTGTTTTAGTTAGAAGCTGACAACTTTTATTTGAGTACTCTCTTCATTTTCTTCTTTTAGCTGTCATATTTGTTGATGTAATTGATATGTGTTATGAGATCTTGCATGTGTGAATAAGGACCTAGAGAAAAGTAAATCCAGTTGATAATGTTGATTTACCTCATGTAGTTTCAATGAAAAGAAATCCCTCAGACTCATGATTATGTCGTTTAAATTTTGCAGATTAATCATAGTACTAAAACAGGTGGTTCTAAGAGAGATACAATCTCTAATAGACCATTGAAACAGAGAGTTGAACCAAAGTGCTCAATGTCTGGAAATACTAGTTCTCAAGAGTTGAATTCCAGTGACAGCATAGGAAAGGAAAAGGTAAAAGATTCATCAATGAAGAAGCAGACTAATTTCCCCCGTGGGGAGTCAAAGTTCAAGAGAAATGCTTCTGAGGAGGATGTTGATATTTTCGAAGAAGAGGGTAATCTGGTCAAAAATATATTGTATACGACAACAAGAATTTTAGATAGGCTGTGTTGTAACTAGTTTATTATAGTTTCGTTCTTTAATCATTACTCATTTTTAGATAGGTTGTGTTGTAACACATTCTACTGTTGTATTGATTCAAAAATTTATAATGAAATTATCAATTTTTATGCAATTTCAAAATTTGTTCACAAAGTTTCATTTTCAATTTTAGCGGTCAATTACCATATATAATTGTAAAAAAAAAAAGTATACGGCAATGTTGAAAAAACGCTGCAAAAGAGGTATACCGCAACGTTTAAAAATGCTGCAAAAAAGGTCTACCGTAACGTTTAAAAAACGCTGCAAAAAAGGTTTACCGCAACGTTTAAAAAAGGCTGCAAAAAGTCTTCCCTCAACGGTAACACCGGCCTTCGCAACACTTGGAAAAACGCTGCAAAAGGGCTTTTGCAGCGTTTTTTGGCCGCTGCAAAAGCCCTTTTTTGGTGTAGTGAAAATTTGGATGGACTTTGACATGGCTACATTGGAAAATGTTTCATCAAAGTCAGCACATTACCTTTGTTTATAACATTTTGCTACTAGCCTTGTTTTGTATGTATGGATGTTTCCATCTATGTTGACATTTATCTTGTAAACTCATTTATAACCTATGAGTTTTATTCCATTAGAAGGGTCAACCAAGGTTCAAACCTTGTTTTCATACATCGAGTTCATTTCGGATTTCATGGGCTTCTGTCATCTTTTTGAGTCAACTATTGACTTTGCTTTTACGTAATTAGTAGGTTCATCATCCAATTAATAATACTTGATTAGTAATCGTGAATTCATACCTTTTAGGAGGTCGAATGGTCCTACTTGATTTACAGTAAGCTGGAGTGTCTTTAAGAGTCTCTATGTCCCGATTAAGAGTTTGTCTTTCAGCAGGTGGGATCAGACTCAAATTCATCTAATTGGTCAATAGTATATGTGGATTCATGAACTCCTTCAAGTTCTAATTTGCTCATATTATCCTCTCCTAGAATGAACTCTTTCTCTATGAATATGGTATGTCTTGAGATGAACATCTTCTTCTCAATGGGATTATAAAATTGATATCCAATTGTCTCTTTTGGATATCCCACAAATATACATTTATCAAATTAAGTCTCAAACTTATCCGATTCAGTGCGTTACACATAAGCGCCACAGCTCTCAAGCTTTCATATGAGATAAGTTCGGCATTTTGCCTTTCCATAACTCGTATGGAGTTTTGTCAACCAATTTAGATATGGCACAATTTAGTGTGTAGCACGCAACAATTAGTACATGACCCTAAAACGATTTTGGGATATTTGCATGGCTCATCATTGATCACACCATATCTAATAAAGTGGGGTTCATCCCTTCAAACACATCATTATGCTGCGGTGTATATGGCAAAGTCCATTGCGAGAGAATTCCATTCTCCTTTATATAATCTAAAAATTCTCATTTTAGATATTCTCTACCTCGATCTGATCTTAGTGTAAGAATATATTTACCTATTTGTTTCTCTACTTCAAACTTGAACTTCATGAGATATACATAACCATATCTAGAATGATCATCGGTAAATGTGATGAAGTAAGAGAAACTACCTCTAGCGGTGATTGACATGGGTCCACATACATCAGTATGTATTTGCCCCAATAATTGTTCAGCTCTTTCTCCATTTTCAGTAAAAGGAAATTTGGTTATCTTGTCTAAAAAACATGATTCGCATTTGTCAAATGATTTAAAATCTTTTGACCTCAATATCCATCTCTATGTAACTTAGAAATGCGTTTCTCAATTATATGACCTAGTCTGCAATGCCAAAGATAGGTATAATTTAGATCATCATTTTTATGCATTTTATTTTCTATACTCATAATAGACGACTCAGTATCAAGAATATAAATGTCATTTTGTAATACACCACAACCATAAAAGATCTCATCTCGATAAAAGGAACAACGATTGTTCTCAATATTAATTGAAAAATCATTCATGTTCAAACATGAAATAGAAATAATGTTTTTAGTAATGGCAGGAACAAAATAGCAATTTTCTAATTCTAATACTAAGCCTGAAGACAATGTGAAGAAGTGTGTTCCTACAGCTAATGCAACAACTCTTGCTCCATTCCCTATGCGCAAGTCAACTTCTATTTTCTGCAATGGTCTACTTTTCTTTAGTCCCTACATATTTATACAAATATGAAATCCACATCCGGTATCTAATACCTAAGAAGCTAATGAATTAGATATATTAACCTCGATAACAAGTATACCAGAAGATGAAGTTTCAGAAGACATCTTTCCTTTCAAGCATGCGAGGTAAGTCTTGCAGTCTCTTTTCCAATAACATTTCACTCCATAGTTATAGCACAGGTCATCAGATTTGACATTGTCCTTGTTTGCTTTAATTGTTTTGTTATTGCTTTTAGCCTTCTTGGATATTTTCTTAAAACTTCATTTAATCTTCCTTTTATTGCCTTGGAGAATTGAATGGCTAAGACATGTACATTACTAGCTTTGATTTTGGGCTCCACGATCTTAAGCATGTTCAGCAACTCAAGAAATGTGCACTCGAGCTTATTCATTTTGAAATTCATGATGAACTATGAATAACTCTCTGGTGGAGATTGTAGAACCAAGTTAACAATTAGTTCATGGTCCATTATTGAACCCAATTGAGCCAACTTCTCAATAAAGCCAATCATCTTCAGCACATGAGCACTAACTAAAGATTCTTCTGCCATTTTGCACCAACACAGTTGCTTGGAAGCCTCATATTTTTCCACACGTGATTGTTCATCATACAACTCCTTGAAATGAAAAATTATAGTATAAGCATCTTTACCCTCATGTTGCTTTTGCAACTTAAGTGATATAGCTGCAAGCATCACGGATTCTGTAATATTATCATCATCACTGTGTTCATTGTAAGCAACCACCTCTTCCTCAGTCGAGTCCTTAATAGGTACAACAGGAAAGGGCTACTACATGACGTAATCAATTTTCTCATACTTGAGAACAATTTCATATTGCGGTGCCAATCGAGAAAGTTCGGCCCTGTTAGTTTGTTGGCATCCAGTATACCTCATAAATTCATATGGTTACTCATTATTTAAAACTATAAATGACGAAAGTAAAAGAATTAATATGTATTAAAATGCATTGCATAAATTTAATATGGACTTTAATTAAATTAAATATGCTCCCACTGTTTAAATTAAATTGATGATCCTCATACATAAATTAATAAAATCCATACTTGATTCACAGAGAGTTAGGATCTCATTTATTATATTAAGACATTGAGTGTACTCAACAAGCTTTAATAAAATTTTGGATAAATACTATTATCAATTGTATCTCCCATACAACTCTCAGATCATTAAGCTGGCAACTCTTTATCTTTACACATCTTATGTGTTAGCTTAACACCTCTAGAATTTATCTTCTTGGTTGTACTCAATAAAAGATAAATTTTAATTAAGTCGAACTCATCATTCAAAAATATCAAATATTTCATAGTGCCAAAATATTCTAATGGACCAGCCTTGAGTGTACTCAAAAAGTTGAGATCAATTTAGGACTTTCGTTTTTCACTATAATGATGGAGATAAACAATAATTCTGACTTAATATTTTAGTGAAGGGTTTATCATGTAAAAGTCTCATCAATTCAAACGTGTGTGTGTGTGTGTGTGTGTGTGTACATATTTCATTGTCCATCAAACATGCAAATAAATATACATATAAGAGTGTGGATGATTATAAACTAATTCTATCTAGTTTTCCCGAGCCAAAAGGAAGACTAGTTGGTCAGTTTTTAGGGGTATTGCATTGAATTAGTATCAATGCACCATTTCCATGATTTTCTCCTCCTCTTGCATCTTCAATCAGTCCAGCCACAACATGTATTCTATACTAATTAGCACGTAGGCCCATAATTATAACAATAATAATGGACTCGCAGGTCCAGAATAAATTAAGAGGTCATAGGCCCATAAAGCAACAAGAGTAAAATTAAACATTCAACACATCAACATGGTCGAGTCCATAATCATCCACTAATAAAGAATTCAACATATAAGTGCTTTTCTATATAATATCTAATATCATATGCATATATGTTTCAAGAATCTAGCAATAATTGTCGTCTAAACTCATTTAGATAAATGGTTCGAAACTAATTAAATAATTAATTAATCAAACTAATCGATTAAATTAATTAGCGGGTCAATTTAATTAAAATCAAATTTTAATTAAATACCAAATTAGTATCCAACTCTAATTCTTTAGAAATTTTGGGCAGAACAATTTAATTAAAAGCAAATTTTAATTATATATCAAGATAGAGTCCAACTCTAATAATAATTGAATTAATATTTTAATTTAGGATAAAACTCCTAAATAAAATAAAATAAAATAAAATTCAAGTTATGATCAAAGTTTAATATTTAAATTAAATCCAATTTTAACGAAAATATAAAAAAAAAATCATCGATTTTAAATAAAATTTAAATTTGGGTCAAACCTTTATGAAATTCAAATTTTGAAATTCTTTAATTTAAATCCAAAACCATTTTGACTCCAATTTTAAAATGAAGAACAAGTCCTTCAATTTTGAAAATTGCAAGACGTGTCCTTTATTACAAAATTGCAACTAGGCCCGTTTCTTTTAATTGCATGAGGGTGATCGAAATTTCATAAATTATAGGAGAAGCCAACGTTCCCAAAAATCATTTGAAAAACCCTAACCCTTAGCGGCGCCGATAATGACCGCCACCTCATTTATCGACGGCGGGAGCCGCCGCACTCCGACGACCACATCTTGCCACCACACAATGTGAAAACGCTGATGTGGCATGGTCGTGTTGTCGCTGCAACTCTGCAGTCGCCGCTGTGTCTGCAAAGTGCGGAACAGTATGCTGTTGCCTTTTGCAACCCGCGCTACTGCTCGCAGTGGCTGCGACGGCAATGACCCTCGCCAACAAGGTTCATCTTTATCCAATACAAAAATGGATCTAACCTAACATATTGATATATAAATTATAAAAAGAATAATAGATAAATATCACCTGAATAATGAAATAATTCAAAAGATGTTGATCTTCAGTTCTTCACGCCCAATGTGGAGTTCTTCAATATTTTGATGTAATCAACTTTCAATTCCTAGTTAGGATTTGAGAGAATCTCTCAAAATATAGTAATTGGCTTCTTATTCTTGATGAATTTGATAATACTATTATGTATGAAGATGCAATAGATGATTTTTCAATGTGTAACCTTCGTTTTTATATTTATAAGAGTTAGAGAATATATTAAAATCGCGTCCAATTTGGATCAAAAAGAATTTGAATTGCGAAAAAGAAACTAATGATTCATCCGAGGAAATGGCACGCGCGTGCTCCGATTTGTGCGGTGTTGTCCCTAAGCAGTTTTCAATATTTTGGTCATAAATTTCTTTCCAAATATCCGATTGAAGTGATTCAAAATACGTTGGAAAGATAACTCAAAGGGCTAAAATGCTTCAAGAAGTACGATTTTTCCAATACGAAATTTTGCTATCCGGGAAATGGGTCTCAAGTTGAGACTAAAAATTCGGAGCATAACTTATTCGATTGGAAATTGATTTGTGAAAATATTTCAACTATATTTCCCTCCTTTGACCTCCAGTTGCATTCAATTGATCATATATAATCTTCAATCATTGTTTTGTGGTTCGAATCACTATTGAATGTTTACACTTTGAACACTTTGATCCCCAAACTTTGAATTTCTTTTGTCTTTCTTGTTTTTCGTCCCTTTTTTCCAATTCCACCAATTTGCATTAAGTTCAACCTATCAAACATAATTAATAGATAATTAAGTTATAAATCATTCAAATTACTAACAAATACTCTAATTTAATAGCATAAATAAGTGTACAAAATATACTTGTCAAACACCCCAAACTTAAACACTTGTTTGTTCTCAAACAAAACTATAATCTAATTTAAACACACATCGTTAGATAATTTACCTTTGATCTCAGGATTGTAATATATGTATTAAATATATGAACTGCTACAAAATCACAATGTAAAATTAATTTCTACTTAATTAATGCAAAACCGATGTATGTAAAATTAATGTAAAGCACCATAAATTCATAAAGTGATTTAAATCCTAACCTTCAATAGTCAAATTTATCATTTCTCTTCGTGAGTGTACATCCCCAAACTTATTTATTTAACTCTCTCCCAAAGTGTGATATAAGATTGAATTTATATACTAATCATCACCCTCTCTAGTTTGATTAGATTTTATTAATTGGATTTCAACTCTTCAACAAATGAGAATTCTCTTTATTTTTTATTGCTTAAGAATCTATTGAGCTAATAATCAATTGTTAAAAGTCCAATTCTCTCTTACAGAAAGTTTTCGACCGATAACTTTCAAGTTAGATGACTGTAGGACACCAATTTTTAGATTCCCTTGCACGTTTAATCACTTGAGTTATAATGACTGCTGTTGACCTCAAAAAATAGTCGAACAGAATCCATGCCCTTCCCCTCCACGTGGACATCACTTGCACACTAAACACCCCGTTGGAGGCAAAGGCCGCCGGTCAAGAAAAAAGTCCGACGATCGTTTGCACTCCGACGGTCAAATCAACTGCCGGATGAGGAAAAAAATGAGTGCAAGAGAAGAGACGGGATGGGGAATCTCGATGGGGTTATCAAATCATACCTTATAATGAAATGGATTCACATATATATAGAAAATGGAAATGGACCAAGCACGCTAATGGGCCTAGTCTAAGCCCAGCATCGTCCAAGCCAAATAGTAATATTTTATGGGTGTAACAATAGTCCCCAAGCCGAATCGTACATTCATGTGCGGGTCGGACTTCGAAATATAGGATGTCAGTAGGTAGGGTCTTACAGATTGCCCAAAAGATGCAAGTAACTCTGATAAGCGAGAACTTACGAATTGCCTCGAAAATATGCTTCGATCCTGAATAGACGAGGACTCACGAATTGCCTCGAGAATATAAACTGCTATGAACCGCCTCAGAAAATGTATGTGCGCTCGCCTGAATAAGCGAGGGCTTACGAATTGCCTCGAAAATATCAACAGCTCGGATAAGCGAGGACTTACGAACTGCCTCGAAAGATGGATGTGCATATAATTTGTCGAGATTTCGACAACATCTCATCTATAATATGGACCAAACCAATCCTGTAATACAATATAATATATCCACTGCACATAGACCAAATAAATTTGGGGTCCATTTGCCCCTCATATCACTCATGACAATGAAGTGAATAATGACATCAAATTTCTTCAAGATATAATGTGTAGAGAGCTTATCATGACATGCATAATTGCACAACTCAGTGTAATTGTAGTGCTATAGTGAAACAACATATTGATAATGTAAGTAACGTGACATATGTACTGGCAGCAGTGAAAATAGTGTCCTGACATGCTAATAATGATGCGGCATACGTACTTGATAGCAATAATATAATGCATATGCCAGCGTAATAATGTAATAATACCAAGATATACAAGTATCACAACAGTCCCCCCAAGTCTGAGTCAAATATTAATATGATGGGCGGATTGAGAATATAGGCTACTGTGATGAAGTTGATATAGAGACGAGACTAAATATAAGCAACTGTGATAAGCTAATGCAGAGGCGATGATCTGAATCTGAGTAGCAGAGGTGGTGCTCTGATGTAAGTAGTAGAGGCGATGCTGCTCTGGATAGAAGTAGCAAAGGCGATGCTCTAGACAAAAGTAGCAGAGTCGATGATCCGCTTCACCGGAAGTGGCACCCGCACCTCTCCTAATGAAGTGGATGCTCTGGACAAAAATAGCAGAGGCGATGCTCTGGACAAAAGCAGCAGAGGCTATGATGCTCTGGACAAAAGTAGCAGAGGCGATGCTCTGAATCATAGTAATAGAGGCGATGCTCTGAACAAAAGTAGTAGAGGCTATGATCCACTTCACTAGAAGTGGCACCCGCACCTCTCCTAATGAAGTGGACATCCTTGAGGTGGCCCCGCACGTGGGGGCGTACGCACCTTTGCAAGGGCTTCATAGTGTCTGATCCAGCCATGAAAAGAGTGTGTAAGAAGCGAGGAATAAACATCTCGCGAAGCCAGGAATGAATAAGCATCTAGCGAAGCTAGGAATAAACATCTGGCGAAGCGGGGAATAAACCTCCCGCGAATAATCAAACTATCGGAGTCTTACAAACTGGCCTCGAAATGATGAGGACTTACAGCTCGGCTCGAAGATAGTGAGAGGTGATGAATAAACATCTCGCGAAATCAATAATAATCATCTGGTGAAGCAGGGAATAAACCTCCCGCGAAGCGAGGAAAAAACATCTCGCGAATAGTCAAACTATCAGAGTCTTAGGAACTTGCCTCGAAATGGAGAGGGCTTATAGTTCGGCTCCATATTCCTCGCTTCTCACTATCGTGGAGCCGAACTATAAGCCCTCTCCATTTCGAGGCAAGTTCCTAAGACTCTGATAGTTTGACTATTCGCGAGATGTTTTTTCCTCGCTTCGCGGGAGGTTTATTCCCTGCTTCACCAGATGATAGTTAGAAGCGAGGAATAAACATCTCGCGAGGTCAGAAATAAACATCTGACGATTTGCCTCTTCCTTTTTCAAAGAACGGGGTCTTAGGATAATCGCCTCTTCCTTTATTCAAGGAACGAGGATTTAGAATAATCGCATCTTCCTTTTTCAAGGACCAAGGTCTTATATTCTACCTCTTCATTTATTCAAGGAAAGAGGGCTTACAAAATGTAGTCTTCATTAATGAGAAATCCATAAGTTAGAGCTCGTAAGCCTCGGATAATAGAGATAATCACAGGCTAAGGGCCACATCCGATAATAAAGATGCCGATCAACGGGGTCTTTGAATAAGAGAAGACCCAGCTGGACATTTTGTTGAACGCATGGTGTGCATAGTTGTGATTTTGTATTTTCTACCCAAGTTGTATCCAATGACCTCAAGAAATTAATAAAGAAGGCAAATTCTCCTCAAGTTTTTTGCGTGGTGTCAACTCTGTACACAATTTAATCTCCAAGTAGACAAGATCAAAATATACAATTCAATCCATATGATTCCAATTAAATCGCAGCATGTGAATTTTTACAAACCAATGATTGAAATGAAGCGCAAGCCATTGTTTTGATTTGCCTAGGCAGTGAGTATATATGCCTACTCAAGGTATTAGATCCAGATAGGGCGACAATTCCATGCAAAATCTCGCTCATTATAAAAGCAAATGAACTTAGTTCAATGTGGATATGATCTGAATCAACTAAAGAAATCAAATTTTTTCACCCAACAAATGTATTCTGCTGATTTTTAACTGCCCAATTCTTAAGGCCACTAAGATACATATGCCATGGTATCCTTTGATATGGCTAGAAATTAATTTGTATACCCACTTAACCATAAATTTGGCACTTTAAATAAACTAATCAAGAAATGGATGCATTTGAGATAATAAAGGGGCAATTCATTAAAGCTTACTAAAATGATTTATTCATCTTACTTGCGCTGCTGGATGAGAGTTCATCTTGAATAGAAAGGGCAGGCCCCATAAATCTTATCAATCTCTATCTTCCATTGTGGTTAATACAGAGACAATAGAGCATAATAATCTGGGCTAGATCACGAATCCAAGAATAAAAGGGCCCTTTCATATTTAATGGCAGCCTGATTATATTTTGTAAATGTAGAAGTGAAAATAAATTATAGTGGCCCAAAAAATAATAATGAGTTGCAGGCAGCCTACTTAACATGAACATATTCCAACACAATAGGCCTAAATTATTTTGAGAAGTTATGAGGCCCAACGAAAATTAATTCTTTTGGCCCAATTTTTTCACAATAAATGGCAGCCTAATATTTATATAACCCAAACTTATGCCTCAAGGAAGCCTCCTAAATATAATAGCCTCATTTGTTATAATGGTTTGGGCCACAAAACGGATTGACCCGTTTAAGCAGAGGAGTAGAAATAGATGCATGTACTGGCGGTAAATCAATTACCAAAAAGGCTAGTGAAAAGAATAATTTATTACCTAGGCAAGCTAAAAATGGGTTGGCTAGAGGTTGGAAACTTACACACGCCTCCAATCGTTTCCCCATTATGTTTTGTACCAGTGGACAAAAGCAAATGCCGGTGGTAATTATCGCCGAAGCGGGGTCGTCGGAACATAAACTTGAACGGGGCATTTCGTCGAGCATGTGGCCTTCAAAGAAGAATTCTTACTTCCTTTATTAATTTCCCTGTGGCTGCTATTGCTCTCAAAAGAGGTCGGAGTGTTGTGTGTCTCGACGGCACTGGAAAGGTCGTGATGGCTTTTGCAGCGACTCTAAGAACTCATATCTTGTTCAAGGTTGCAATCGAACATAGGGGCTGTTGTATTTTTCTAGCTCCATTATTTCTTCTTCTTTGTTGAATGTTTTGTAATGCTTGAAACACATAGCAAGGTGGCTTTCTCCTTGGTGAACTTGATGCCAGAATATGCTAGAAAAATTTGTTTCAATGTAACTCGTTTTTCATTCTTGTTGCTGATTTTGCATTTCATTTTGGAGTTGGCTTCAAAAGAAATAAAATGGATGAACATGGCCGAACCGGGGGAGAAAAACAGAGCCCCTCTGTGGATAAACCTTTGGTGGATGTTTATTGGATATATCTCCATTTTCTTGAATCTATTTTTCTGTATTTGTTGAGGATCAGAGAGTAGTTTTTTTTTTATTTGCAGATTTGCTTCCAGTAGAAACTGTCCGGAGAATAAATTATCATTTTCTGGTGACCTTTGGATTCGTGGTATGACATGGTTAACGTACCATTTCCCACAGACGGCGCAAATCTGTTGACCTCAAAAAATGGTCGAACAGAATCCCTGCTCTTCCCCTCCACGTGGACATCACCTGCACACTAAATGTTGGAAAGTTCTAACATAATTGGGGCTACACGTAACGTATTAAAATGTGTGGTGCTATTATTTAAAGTTTATTAGTCAATTAAAGTGATCTATCAAAGATAAAATTTGACTATTGGGTATTAGGTTTCATGGAATTTAAGTGTAGAGACCGGATGTTTGTTTCAAATTGATGAGGGGCTGATTTGAAGCAAATGAAAGATAATGACCATTCATTATCTTATTCCTTTTAGAGGGGTTATGGTTCCCAATTGTTGGTGTTCTTCAAGCTTCTCTACATCCCCATCAATGGAGAGCAAATTTGATAAGGAGATCACCAATCAATTGGAAGATCATAACCAATACCGACGAAGAATCAGACACCTATGGATTTATGGTTCAAGGTATGCTTCTGTTTTCATTTTGATATTCTCGTTAATTTCAACATGGATGATTACAAGGTTGATTATTGATTGTTTTAGATCAATAATCCTTAATATATTTTCTATCAAGTGGTATCAGAGCCGATCCATTATTGAATTCTTGAGAAATTGAAGGTTTAAATTCTGAATTTTATGGATTAAATGATTTTCATGTTAGTTTATGCAATTTGGATTCATTGATATATGAAATCTAGCATGAGATTATATGGATTTCGGAATAATTAAGGTTTTCTTCTTTATCAAGAAAATTCGGATTTGAAATAAAGATTGGATTTTTGGATCTGTTGAAAAGGATTTAAAGTTAATAAATAAATATATATATATATATATATATATATTTTTTTTTTTTTTTGTAGTGGCTGTCGGCGGCAGGTGCCGGCAGCGGGCTGCTGTAACCAGCAGCGTGTTCACGCTGCTGGTGCAGTGGCGGGGAGGGGCTGCCGTTCGGCAGCCCCGACTGTTTTTTGGCCGTCCGGCGCCGCCAAGGGTGGTAGGAAGATGGAAGGGTTCTTCCTCATTAAGTTTTCAGTTTGGGAAGTTGAGGAGGCGGTGGCTTCTGCTGTAAATTTGAAGTGTTTAGGCCATTGGCTGCAATTTAAGGATTAGGGTTAAAATTTATGTTTTAGCCCCTACGGTTTTAAGTTAATTCAAGTTGGGCCTTAAGGTTATGGGTTTTTATAACTCAACCCCTAAAGTTTAAAGTTTTTAGTTATTAAGCCCTCTAAAGTTTAAAGTTCATCATATTGGGCCTTATAAAGTTCTGAGTTTAATAATTCAACCCCTGAAGTTCTGAAATTAATTAATTTGGGCCATTTAAGTTCTGAATTTTATAATTAAGCCCCTGAATGTTCATAATTGGTTTAAATTGACCCTTAAAGTTTCTAATAATTGATTTTTTGACTTCCAAACTTTCCAATAATTTATTATTGACCCATAAAGTTTTGAACTATTAAGTTTTGGGTCCCTTAAGTTTTGAATTAATTAATTGGACTCCTAAAGTATTGAATTATTAACCCTTAGGCCCTTAAAGTTTCAAGATAAATACAATTAAGTATTCCGCTTTTCAAATTTTGGTATAAATGACTCATTTGAGAATATAATGTTCGAAAGTGACTTAATTGAAGCAATATGTTGCCAAAGCAACCTCTCTTGTGTAAATTAATTAACTTAGAATATTAGAAGGAATTTGTGTGTATGCTTGTTCATGCGGATATTAGCCGGCCCAAAGGAAGGTTAATATTTGGCCGAATTGTATGCAGACTTGTGGTGGTAAATGTGTGACAATTATAAGGTTTCCATGTGAATAATAAATCAATCCAAAGATGGGTTTATTATTTGACAAGATTTATTGTCAATGTTTGATCACTACATCAAGAGTACCACTTACAATTAATATTACTGTCCAAAGACTTGATATTAATGATGTGCTAGGTATCTTGAGATGGGACGTACCATTATTTGAATAACTTAATTGTCTATACGGATTCCAATGTGAACATGTTAATTGGGAATAAGTTCTCTATTCAGTTAATCCATCCACTTCTGCTATATCTGTTAACATCAACTCCATTCCAATGCTAAACAGAACGAACTTCAAGTATTGGAAAGAGAACATATTAATTGTTCTTGGCTGCAAAGATCTAGATCATGCGCTTCGGATTGAGCAACCCGTTTCTCCTATGGAAGAAAGTTCATCTGATGGAAAAGGGAATTTTGAGAAGTGGGATCGCTCAAATCGCATGAGTCTAATGATCATTAAGTGTGGCATTCTGGAAGCCTTTGGAGGCACAGTATCTGAAGAAGTAACTAATGCCAGTGATTTCTTGCCGAAATGAGAAACGTTTTGCGAAAAACGATAAAGCTGAAACAAGCACGCTTTTGCAAAGCTTGATTCCAATAAAGTATAAAGGCAAAGGAAACATAAGGGAGTACATCATGAAGATGTCTCACATTACTTCTAAGCTTAAGGCACTAAAGCTCGAGCTGTCTGATGACTTGCTCTTACATTTGGTATTGATTCCGCTTCTTGCGCAATTCTATTGATTAAGGACAGTTACAACTGTCAAAAGGGGAAAGTGGACTTTTAATGACCTCATTTCCATATTATGTGCAAGAAGAAGAAATGCTAAAGCAAAATGAAATTGGCATTACTCATTTGGCAAGTACCTCTAAGGATAATAAAGAATAACAAAGCTGCATTCAGTTTGGTTTAAAATAAACAGCAAAAGCCTGAAAATGATAAATTTAGCTGTAACTTTTGTGAAAATTTGGGATATATAAAGAGAGACTGTACTAAATATCACGCTTAGCGTGTAAAGAAAAGTACACTTCTCATTTTGGTTTGTTTTGAGGTAAATTTAATGTCAATACCTAGACACACTTGGTGAATATATTTTGGTACTACTATTCAAATAAGTGTGTATATGCGGGGTTGTCTGATCTGCCAAAACCAATTGATGCTGAAAGATTCATCTATGTAGGATGATGGCAAATCAGTTAAGGTTGAGGTTATATAGACTTTAGGTTATCATTAAAGCCTGGTTATTATTTGAATTTGAAAGAGACATTTACGGTACTGTCTTTTGGACAGAATTTGGTTTCTATTTCTACATTGGACAAATTTGGTTACTCTTGTTCAATTTGAAATAGTCAGGTTGATCTCTTTCTGATAACCTATATCAGTTTAATACAGTTGTCTCTTATAAAGAAATCTTGTATGTGAATCCGCATGGTATTGAACATAAATTAACCAATGCGAATTCTGATTTGTTTTGGCACAAGCAATAAGGTCACTTCTCTCAAAAAAGAATGAAAAATCTTGTGTTAGAAGGAATTTCTGATTCCCTTAATTTTTCAGACTTAAGTGTCTATATCAATTGCATTAAGGAAAAATAAACAAACATAAGGAGATTAAGTGCCATATGACTTCGGACGTCTTAGAACTATGGATCATTTCCTTCGGTTTCTTGGAATGTTCAACAGTCATTTATAAAGTTCATAGACGAATTTTCTCACTATGGCTACCTATATATCTCATTTATGAGGAATCCTAAACATTGGACATGTTCAAGGCATACAAGACTGAGATTGAAAATCAACTCAGTAAAAGAATTCATTAAGTCAGATCTTACCATAGTGGTGAATACTATGATAGATATGATGAATCAGGAGAACAACGTCCATTGCCTTTTGCTAAAATTTCTAAATGAATGTGAAATCATTCCACAATACATCAGGATCTTTCTGGTAAAGATCAGTAAAGATTGCAGCTTAAATTCTAAACACAGTTCCAAATAAAGCAATTTTTTAAGGGGTTACAATATTTTGAAAGATCCCACTATCAAGTCAATTTTCAAACGGAAAATGTTCGGTTCCTTGAGGATGTAGAGTTTGTGGGGGGAGATAAGGTTATAAGGTTTGTCTTGAATGAAGAATATGTATATAATTCTTCTGTTGCAATTGACAATGATCAGGTTCAAGGACAAATTCTTGCTCCAGATCTTGTTCAAGAAGCAATTTCGGATCAAGACTTCATTACATAATCCCCTATATACAATCAAGAGATTGTTCTAGGAATTCAAACTCAACATCCTCAAGTACAAAGTTATTAAGGAAATTCACTATAAAAAGGAGAAAGACAATCCTTGATGACTTTATAGTCTTTTCCAAGAAAATAAGGATGACATGGATTAGTGAAAGAAGACCTGATCAATCAACTTTCATCAAGTCATGCAAAGGAATAACTCTCAAAAGTGGATTGATGTCATGAATAAGGAGTATAAGTCTATGCAAGATAATAAAGTTTGGGATCTTGTCCCATTACCAGAAGGTGCAAAACCCATTGGTTGTAAATGGATATTTAAAACTAAAAGGGATTCGAATGGTAATGTGGAAAGATATAAGGATCGTCTTGTAGCTAAAGACTTTGTTCAAAAGGAAGGCATTGGCTACAAAGAGGCCTTCTCTCCAATTTCAACGAAAGACTCTTTCAGAACAATTATGGCACTTGTTGCACATTTTGATCTTGAGCTACATCGGATGGATGTTAAGACGGCGTTTCTAAATTGTGAAATTGATGAAACGATCTATATGGTGCAACCAGAAAATTTTGTGTCAAGATACCCAAAGAATATGGTTTGAAAATTAAAGAAATTCATCTATGGGCTTAAGTGAGTTCCCATCAATGGTACCACAAGTTTCATCAAGTAATTATTTCATTTGGTTTCAAGATGAATGTTGTTGGTGATTGTGTGTATTACAAGTTCAGTGGGAGTAAACATATATTCCTGATTTTGTATGTTGATGACATACTGCTTGCCACTAATTATATATGCACGTTGTACGAAACTAAGAGATTTTTATCAAAGAGTTTTGAGATGAAAGATCTTGGTGACGTCTCTTTTGTATTAATGATTTGGATACATTGGGATTACTTTCGAGGTATTCTTGAATTGTAACAAAAGAGCTATATCGATAAAGTATTTAGAAGGTTTGGCATGCAGGACTGTAAATCAGGTGACACCCCTATTGATAAGGGAGACAAGTTTAGTCTCAATTAAAGTTTCAAAGATAAATTTAAAGAAGAAAATGATTACGTGAAATTCTCTATGCTTCAGCAATTGAGAATCTAATGTATACTCAAGTTTATACATATCCGAATATAGCATTCATTGGAATGCTAGACATATATTTAACTAAATTTAGGATGGAAATTCAGAAAGCAGCAATGATGTTATTCAGTATCTATAGAGAACTAAGGATTACATGATCACATTCAGGAAAATCAGACCAATTAGAGATCGTTGGATATTCTGATTATGATCATGGAATTGACTGCAAAATATTGTCATTGGGCTGCATATTTTGGATGGAATTGAAAGGCCATTTAAGTTAAGTTATTATGTGACATAGCAGTCTTGTATTCCAACGAGAATATGATGATGTCAAAGTCTAAAGACATTAAGTTCCTAGTTGTTAAGGAAAGAAATCAGAGTGATTAGATTTCTATAAAGCATATAAAGACAAACTCCATAATCATGAATCCATTTACTAAATGGCTACCACCCAAGGTCTTTCATGAGTATAATGCTCACATGGGTGATTTATCTTTTGATGATATGCTAGTTTAGTGGGAGTTTGTATTTGGATGTTGTCTGTTTTAGACACATATTTTATCCATGGATATTCGGTTAATTTTAGAAATAAAGTATTCAGTTCAGTTCCACTCTGATTAAAGTTTATGGTTGATCTCACTTAAGAAATAAGGTTGGACCAGTTGGAAATAGACATGGTGGATCACATAACATGTAATTTCCATGTTACACTTCCACGATTAATCTATGTCATTTGGTTATATGGGTGTACATGACCATTGATGGATTTAGTCACGTTAAATGTGACGAAAATCGCTTTGATCCTATATCAATATGACTGATGGACGAGATTGTTTGCAATACCCATAATAATAATAATAATAATAATAATAATAATAATAGCAAAAAATTTGAGCTTATAAGGTTGTGCACATTTGAAATGTTACATGTTTGGCCCAGTGGGAGATTGTTGGAAAGTTCTAACATAATTGGGGCCACACATAACGCATTAAAATGTGTGGTGCTATTATTTAAAGTTTGTTAGTCAATTAAAGTGATCTACCAAAGATAAAATTTGACTATGGGTATTAGGTTTCATGGAATTTAAGTGTAGAGACCGGATGTTTGTTTCAAATTGATGAGGGGCTGATTTGAAG
The DNA here is from genome assembly GCA_019097785.1 of Fraxinus excelsior. NCBI lineage: Eukaryota > Viridiplantae > Streptophyta > Magnoliopsida > Lamiales > Oleaceae > Fraxinus > Fraxinus excelsior. The sequence goes on from CM032643.1 coordinate 13,859,913, forward strand.
CAAATGAAAGATAATGACCATTCATTATCTTATTCCTTTTAGAGGGGTTATGGTCCCCAATTGTTGGTGTTCTTCAAGCTTCTCTACATCCCCATCAATGGAGAGCAAATTTGATAAGGAGATCACCAATCAATTGGAAGATCATAACCAATACCGACGAAGAATCAGACACCTATGGATTTATGGTTCAAGGTACGCTTCCGTTTTCATTTTGATATTCTCGTTAATTTCAACATGGATGATTACAAGGTTAATTATTGATTGTTTTAGATCAATAATCCTTAATATATTTTCTATCACTAAACACCCCGTCAGGAGGCAAAGACCGCCGGTCAAGAAAAAAGTCCGACAATCGTTTGCACTCCGACGGTCAAATCAACTGCCGGATGAGGAAAAAAATGAGTGCAAGAGAAGAGACGTGATGGGGAATCTCGATGGGGTTATCAAATCATACCTTATAATGAAATGGATTCACATATATATAGAAAATGGAAATGGGTCAAGCACGATAATAGGCCTCGTCCAAGCCCAGCATCGTCCAAGCCAAATAGTAATATTTTATGGGTGTAACAACTACGAAGAGAAGTTTCACAATAAAACAATACCAAATATTGTTTTCTATATTTTTTTAATGATCCGCGCAATTAAACACTTATTCTCAAAACTCAACCTCTAACTTAAGATTTTTTCCTAATTTTCATAATACTGGCTTTAGATAATCCATACAAAATTTAGCACACATAAAATCCACATTCATTTCAATGTCTCCTTACAACGGCTTAATCACCCCCCAAACAATCTTAGAATTGATTTAGGAATGTATAATTTAGTAGTTATCGTGCCACATTATCGATATTCCATCATCATAATGATAAATAGTATTATTCTTTAATTTAAAAGGCGAAAATATGTTGAAAATGTAGTTTTTCAAAACAATTAACCAACTGGGAAATAGTGTTATTTATTTATTTATCGGCCACTTGACCCATTTTTTACCGGTTTTAAATTAAGTGAATTTTAAGTTTTAATCAAACTGGATTTTAGACCGATTCCTTGTTTTCCAAATTGAACTAGTCGGTTCAATCCGATTTTTAAAATATTGGTAAATAAGTCATGTTTGGAGGGCACACTTGGTAAGTGAATTTTAAAACAAGATGACACGTGTGAACTCGTCTCATATTTTCCATTATTTTAGTTTTTCTAATTACAATCTTATCTAATGTTGTTTAATTTAACAAGCTGAATTTTTAAAACAAGATGGCACGTGTGAACTCGTCTCATATTTTTCGTTATTTTTTTTTTTTCTAATTACAATCTTATCTAAAGTTGTCTAATTTAATAAACCAAACAATATACATTTCACAAAAAAAAAAATTATATGTTTTAGGGTTTAGGGTTAAAAAGTTTTAGCAAAGTAACATAAAATTAATAAATGGGACGAGTTTGTCATGTAGATCTTGATGTTTATACTGTAATCATAGATGAACAAGTAATCGAAGTTTGAAAATGTCTGTTCCATCTTATTTTTTTATGAATTTTTCGGCCTGCATTAAGATCGTGAACTTTTTCAGACCCTTAATTTCACTTGGTTTGGTGGCAGGATTCGAACCTATGGCCAGCCCCGCCCATGACCTGTTGAGTTTTCATATTTTACCATATTAAGGTGAAGAGAGTAAATTCTACCGTTGAGAAAATTGGAGTGATGGACCACCAAGAATTCTATGGAACTCCAAAAGAAAGAACCGTTAAAAATTTTTAAAGTGGACGTCGGTGTGGTGCAGACAATAAACTTTTGGACATAGCGAAAAATTATAGGAAAGATGAACAACCTCACAAATATGATAAAAACTCACGAAAATTTTTATTTAATTCAAAACCGTGGCATCAAAGGACTTACAATGTTTTAAATAGTAAGACCTAGTAAAATTGGGAAAATAAATAAATAAATAACGATTTTTTTTCCATAAATGAAAAAATTCGAGATAACTTAAATGGAAACTCCTAAAATTCAAGATCGTCCTCCAACAAACGGAATCCGAATCCAATTTTTATTGAATGAGATATTATCAAAATAAAAATTACCATAAACGGCAAAAACGCTTAATCGTGGGCCTAAACGATGAAATCTGCCTGAAATTCAACGTACGTCATGGCCAAATGCGATGAGTTGTGATCATTGGCCCGTTTCCAACCGAATTAGACTAGCAATTCGTCAAAAACGGACGAATCTGAAGTTATCATGAAATCATTGTTTGCCTTACGATCCCACTTCATCATAAATTCTAACTCCATATGCACTTCATCACTTTCTCATGGTCAAGTAAGTGGTATTGATCGCAAGTATGAAAAGAATGCTAGATTAAAAGTGAATTCAGTTATCTTAAACTTTGTAAAGTCTATTATAGCACAATTTGACAGTTTGATGATGGAGTATTGGAGATTTCGAATTGACCCATAGGCTATGGACCGTGTTGTGGATCATTTGATATTTTAAAAGCTGGGCCAAAAGTGGCACCATGTTAAATGGGTCAACTTGAGGGATTTGTTTTGCACCCTCTCAGGCTAGTACGATAATTTTACCCACTACAATTTGTCTCACTCTTTAATCTGTGTATCATTGCAACTTTCGTTGTAAATAAGATGGTGATGTGAACCCCACTGTAGGATGAGAACCCCGTTGTAGAATGTACCCTGAAAATCACACAAGATTTGAACGAACGCCAAAAAAGCTGAAATCAGAGTTATAACCTTAACCCAATAATTTCTTGAATCAAGAACTAAGGTTGTAAGTGTTGAACGCTACAAAGATTGAAAATATTTGATAAGCCACAAAGATTGAATTTTTTGATAAATTCTAAATAGTTCGATTAAGAACAAGATATAAAACGAAAATCTAACTTTACAATTTTCTTTGATGATTGATTTGCATCATTCACTCCATTTTCAAAAGGATTTGACCTCAAATTTTTACCTTCAAATTGAATATGTTTTTCTTGAACTTTCTTTGCCTTTTTCTTGAACTTTCTTAGCAGTATCTTTTGATTGTTTTTTTTTTTTCAGTTTGCGCAACTTATGGAAGGATAAAAACAAAACATAATTTTATAATCAAATCTCTGATACCAACTAATATGAACACACTAGAATCCACATAAGATTTGAATGAACCCCAAGAAAATTAAAATCAAAGTTATAACTTTGACCCTATGATTTCTTGAATCAAGACTAGAAAGGTTGAACGCCACAAAAATTGAAAATCTTTAATAAGTTTTGAATAGTTTGAAAGGCACAAAGATTATAAATCTTTGATAAATTCTGAATAAGATACAAAGTGAAAATCTCATTTTATAATTAATTTCTCAAAATAATATTGTGTTCTTTGTACAATGAATTTGAATTTTTTTCTCATGGAACCAATCCTTTGAGATAATAATATTTTGCTTTGGGGCACTATCACACGTCTCAAGTGACATGTAAATTGGGATTTAAATTTATGAGTCTTTTTTCCTTGTATATATAGACTGAAGTAGTACAATCTTTTTTATATGCACATATATTTGAAGAAGATATTGTTGTAGAATATCAGTTGATTGGGGTCGCAGGCCATACCTGTTTTTCCTTTCTTTGGGCTTAGGCCTATTTGCAAACTTGTGATGAGCAGATATTCCCATATACCCCTATTTCGATCGATCAATGTATTTTAGTTTTTTGTTGGAATTTTTGTTGCAGCTTCTGTGATCGTTTGTCGAATAGTGAATTGACTTACACAATGATTGCAAAGGAGTAGAGTTTAACAAACCATTGATGCCACCAATGGTATGAAATGCCGTTCAGGAAGTACGTCACCACCACCAGCAGATGAGCAGTGGAAGCCTTTTAAGTAAAACTGCTACTTGTACAAATGTAAGATTTTCATTCTCTCTTTTCCCAAAAATCTCGTTTTTTTTTCTTTCTGTTGTTTCCATGAATATGCTACGTTTAAATTTGAGAAGACTCTTCAAATCAGTTTTCAGAGATATGAGTGAAAATTATGTTACGTGACTAAACATCTTGTTGTGTTAATTATATCCAGAATCTCTGACAGCAATTGGTGGAAATTCAAAGATCACGTATCGCTTGATACCACTTGATATGAAATCAACCACCCGATTGAGATATTAAAGTTGTATGACACAATAATACAGTATTTAATCACAATCAAAAGAATAAAAGAAGAGAAGAAAATAGGACAGATGAATTAAGAGATTTTATTACACCACAAATAATGAAGATGAAGAAGAAGTATTACAATGATCCTAAAAGCTAGTAATCACATTTCTCATACTATAAAATTGTATAGAAGAGTCTAATATTTATAAGGAACATATAGGGAATGTCAAAACCCTCCTAGCAGAGTTGTTAATGAAGTAGGATACCAAAAAATCAAGTCTACAAAGAAAAAGGAGAGACAAACGTACAAAATGGGAACAGCCGGTGGCGCTACAACGCCAGGAGCAAAATAACCTAATAGGGGCACCACGTCGCGGCACCCCTTGCCCAACACCATTCTGCCCTCTCTCTCTCTCTCTCTCTCTTTGCTTTATCTCTTTCCAAATTGTTTTCTTCGTTTCAAAGTTATTTTCTAAGTCAAACTCCCAATAAGGCTTCCAAACAGAATTTAAACTTGAATAAGACTCCAAAAGCATTCCAAACTGAATTCCTCTTGACGTGCAATTCAATTAGAATTATGTTAAGCCTGGAAAAATAGGACCCACACATAGACCCAATTAACCCATGTGGTGAATAGATTGGGGGGCCCACGCTTCATACACTAGCATGGGACTACCCAGTCACACGCAAGCGAACCACTTCGAGTGCAAATGACCCCTTTTCCCTTACATAGAAAATATGGATCGACCTTGTTACACGCAGACCCTATTGTAAGAGCATGCGAAAGACGAGGTGATGTCGATATCTTGGATGGATCTCACGCCATGTGAGTTGACAAGACAACTCACTGCCGCCACCATCCTATTTGGTCAGGTCTACAGTTCAGGCTAGGCTTTGTCGATACAAAAGTGGTTTTAACATTAAAGGCCATGATTGAATGATGTATGTGACAAGAGGGGGAAGTCGTTTAGATGTGGCCATTTGAACTATCATCCAGCGTACTTCATTTATTTTGCTCAAGTATAAAAACACACACTTAGTGTCATTCAAAGGTAATGCAAGTTTAGACTCTCAAGACTATATTCTTGCGAAGGGAAGTAGTACTTCCTCATTTTTTGCTTTCATTATTTTCGTGTAACCACGGTATTCCTCCGCCACAAGTTATGACAAATTAATAAAATCTCGAAGGTCCCACCCTCCTTTAACAAAAAAAAAAAACTCCACTGGTTTCTCAGCATTTAATGATGTGGAATCAGATATTTTTGCCAGCAGTCATTCTCATATATCTTCTAACAAGCTTTCAGGTGAGTTATCATTTATTTTTATTCTTTCACTTGGTTGTCCTTTACTTGGAATCTTTAGATATCTTCAATACCTTTATCTTGAAAACTGCCTGGTTATACATTGACCTCTATGTTAAGTTAACATTCCGTTTGGAATCATTTTTCTTTGGATCTTTAGATATCTTAAATACCTTTATCTTGAAAACTGCCTGGTTGTACATTGACCTCTCTGTTAAGTTAACATTCCATTTGGAATCATTTTTCTTTGGATCTTTAGATATTTTTTATAAGTGCATTTTTACACACTTATTGTAGGTTCAAACATGGATAATTGTTAATAAATATGTGGAATATAGCTTAATTTGATGTAATTTGTGTTTTATGGGACAACAATGATGAATGTGGTGAAAATTCGAAAAAAAACAAGCGAAAACGACTAAAATGAAGCACAATCAAAGTTTGAGGACTCAAGTGTAATTACTGAAAAGTTGTGTCGATCTCACGATGAAAATTTGAGAGTGTTGAGCATCAATTGTATGAGGAAAGAAGCCAAAGGTATCAAATATAGCGGAAGCACTATTACATATCAACTTCTAACCGAAAAAGTTATGCTTCGAATTTACATTCTTAGTTTGAGACCCATTTTTGGAATAGAATATGTTCGAGTTTGAAGATTTATATTCTGGAAGATTTTTAGCCCTTTGAGTAAGCTTTCTAACGAAATTTGAAATTCCTCAATCGGATATCAAGAGAGAAAGATATTACCAAAATATTGAAAGCTACCCGGTGGAAAAGTCACTCTACCATGCGACCAGCATGGTTGATTTTCGGCGCAAATTTTTTGGTTTCCTTTTCTCGTTCAACCTCTTATGGAAAAGATTCTTGGGCAACTATAAAAGCTAAAAGTAATCCAGAAATGAGGGTTATGCATTTTTAGAGAGAAAAAACAACATTGAAGAGTAAGGAAGAGGGCTAGAACGAGGGATTTCATTCAAAATTTAAGATTTTAAGCCTAATTTCTAATTTTTGGGCGATGTCTTCTCTTTATTATTTTTATTGTTCTTTTATTTCATCCATGCTATGCTAGACTTTTTATTAATATTCAAGCACAATCGATGGATGTTGAATGATTTATATACACTTTCTTGCCTCTATAGTTAAATGCATGTGATTATGTGAGTTTGGGTGATTTATTTCATTCATTCAAAAGAAGGAAAATAGATTTTACAAGGTATAAATCATCGTAGGATCCGATATGGGATAGAAATATATCGCTATGCTCTACGTGAATCTCTAAGTGTTTACGAAGCGTCATGCATTCTTGTATATTGCATTTGTCGTAGAAATATATTCAAATAATATGTGAGAATATATTCAATTCCACTCGAAAGAGATTATTGGATAAGTCAGAAATATTGATTCTTCAACCAATTCATCGTGTTAGTGAATTGTGAAATAGATGTTGAAAGTGAGCTTGCTTGGTGATTCGGGATCCTTAGTGCTCTTTTCATTAGTTAATTTCATCAAACTTTTGCATTCATTTAGTCACACTAGCTTAAACTGCATTTTAGTCATAGTTTAGTCATAAAATCCAAATAACTAACCATCTTAAGTTTAATAGATTTAGTTAAGGTCTTGATAATAGAAATCAAATCAAATCAATCCTCATGGGACGATACTTTATTACTTGTTAACGAACTATGCACTTGCAGTAATTTACAAAGCGAACATATTTTCGTGAACAGATTTTTGGCGCCACTGCTGGGGATTGAGTCTTAATTTGATTTTTGTTATTTAGATACCAATTCAAACTTTTTTTTATTTTAGTTTACATTTTATTTTCTATTAAGTTTATTCACTTATACTGAGCTAAGTGCTGCTATTTTTTGCTTCTTCAAGTCTTGCATGCGAAGATCAGTTGGTGGTTAATTACTTCCAATCTATTTGGAGATTGAACGAACTTTTCATCGAAAACAGAGGATAGCGAGAGCAGCACATCAGGTTAATCAAGGACAAATACAAATGTCGATCAACAACTGAAACTGATTGTGAACTTGCAGCTCCAGCTAATGTAGAAGCACAATATGATGGGAACGCTTTGCTTGGAGCTTTTTTGTCACCATTCGTTATTCAAAGCCAATCCAGCATTGTTTACCCAACATTCGGACAACCAAATTTTCAGTTGAAGACAAATGTCATCCAACTCTTTCAAAATAGACATCAATTCTACGGAATGGCCAACGAGAATCCACATACACATATATCCCGTTTCTTGGATATGTGTCAACATTTCAAATACCAGGAGATATCAGAAGATGCAACCAGGCTAAGGATGTTTTCGCACACTCTTCGGGATAAAGTACTTGGGTGGCTTGATTCACTCTCGATGGCAAGTATAATTACTTGGGATGACTTGGCTCATAAATTCTATACCAAATTCTTCTCATCGGCTAAAGTGGCAAGACTAAGACACGAAATATCAATATTCAACCAAACTAAAGTTGAATCCTTTGATGAGGCTTGGAACAGGTTCAAAAATATGCTACGGAAGTGTCCTCAACACGGGTTCGACAAAACAACACAAATCAGATTTTTTACATGGGACTGCTTTCAACTTTCAGGAGCATGGTAGACTCGTCATCAAATGGATCTCTAACCACCAGAACAATTGATAGAGCTTGGGAATTGTTCGACAGAATGGCTAATACTTTAGTCATGTGGTCTTCAGATCGATGAGGTCCAAAGAAAGCAGTTGGAGTGTATCAGGTAGATAGATACTTACTCGACATTGTCTGTAAAGATTGACTCTTTATTTCACAAGATGGAGAGCATAACACAGACGGTGAATTCAGCAAAAATCAGGAAGTTAATTTGTGAAGAATGTGGAGCAGAACATGGCACAGCTGAAATTCCTATCCTTACACAAAGAATGGAACATGTGGACTTTGTTCAATGGGATCAACGGTAGCACAACAACCCACCCTCATTCTGAAACATACAACCGAGGATGGAGAAACCACCCAAACTTCTCTTGGGGTGAAAACCAAAATCACAATCAAAATCACAACCGAGCTCCAGGGCAATTTCAGCAGGAGAAGAAACCTCAGTTGGAAGACATGTTTGCACTAAGCTTATGTTTTCAACAACTTATCATCCACAAATCGATGGTCAGACTGAAGTAGCGAATAGGACCATAACACAATTATTACGCACTGTAGTCAATAAGAACTTGAAAATTTGGCAAAAGTCTTTACCGTTCATAGAGTTTGCATGCAATAGAGTCACGCATTCTATTACTTCATTTTCGCCATTTGAGATTGTTTATGGTTTTAATTTGCTAAAACCTTTAGATTTAATACCCTTACCTGTGAATAAACGAGGTAGCTTAGAAGGTAAAAGAAAGGCCGAACTGGTGAAATCACTTCATGAAAGGTAAAGATGTAAATTGAAAGTAAAAATAAACACTTCTCGTCACAAGCAAACAAGGGTCGGATGAGCGTGACTTTCGAACCAGGAGATTGGGTTTGGGTACATCTCGAAAAGAAATGCTTTCTAGAATAAAGGAAATCAAAGTTTCAACCACGAGGGGATGGTCTATTTCAAGTCTTAGAGAAAGTTAATGACAATGCTTACAAATTGGATCTTCCGGGTAAGTATAATGTTTCAGCAACTTTTAATGTATCTGATCTCTCTCTTTTCGATATAGGTACAGATTTGAGGATGAATAATTTTGATAAACGTTTGATAAACGTTGCGAAATGCACTTTTTGCAACGTTTATTTATAAAATGTTGCTAAAGCTCAATTATATTAACCAATAACAACATTCACTTATTAAAATATTGCGATAGACACCTTTAACAACACTAAACTATCGAATGTTGCATTTTATGTGTTGCAAATGCTCATTTTTGGCGTAGTGGGTATTTTGTGCCGTTGTGTAATGTGAATGAATGTTGTTTTGTCTCTAAATGTAATTGTTGCAAAATGTGTTCTTTTAAAATTACATTTATCGACCAAAATAAGACAGAGACTAAACAAAATTTAAAATATTCACGAATGCATTCATTCTCATAAGACAAAAATGTGTTAACAACAAGTGAGTCAATGTAACAAAAGTTGTACAATTCAGTCACTTGTAACGTTGCACAACAGTTAACATCTAATTTTCCATGTTTTGTAGTTCATCTATGAGAAGTAATTAAACAAACATTTGAACTATGAAACACATAATATAATGCTGATTAAAGATGACCAAAGGGTGTACATAAATCATTTTATAATATACAGTTTGTATAAATAACGTGGAAATGAAAAATAAACATAGAATGCGATGCAATGATATAAATCATAAATAAATGTGTCATTGTGTAAATTGTAACATTCACTCATGTGTGTCATTACACAACGCTTTCTATTTAGGTAACTCTGTTAAGTATAAACAAATAACTAAACAATATTTAAGCTATAAACATATAATACACGAATAGGGAAAAGACCTTAATAGACTTTTCATACAATATTTTCATTTTCATGGATTTTGCACAAAAAACACATGGAATTGAAACATTACAAATAAAATGGAATGTAGTGATTAAAAAAAAAAAAAAGATACACTATTTACAAAGAGAAATAATAATTTAACTTTTTAGTGTTCTTTCCATGCAGAAAAAAGACTTGTTTAGGCATAAATATGAATAATTTTCAAACTTTCCTGTGGTTTATACTGCTTCACCATTTTTTTTCTCGTTCGAAGTCGAATTAATAATGATAGTGTCTATTTGCCTCTTGGAACTTGTTAAGAAATATAGTATTATTTTATTTTATTGTTTATTAAGGGTAGAATAGTCTTTTTAGTTTTCTTTGTTTTAGTCTATATATATTTAGGTTAAATCATCTTTTTGAATTTAATTTTCATTATGCAGAATTAATGAAATCTTAGCCTCCATTTTTTCTTTCTTTTCTTTGAATTGTTTAACATAGTATCAGAGCAGAATTTCATGGGACAATGTTTAATCTCAAACATAGCTTTCGCGGATTCAACTTCGAGAGGGTTTTCTTTCAATTTTTGTAATCTGGTATTTTGTTTTGATTTCTTTTGTGATCTATTTTTCTTTATTTTTTTATTATGGCTACCGAAAGAGACGATTTGCTTCAATCTATGAATGTGAGATTGGATGGAAAGAATTATTCATATTTGAGTTATGTGATGAGAAGTTTTCTTAAGGGTAAAAAGATGTGAGGATACGTTAGTGGAACTTTTGTGAAACTTAAGAATACCGATGAGGATTATGCTGCTTTGGTAGATGCCTAGGAAGCAAATAATTCGAAAATCATTACTTGGATTAATAATTCTATTGAGCATTCCATAGGCAGAGAGTTGGCCAAGTATGAGACAACAAATGAGGTTTGGGATCATCTGCAAATGTTATTCACTCAGTCAAATTTTGCAAAGCAGTATCAATTGGAGAATGACATACGAGCTCTTCAACAGAAGAATATGAGTATTCAGGAGTTTTATTCTACTATGACAGATCTTTGGGATCAATTGGCTCTTAAAGAATCGGACGAATTAAAGGCATGTGATGCATATATTGCTCGAAGAAAACAGCAACGATTGGTACAGTTTTCAACTGTACTTTGCAGTGATTTTGAGGGACTTAGAGGTTCAATTTTGCATTGTTCTCTACTTCCTTCTGTTGACTCAGTTGTTAGTGAGTTATTGACTGAAGAAATACGTCTCAAGTCTTATTCTGAAAAGGGAATCCTTTCTACTTCTAATCCTTCTGTTTTAGCAGTGCCTTCTAAGTCACTCTCTAATAATCAGAATAAGTTTTATGGAAGGGTTGCCCCCGACTAGTGCAGTTTCTGTAAGCAGAAAGGTCATTGGAGGCTTAGTGTCCTAAGTTGAGACAGCAGAATCAATCGCAGCAACAATTTCAAGCTTGAAATCTTGGCAACCAGTCACAATCAAATGTTCATAGACCACATCATGGCTATAGACCACCACAATCTAATACTGTAGCAGTAGCTTCATCAGGTCCCTTCACCGATCCTAGTACTCTAGCTGAGCAATTTTAGAAGTTTCTCTCCTTACAGTCACAAGCTATATCTGCTTCTTCTCCTTCCGTAGGTCAGTTTCCTCATGGTTCTTCAGGTATGTCACATTCAATATGGGTCTTGGATTCTGGTGCTTCACATCATATGTCTCCAGATTCTTCATCTTTTGCTTCTGTGTATCCTTCGTTTTCTATCCCTGTTATGACTATTGATGGCACTCCTATGCCTTTAGCAGGTCTTGGTTCTGTTGTCACACCTCACTTATCTCTCCCTATTATTTATCATATACCGAAACTCACATTAAATCTTGCTTCTGTTGATCTGTTATGTGATTCTGGTAATTTAGTCACATTTTCCTCTTATTCTTGTTATATACAAGACCTGCAATCTCAGATGCTGATTGGAATAGGCCGTATGAAGGGTAGACTATATATTTTGGATAAGTTAAAAGTAACAGTTGTTGCTGCTACTACTAGTGTTGATTTGTTTTCTTTTCGTTTGAGTTCTTCTTTTTCTAGTTTTTATTTATGACATTCTCGCCTAGGTCATGTTTCGTCTTCTCGTTTGAGATTTTTAGCTTTGACAGGGGCTTTAGGAAATTTGCAACCCTATAATATTTCTGATTGTAGTGGATGTAAACTAGCAAAATTTTCAGCTTTACCTTTTAATCGAAGTATTTCTGTTTATTCTTCTCCATTTGATTTAATTCATTCTGATGTATGGGGGCTTTCTCCTATTGCCACAAAAGAAGGGTCTCGATATTATGTTTCTTTTATTGATGACCATACTCGTTATTGTTGGGTTTATTTAATGAAACATCGCTCTGAATTCTTTGAGATATACTCAGCATTTCGTGCTCTTGTCAAAACTCAACATTCTGCTGTTATCAAATGTTTTAGGTGTGATTTGGGTGGGAAATATACTTCTAATAAATTTTGTAAGCTGTTTGTCTTAGATAGAACTATTCACCAAACTTCGTGTACAGATACTCCTGAGCAAAATGTTGTTGCTGAAAGAAAACATATGCACATTGTTGAAACTGCTCGTTCTCTCTTGTTGTCTGCTTCTGTTCCTAGTGTGTTTTGGGGTGAAGCTGTTCTTATTGCTATAAGTTTGATTAATGCAATTTCATCTTCTCATATTTCAGGTTTTTCTCATTTTGAAAAGTTGTATGGGTATGCCCCTTGATTATTCTTTCTTTAGAGTTTTTAGTTGTACTTGTTTCGTTCTTCGTCCTCATGTAGAACGTAGCAAGTTGTCATCTCGATTTGCTATTTGTATCTTTCTTAGTTATGGTAAAGGTGAAAAAGGATATTGTTGTTTTGATCCAACAACTCAGAAACTTTATGTGTCTCGTCATATTGTTTTTCTCGAGTATATACATTTCTTTTCTATTCCATCCACTACTCATAATTTGACTAGATCTGATATTATTCGTATAGATCCATTTTCTAACAATTCTGATAGTTTGTCATCTCAGGTTCCTAGTACCTCAAATACCCATTATCATGTTCTTACCCCGTTATCTTTACAACCAACTCGTACTGATCATTCTGCAGGTACTGACACTTTACTCTCCGGTACACCTGAAGGTCTCTCTTCTCCTACGATCATTCAAGCTCCGTCTGAGATTGTGAATCCACATCTACGTCAATCCACATGCATTCGTAAGTCCACAAAGTTACCAGATTTTGCTTATTCTTGTTATTCTTCATCTTTTACTTCATTTTAGCTTCTATTTATTATCTCTCTAAGCCATCTTCATATAAAGAGGCAATTCTTAATCCTCTTTGGCAACAAGCTATGGATGAGGAACTTTCTGCTTTGCATAAGACTGGTACTTAGGATTTGATTCCTTTACCTCCTGGTAAGAGTGTTGTGGGTTGTCTTGGGTGTATAAGATTAAGACTAATTCTGATGGATCAATTGAGCGATACAAAGTTAGGTTGGTTGCAAAAGGGTACTCTCAACAGTATGGTATAGATTATGAGGAAACATTTACTCTTGTTGCAAGAATGACTACTATTCGTACTCTTATTACAGTAACTTCCGTTCGTTAGTGACATATCTCTCTACTTGATGTTAAAAATGCCTTCTTGAATGGAAGTCTTCAAGAATAAATTTATATGGCGCCCCTCCTGGTGTTTCACATGATTCTGGGTGTGTTTGCAAGCTAAAGAAAGCGTTATATGGTCTCAAACAAGCATCTCAAACAAACACCTCATGCTTGGTTTGAGAAATTTTCTGTTGTGATATATTCCCTTGGATTTACTTCTAGTAGTCATGATTATGCTCTTTTTGTTAAGTGCATTGATGCAGGTCGTATCATTCTATATTTATATGTTGATGACATGATTATTACTGGTGATGATAGTGATGGTATTTCAGTTTTGAAAATAGAGTTAGCTAGACAGTTTGAAATGAAGGATTTGGGTTCTCTACGATATTTCTTGGGTATTGAGGTAGTCTGCTCACCCAGAGGTTATCTTCTTTCTCAATCGAAATATGTTGCAAATATTCTTGAGTGGGCTAGACTTACTGATAATAAGATTGTTGATACTCCCATTGAGGTTAACGCAAAGTATTCTTCTTCTGATGGTTTACCTTTGTCGGATCCTACTTTATATCGTACTATTGTTGGGAGTTTAGTATATCTCACTATTACTCGTCCAGATATTGCATATGATGTTCATGTTGTTAGTCAATTTGTTGCTTCTCCTACTACCGTTCATTGGGCAGCTGCTCTTCGTATTTTGTAGTATCTTCGGGGTACAGTCTTTCAGAGGCATTTACTTCCATCCACCTCTTCTTTGGAGTTGCATGCATAATCTGATGTTGATCATGGCAGTGATCTCACAGATCACAAGTCTGTTACTAGTTTCTGTATTTTATTTATTTTATTTTTTTGTGATTCTCTTATTTATTGGAAGAGTAAGAAACAATCTATTGTTTCTCAATCTTCAACCGAAGCAGAATATAGTGTTATGACATCTACTACCAAAGAGATTGTTTGGCTACGTTGATTACTTGCAGACATGGGAGTTTTTCTTTATCATCCTACTCATATGTATTGCGACAACCAGAATTCTATTCAGATTGCTCACAACTCTATTTTTCATGAACGAACTATAGACATTGAGATCGATTGTCACCTTACTCGTCAGCATCTCAAGCATGGCACAATTACTTTGCCCTTTATTTCTTCTTCTTTGTAGCTTGCAGATTTCTTTACCAAGTCGCATTCTATTTCCCGTTTTCATTTTCTAGTTGGCAAACTCTCGATACTTGTAGCTGCCGCATCGTGAGTTTGAGGGGAGATGTTAAGAAATATAGTATTATTTTATTTTATTGTTTATTAAGGTTAGAAAATCTTTTTAGTTTCCTCTGTTTTAGCTTATATATATTTAGGTTAAATCATCTTTTTGAATTTAATTTTCATTATGCAGAATTAATGAAATCACAGCCTCCATTTTTTCTTTCTTTTCTTTAAATTGTTTAATAGACCTTATTTTTCTTTTGGGATTCTTCATCATTGAGCCTATGTGAGTCTGTGACACGATTTCAGAAAGTGACCCATGATCTCTACCCTTCAAATCGAACAATGTAGTCAGTGGACGAGTAATCTTTCATGATGGTGTTTGAATAATTTCATTTTCAGTTCGATAATATCTATGGATTGCGTATCTTTACCAGCGTGTCCATTTTTAGTGGAACCCATGAATACACTAGTGTTAGGTTTTGACTTTGTGTGTGTGGCTTCATCCTTCTTCAGAATTTTTGTGTAATTCATGGATATTCTACGACTGGATCTTGCCGGAGAAGAATTTTCTTCGGGTTTCTTCTTTCCATCGTGTGAGGCCATGTTCAAACGACGATTGTGGGATGCCATATTTCGGAGATTACTTTAAGCCCCTGTTTGATACACATTAAAAATTTTATTCTCATTCTTCTACTAATTTTTCAATCACATTTTTCAATAAAATAATATTTTTCATCATATCAATAACTTTTCCTTCTTTTTCAAACACACATTCTCCATCAATCTCCTATTTTAGAATACATTCTTCCAAAATAATGTAGTTTAAACACACCCTAAGCATCAAAAAATAGTTAAATTTGGGGGTTTCATCGTGTTAGGGTTATAAACCCTATAATTGGGATGAACAATCTCTTCAAAATTGATAAATAGAAGAAAAAATTCGGTTTGGGAGAATATGCAGATTGTGAAATTGATGTTGAGGAAATACGGATTGAAGGTTTTTTGGCCACTGTTCATGAAGAAGATGGATTTGGGTGGATGATTGATTGTGAGTATTTAGAAATAACGGTGATTTGGGGATTATTGTGGGTAAATTAAAGGAATTGTTTGGAGGCTTAAAATACGAGAACAAATTAAATTAGATTACTTTTGACATTCTATTTTTACTACAATATTCTAGTAAAAATTATAATAAAATTGATTAAATTTAATTTTTTATTAAATTGGTGTAGTTTCCTCTTCTCCTGAAATTAAATATATTATGGGAAAAATCATAATTACCTACTAAAGTAAAAATATCACTTGATATACTACAAATAAATTTATATAACGTCAAAAATACTACTTCCTAAAATTTATCTAAATCTTTTGTAACTGAAAACTAAAAAAATGGCTCATCTCATGCTTGACACCAAAAATAATGCAAATTTAAAATTATAAGGGAACTGGGGTGCAATAATAACACAATAAGAGTGATAAATTGCGTGTGTTCATCTGCTGAATTAATTCAGCTTGTATAACTCAATTGATTACATCTCATTTTAGTTTTGCTTGTTTTCAAGCAATTGTAGATGAGAAGAAAATTGTGTTGCACCGAGATTTAGCTTATTTTCTATTAAAAATACAACAAACAAAATTTTAACTTCTTTGTTGACTAACGACCTGTAGTAATATATTCTTTCTAGTTTCTACCTTTTACCTCTTCACTTTTGCTTTTGTAAGAGATGTAGATAATGTTTTAATTTCATTATATTTTTCAGCATTTATCATTATAATTTGTGTGCAAATGCTAAATAGTATAAAGTTCTGCTGGCAAAAGTAAAATAATTACTAAAGTGAAGGAATTCGCAGCATGCTTGAATATGAATTATGGATTAAAAAAAATCTTACTTGAAATGATGAATTGTAAGATCTTTGTGCGGTAAAATCACCTTATATCTCAAAACTCCAATATCTACATTTTCTGCACTCCAAATGGTCTCAATCCTAGTCACAATGAAATGGGGTTATTAGCCATAATCTAAATGCCTTATATTGTGAGTTTTTCATGCCAAATAGTAATTTTAGGGCCTTTTCAAATTTGATATATTTTTACATACGAATTTTCGCCATAGTTTCAATATTTTCTCTCTCTTTTTCTATGCAATAATCATTGGAGATTGTATAGGAGTTAAAGGGGGTTGTAGGGAGTTGTACGTTTAAATTTCAAGTTCAAACCACTCTCTCCAATCTTTTTAATGTCTTATGGATTGGGTCACTCCACATAGACGACCCACGACCAATATTTTCTAACATAAAGTTTCACTTCCGTCTTCCTCAATAGTATACTTGATAGTTGATACCAAGCTAGCACCAAACAATACTGAATCAAGTATTAAAGAAGAAATTTTGTTAATAACTTGTTAATTATATTCTCCAAAGGCAAGTATACATTAAATTCTCTTGTTAACAAGATACTAGGAGCAATGTGTCTGCACCTAAACAATAATTTCATACATTTGCAAAATCGTTGCTCCACATACTTCCTCAACATCCAAGAAAATCTATTTCTCTACATTTTAAACCGCACATCCAGACGAATCAAGGTAATGGAACTCTTTTGGATGCATGCTCAAATGTATGAAAAGTGAACAATACTAGATTTTTAACTCTACAAGTTCACTACATTTGGTGACATGAATCTTAGCCAAGTGACGTATATGATTACTAAATCCTTTTCAAAATAATAAAAAAATCTAATATACAGTTCAAATAGAACATAAAGCTTATCAATACAAGGAACAACGTGCCCTTTTTTTTTCCTGAACGAGTACTTCTTGAATATAGTAAAAGGGGACAGTGTAAATAAATCTTCCTCACCATTCAGATCGTTTTTATGTATCCAAATTCTCCGTTGCTATTATTGCACCAACTTCAGTCAGACGTATAACTCGATCATGGAGAATATATCCAGCCTACATCAGATAAAGAAATAATCAGGTTGCTTCAGGTTTATAAACATAAATATTAACAATCTTTTTCGATTGGTGGCTATCATATTATGAAAATCGAGATAAATCACCCAACCTTCATGTAGACAAATTAAAATCAATACACAAGCTCTATCTTGATCCCAACTGTAAAGTCTACATCTAATGTGTTGCTCTTATATAAAGGAAATACCAACATAAATATTGTATCAAATTGTTTATTTTGGAAAAATAATTCTTTTTAAATTTATTAAGATCACCGTAAATAAGAGGTATACAAATTGTTCAATGTGCACACCTTTAGAACAACTGCAACAAGGTTTCACTACAACAAAAATAGCTTTTTACGGCATATGTTTACGGCGTGCAATTGACGCGTGCCGTAAAAAGAGACTTTTTACGGCATGCAAAAAATGCGTACTGTAAATGATCAATTGCATAAAGTATTTACGGCGTACATTTCTTGTACACCGTTAAAAGAGGAAATTTACGACGTGCATTTTTTGCACGCCGCATAAAATACTTTTTTACAGCGAGCACATGCAAGCCATAAAAAAATGACTACTTTTTACGGTTTGCACACATGCACACCGTAAATGCAAGTTGTTTGCAAGCCGTAAAAAAAGGCTTCCGTATGAAGGTGTTTCAAGGTCCCTAAATCCAACAACTCTCTCTCTCTCTCTCTCTCTCTCTTCGCAAAAGAAGAAATCTTCAGATCCGATCTATGCAGATCCACACAAGAAAAGATGTCATCGACATTCAGCGGCGATGAAACGGTACCATTCTTCGGCTTCCTCGATGCCGCAGCTGCCCTAGTTTTCTCCTGTAATTATCCCAACCTACAGATCTATTGTCAAAATACCCATTTCATTACGAGCTTCTCTAATTATAGTAATTGTTTTGTAGGTATGGGTGCGGCATATGGAACGGCGAAGAGTGGTGTCTATGGGTGTGATGCGACCGGAGCTGGTGATGAAATCGATAGTTCCAGTTGTTATGGCTGGTGTTTTGGGTATTTATGGATTGATTATTGCTGTCATCATCAGTTATACTACTTGTTTGATGACTATGGTCACCTTTCTTCTGGCCTCGCTTGTGGCCTTGTTGCTGGTATGGCCATTGGAATATCGGGTTTAGGGGTTGGGCATTTATTTTTATGATGAACAATCGTGTCTTTTTTCGCGTAGGCGATTTTGGGGTTTTCTTGATTTTCCTCTTTCGTTCGTGGATTTTCTTGAAAAAGGAATTGGTTTAGGGATTTATGTAGATTTCTTGAAATTCTATTTCTTACACATGATGATGTCTGTTTGATGAAATTACACAACCATTTAAGGGTTTGTCATCTTTGATTTTCTTGAAAATATGTGAAATTTATTATCTATGCATGAAATTCCATTTACAAGATATATAATTGATAGTATAATCTTAGGTTCTGGGCAATCCTTTAGGAAATTATAACACAATCTTGGTTTTGAAAGGCTTATTCTTGACTTCTGAATATTCTATCAGTCTATTTTGGCTTTGGATGACTCCTCTGACCAATGTGAGGGTGTAAAAGTTGAATTAATGGAAGATCCTATTGTCTTTATTTTATAGTCAATGGAGTCTTTGAAAACTCTGTTATTAGACCGTCGTGATAATTTCATGGAAGTAACCACTAACCAGTGTCCAGGAATATCTAGCATACATTCTTGGTGTTGAAAAAAGCTTAATTTGTCATTTTACTATATACATTATCTCATTGGCATCAGGAAAATAATGATCATGTGTCAACTTGAAAAGCTTTCTAAATGAACTCAGTTAATTCATCATGTGATTTTTACTAACTTTATATTAAATGTGTATTTTGACCTTTTGAATCTAAATACACTTCTAGTGCATAAGAATTTATATTGTACTGAGATTGTGATTAGTTAAATGATTTGCTACTTCTATTCGATGTACAGGGCATTTCAGATGCTGTTGCAAATGAATCAATTTGTACAAAGAGACATTTGCAAACAAGGGCAATGCTTGGTGTACCAAATTTTTTACATAATGGTTCACCTAATTGACAAGTGGCCGCCCCCTATTGGGTGGGTGCCTGTGGGCCCAGGCACCCACCCAACAAGGTCGGCCACTTGTCAATTAGGTGAACCATTATGTAAAACATTTGGTACAAATAGATTATTCCTTGCAAATAATGATGAGTCGAAAGTTTCCGAGATAGAGCTATTATTTCCGAGATAGTATCCCACTTTTTACGACATGCATTTTAGCACGCCGTAAAAAGTATCCCACTTTTTACGGCATGCATTTTAGCACACCATAAAAAGTGATGCTTTTTACGGCGTGCAAATGCACGCCGTAAAAGGTACACCACTTTTTACGGCATGCATTGCACGTCGTAAAAAGTACATTTTGTTGTAGTGTTTACTGGCTTTGAAGCATCTGGTTTATGGAAAATAACATTGCATATAATTAGAGAGTATTGCATCGTGTGCTTATGATTTATAATGCGTCTAATGAGCATCGCGTGGAGTGATACATGCGCCAACGGAAAATAGAAATATATACAAGATGATTAGGATGCAATATAGTTACTAGGAGTGATACAGTATGTAATTTAAATCGAATCATTCTCGGTTATAAATGTGTTAATTGTGTGAAAAAAATGAATACGAAGAATGATTGGATTCTATTGAGGTTAATAACATTGCTTCCATAAGGAATGTTACGTGTCTAAGGAACATCACTAGATACAATATGTGTGATATTTGTAACAAAAGTTTTCAATATCATGTACTGTAGTGGAAATTTTATAATAGATTACTATATTTGGCTTATTTATAGCTTGACTATAGTGAAACTAGATATGTGGCTTCTTGTGGTGATGGTGTACTGAAATCGCATTATAGAATACATACGATATAGCATGCAACAGATGGAAAACAAATTAGCATACATAACAGTGAACTGGTGTAGACAAATGAAGATTATATTGAATACATATACATGGAAAACAAAAATTGGAAAGAAATATATTATCATTTACTAGTGGTTTATAGTGTTGCATAAACTTTTTCTTCTTCGAACTCGAGTCCGGAACAATGGTGGCTTATAGAATGGATAATTCGACGAGTAGGGGACTCCATTTTTCCATATTTTGGGTCCAATGTCTACATGGACTTTGCGGCTTCAACGTCAGCTTGTTATTGTTGAAGGGTGTAGATGAACTTTGAGGTTTTCATATAAGTGGTTTGTATCTCTGGCTACAAATCGATATTATATTCAAATATGAAAATCACACCACCCCACGGACCTACCCCACCTTACCTTCCAAAAAATTTCCAGATTAAAAACTGGAAACTACACCACTAACACAAAATTGGTCACAACCAATCATAAATGGTCACAATTAACACAGAACTGGTCACAATTAAGCACGGAGACACGGTCGTGTCTCCGTGATCGTGTCTCCATTAACAATCAATCACAATCAGTCACAATTAACACAAGATTGGTTACAACCAGTCACAATCGGTTAGAATTAAGCACGGAGAAACAATCGTGTCTCTGTTAACAATCGGTCACAATCAGTAACAATTAACACAAAATTGGTCATGCCCAGCCACAATCGGTCACAATTAAGCACGAAGACACGACCTCTATGTAACATGGAGACACGCCTGTGTCTCCGTGCGGCATGAAGACACGAGTCATGTCTTCGTTCACAACCAGTCACAAAACATCACAATTAACACAGAATTGGTCACAACCAGTCACAATAAACACATTTGATCATAA
Source organism: Fraxinus excelsior (assembly GCA_019097785.1). Lineage (NCBI taxonomy): Eukaryota > Viridiplantae > Streptophyta > Magnoliopsida > Lamiales > Oleaceae > Fraxinus > Fraxinus excelsior. Next base: position 13,881,415 of record CM032643.1, read on the forward strand.
ATGATCACCACAAACAAATCCGCTTATACCACGAACAAGCACCACAATCCAGATTCCAAGATTAAATAGAAATGCATATATAATGAGCATCCAGATTCCAAAATTAAATAATCCAAATGATGGTAAGGTAATGGTGTTCGACAATCAAAATCCTAAACGGCTGTTTATAGTACTAACAACACTATAATTACAAACAAGAAAAACAACTAATATAATTGACCGAAAACCAATGTAGCATGAGTCTCCAACACGTCATTCTCCATACTTAGTTGGACATTCTCTACAGAGAGTTTGAAAGTCTGATCTTCTTGGTAGTTTCTAATCATCTTGGGCTCATTATACTTCATCATCAAGTCTTCCAAAATTTCTCTCAATTTGAACAACTCAATTTCTATCAGATTTATCTTCCATTGAGCTTCCTGAAGTTCCAGTTCGCTCTGATGTACCATACTCTTTCCATTTTCAATCTCGTTATCCAGTTGATCTTTAGCAATGTAGACAATTTTCAATTCATCCTCTGTCATATGCAATCTCTCATGGAGATGAAGATTTTCCATTTGTAATTCTTTCAACCTCCTGTCATTTAAGTTTGACTTTCCCATAATAGCACCATTGTCACCATGAAGTTTATTTAGATCATCACAAAGTTATCTTAATACCATGAATTTCTCACGAGCACAGTCTTTGCTAATCGAGGAAAAGTTATCTAGAGCTAACATTTTGCCACATAAAACAGAATTTTCATCTTCTATGATGCGATTCTTTTCCTTTAAATGCAAGAACTTGTCTGCCAATGATCTTTTCTCCTCGCAAATTTCTAAATTCTGTTTCTGTAATTTCTGGCAAGAACCTTGTACATCCGATAACCTCTTGTGTAAATTGCCTATCTCGGTCATTAGTTCATCGACTTTGCAATCCCCATCCATCAATCTTATTTGAGTGATTTTAAGTTGAAAAGTTAAAGCCTCCTTTTTACTAACCAGATCAATCTTCTACATGACAAGTAACTGACATGAATCTTCTAAGCTTTTAGATTTATCCTTCAGAGCTTGAATTTCACCACAACCGCTATACCACCTGAACCACTACTGCCACACCATTACCACATGTTCCACTGTTGCCAACACTACCGTGCCTCATCTTCGCCAATGTCACCATTACCAGCACCACCACTGTTAAAACTCACCACCACCACTACTAACCACCTCACCTCACAGACATCACCATAACCAACACCCAAAGCAACCCCAAACAAATCCTACGCCGTTGCACAGAGGCGCTGACCTTGCACAGCGCCGACGCTCACTGTCAGAGCGCTGTTGCAAACGGCGACGCAGCTTCCTGAGGCAGCGCCTGACAGTGCTTACCTGATGGCGACGAGTGATGTTGGAGTAAGAGAGAAGAGAGACTGGAATGAGGATATTGAGTGAAAAGGTAACGGGAATGATTAGGGCTTGGGAAGGGATGTATTTTCCCATAAATTAATTTTTTAGTTTTATAATATTAATTAATAATCTTATTTATCACCTGATTTTTGAATTGTAAAACTTTATTTCATTATTTTTGAATTGTAATCTTGAAAAGAAGGGATTTAGATAATTTTTCCAACAATATTTTACAATAATGGTTGGATATGGAGTGGGAGGTAATGAGAGTAAATTGATGCATTTTAGGGATTCATCATACAAAAGCTATACCTTGAAAGATGTGGATTTTTTTATCAAGGAAGAAAGGATTTGCTGAATGTTGAGTGAGATACGAGATTAAAGTGATAGGTTTTAGACTCTTGTACGGATTGATATTTCGAGACACGTCGGTTTGGAATTGAGATTTGTTGTCTATTTTTAATGTCAAATTCACTTTTCATTCAATTACAAATTGACACATCACGAAAAATTAAAGTTGTCATCAATTTTAATTTTTCAACCTTAACATCAATAAATGCAGCAGATCTCAACTTGAGCAATAAATTTTGGGACGATTTGTTTTTTATGTGAATGGGGGATGGAGGGCAAGAAAGATGGGATTTGATTAATTTAAGGGTAATTAGCTCATAATGTCCTAACCTTTCATTTTTTTTGATATTTTCACCATTATTTTCACATTTTATTGAGCAAAATGTCATTTTCATTTATTTTCTCAATTAAAAATTGTGAAATGGCGAAGATATCCTTTTGTTTAAATAAAACAAAAAGAAAAAAAAATTTAATGGCAACCATAGTCATAATTTTTTTAAAAAATATATATAAACGAGTCACAAATAAATTATTAAAATGACAATTAATACATAATGTCCCTACGTTTCACTATTATTGTGAAAACGTCCATACATTTCATTTTTTTCATTTTTATTTTTTGCATTTTCACACTTAATTACACATTTGATTGCACAACCCACCCTTTCAATTCATTTCCATCCAATTTTTCAATAAAAAGCTGTGAAATAACAAATATACCATTATATTTAAATAAAAAAAGAATTTTTTTTTTCTTGAATCTCTAATTTTTAAGACTCATTTGTACTTCATAATTTTTTATTTCTATTTTTTTAATAATTTATTTGTGACTCGTTTACATTTTTTTTAACAAAAAAATTCTAATTTTTTTAATAATTTATTTGAGACTCTTGCACTTTAAATTATTAAAATTAATTAGAAATTAATTTTTGTTTTAAAAAAAGAGCAAACAAATCCCAAATGATTATTAAAAAATTATTTATTTTAATTTTTTTTATTTAAATAAGAAGGTATATTCGTCATTTTACAGTTTTTTATTGAGAAATTAGATAAAACTTGAAAATGATGATTTGCACAATCAAATGTATAATTAAAGGTGAATATACCAAAAACAAAATGAAATGTATGGATGTGTTTCTCAATAATAGTGAAATGTATGGACATTATATGTTAATTACCATCTTCATAATTTATTTGAGACTCGTTTGCATTTTTTTAAAAAAATGAGACTATGATTGCAATTAGTTCTTTTTTTTTCTTTTTAATTTAAACAAAATGATATATTCATCATTTCATAGCTTTCAATTGAAAAAATTGATGAAAATGACCTTTTATGCAATGAAAGGTGGAAATAATGGTGGAAATACTAAAAAATGAAAGGTAATGACGTTTTTCACAAATGAAATGTAAGAACGATATATGCTAATTACCCATTAATTTAAGAGTGAAGTGATTTGTAATTTATCACTTTTACTTTTATAATATAATATTAATAGAGATAAAAAAAAAAAAAATTGTTGTAAGTTTTAATTTAATTTAATTTTTATTTTTTTGTAGAGTGGTTTCAAGGTGTAATTTCCTCATATATTATTTCCTTGAAAACTGTTTTAATTTGTTGATGAAAACTTTAAACGAATGTATGAAGTTTCTAAGGTAATTTTATTTACTTTTTTTTTTTGTCTAAAATAATATTAAAAATATGAAAACATCTTTTTATGTTAAGGCTTCATCTAGGCATGTATTAACTAAGTTCAATATTGTCGCGTGATATTTATGCCTTTTACAACCTTATGAATAATAAGTTGTTATTCAATATAGCTCTAGCCTACTATGTGTTCAAATTCAGTTATTGTAAATTTAGGTCAGGATCTATTTGTACATTTCTAAAGGGTTGGGATCTCTGAAAAATAAAAATAGAAGAAGAATAAAGAATAAAGAAATTCAAATACAATGTAAAGTTTTGATTCCTAAAATGTTTGTTCAAGTAAAAAGTGATATTTCTAACTTCTAGTCCTTGTGTTATTTTCTGAATAGATTTTTGTATATTTCAACATATTACCACTTTTTAATAAGTCAAAAAATGCTAAGAGTATTTTTAAAAGACTATCTATTTTTAAATAGCATATTTTTCAATTTACAAGTCATCTATAAATTTAGAGAGAAAAAATCTTCAAATACTCCGACATCCTCTTTATATTTAACACTTAATTTTACTGCTCCTAGTATTTATTTATTATCTTTTCCTATTCTTTATTTTCACCAACTTCTCTACAAATTATTGTATTATTTCCATCCATTTTCTTTGTATATACTATTTAGTCGGATTAATATATGGAGCATTAAAATACATACTATATTAACTAATTTAGAGCCTCTCTAAAAGACTCTATAAATATAAAATGATTTTTATTTTAAAGACTTAATGCTTAAAAACAAGTTTCGATGAACTTTCTTAACTTTTGAAAATGAATAATATTATTTATTATTATGATGATGGAATATCGATCATATGACAATTTGTGTGGGATAATGAAATTGAACAGTTAAATTTTTATAATCATGATAATAAATAACATTACTCTTTTAAAATAGAGAGTGGACATGGCTCTCCTAATTTATAGATTCAAATTCACTATCTATTTTTAGAGCCTATTTAAACAGTATTTTTCCCCAAAATGTATATTGGAATAGTATTTTGATGAAAATGTGTTGTTAAAAAATCAAGAAATTTTTTTGGTTTGTGTTTAGTATTATTTTATTGAAAAATGTGTAGTTGAAAATAAAATAAAAAATATATATTTTGAAAATAATAGAGACAAAACAAGGGTTCTACTTGTACTATTCAAATCACATATAAATTGATTAGTCATTGATATATAAAAAATTATGTTAAATTAAAATATGAGGAGAAATCAATAAATATTTTTTAGAAAAACAAAATAAAGAGCCAAAATAGAGAGTATTATTAGCATGAAGAATTTGTCTTTCTAAATTTGAAAATAATCTCTGTAATGCATAATATGATCTTCATAAATAAAAAGTCTATTGAAAATACACTTAAACTGTTTATTTGAAGAGTCTTAACTCTTTAAAATAGAAAGAAAATCACTTGTAAAGAGATTCTTGGAGATTCTCTTAAAATATAATTTTTGGATACATCCAAAAATACAATGTTGTCTTCTTGTTTGCTAATACCTTGTTTGAGCTCCATTAAAACCAAATTTTGGGGAAAATGTGTTTTGAAATATTACTTTTTGAAAAAAAAATAAAAATGGAAATTACACAGGGCCTTGCTTTTTAAATTTTTCAAAAATAAGATTTAAAAGTTTTTTTTTTTTTTTTGTACAAAAATCAGGTGATAACTCAAATTTTTAATTTAAAATAATAATATTATAAAATTAAATTAATCTATCTTACCCACCCCCACCAACATTTCAATCCAAACTCATTTTCATTTTCTTCCTTTTCTCTCTCTCTCTCTCTCTCTCTCTCTCAAACATAATAGGGTTTCTGGGATTTAATTTCTAAGAAGTTCCATTTTGGAGTTTCTGATCAAATTTTAAAAGAGTAAACTAAGATTTTTGTGGGGTTTGATTCACATTGTATACCCTTTTAGAATTTTCAACTAGTTTGAGTTTTGACGTGATTAAAAATATAAAATGGGTTTCAGAGTTCCATTTGAAACTTCTTTTGGTGTTCAATTTTGAAATTTTTTATTTCGGATATTTCTTCTATTAAATTCTTTTCTATGATTGGAAGTTTTATGCTGAGTTTTGGGAAGACTGGTCATTGCTTCAGGAGAAGAGCAATATGTGACGCTCATCGCGATTTTGGGTTGCTTTTTGAGATGGTTTTCGGATATGCTGTTGGAAATGTATATCGAAAATTCGTTATTTAGTGAATGAGAAATTAAGACAAATTTGAGCCGCTTAAAAAACTTGAGGGGGGGTTTGCAAGTGGTGTTGAGGTTGTGGTGTTTTGCTAATAGAACTGCTCACAGATCTCTAATATATGCTCACAAGTTATATTGCATAGGTCACATATCAAATGTCAAATGTCTTTATGCTTGAATAATAGGCCATAGAACTGATCACAAATTACTGATTTATTTTAGCATGTCACAAATCAATATCAATGTCACAAATCAATATTAATTGGTCACAGATCAGATGTTGCATGTTTTTGTACCTTGATAACGGTCATCGATTTAAGGCCACGGTAGTGATGGTTCGGTTCGGCCCTTAAACCCATGAGCTCGGCTCGAGTTTGTGGCTCGTTTGCTCGTGGGTGAGCCGCGAGCTCGGCTCGGCCCACGAGCTCGTGAGCTCAAGAGCCGAGCCGCGAGCCCGCGAGTTTTTTGAATTTTAATTTTAATTTTTTTTTACTTTTTCATGTTTTTTTCTTTAATTTTTTACAAGCCAACGAGCGGCTCGCTGCTTGTGTTTTCACGAGCCGCTCGACATGTTTGCCATCTCCAAGGCCACGTGTCATAGTTTATCTATTACAAGTCACATGTAATAGTTAATATGTCACAAATCATATTACATAGATAATATATCAATGTCCACAGGTTACATTTCAAATAAAACTTATCACATGTCATTAGATCAATATTACATGTAACGATTTAAAGGTTTCCAGTCACATGTAATTGTGCATAGGTAACAAATCACAAATCCAAGAGAATTGAACACAAATTATTGGATCAATATCACAGATAACAGTTTACAAGACACAAGTCACATATCATAGTACATAGATCACATATCCATATCAACAGGTTACATATCAAAGAGAACTGATCATTGGATCAATATTACAAGTAACTATGGATTTTGTGATTTTCGTCATAACAACTCAAAATTTACAGGCCAATGGATTTTTTCAATTTCCGTCACAATAATTCACGATTGAAACTTCAACATTGTTTCATAAATTCGAAAATAGGAAGATACAACAATAATACATTGTTAGTAGTCATCAATTGTGACTTCGAAACCCTTAGTTATACTTCGGAATGATCACCATTCTCAATTTGCTATTATCACCTCAATTTTGTGATCGTTGTCTATGATATATACTTCAAATAAATTAATATTATATGTAAATTCAAAATTTTTCCTTTTTTTTTAATAACCACATATTTTTCAAATTAAAGAATACATATAACAGGTGAGAAATGCATTTTTTTAGAATTGAGCCCAAACATAAGATTCATGTGCCAATGTGTCAAAATCAATGAAGGGACACCTGGGTACGTTCCTATTAGCCAAGTTTAGCAAAGTACAAGAAGACTCCAATCAATTCCAGTTACCAAATTAAGGCAGACATAAAGTGCATGTTTCACCAAGCTTTAAAATTTACTTAAAAGTTTTAATTGTTTAAGAGGGTAAAAGTTGAAATAGGTAAATTATTTATCACCAGTAACTGCAAGAAAGGTTATAATTCGAAAGGAAATGGAACTCTCCCATTTCTTGGCCCTTGACAAGAATTTCTTTGAGTATAGAATCACAAGTAATGACGCCAAGTCGATATTTGTTTGTGAAAAAATAATTCAAAATAATCCTATTTCTATATATCCACATTTAGAACAAGTAGATAGACTATGGAGGTGGAAGGGATGGAATATTTGGTGATGTCCCTGGATATGAAGCAAAGCACATATTGAGGGCCGATGGATTGGAAACTTCCGGTGAAGAATTAGGAGCCGAGAAAAAAGAAGTGGTAGCCGGTAATGAGAATCCTGATGATGCTGCAGCCGAGACCAGTGCCATTTGGGCAGAGACTACTCGACCATGAACTTGCCACGTCCATTCTGGTCGTCCTTGTGAAGAAATTACTTCCTGTTCCTGCCAAACTATCCATAAGCTAAGCTGTCCAACGACTTAAAAACATGAAGAATTGCAACAAAATGGGGACTTTAAGCGTTAATATGTTCACTTTAATCGTTTTTCTTCCAGTGCTTAATTACAATAAAGTTCTGTTTTCTCTCAAATTCAATGTTCCAAAATGACTTCCTTAAATCTTATTGGAACAAAGCAAACCAACTTTGAGGAATGTTGGAGCATGTTGGATTATCAGAGGACGAAAAAGGAAGGTAAGAGTGTCTAGATGAAATAACCACAGACGAACAAAATAAATTTACCTTGTACTTGGGAATAAAATCAGGATTTAGACAAGGCCACAAGACAGAATATTCTGATGTTAATGGATTATCGCTATCCACTCTTGTACCAGAATTTTCAGTCTGTATCTGCAAACAATGAAAAATACTGAAGAAATGAGAAAGATGATGCATAATTGCCCTTTTTTTTTTTTTTTGGGTGCTAAATTATATAGAAACGTTTTATGCGCATAATTTTAATCAACCAGTTTATACCTTCAACTGCCCCGTGTTTTGCACATAACAAGGTGGCAACTGAAAAGAGAACAAACTTCCATTCTCCTTGAGAGGAGAAGAGGTTGAGATCCCCAAGTTCAGATCAAGATCATGTGAGCTACCTGCTAGATTGCATCAAGAAACTCATTCTCTACATATCAAACTCGTAAAACTAAACTCAACATAAAGAAAAACCCATATTAAACTGTAGAAGAAACAAATAATCAAAACACGACCTTCATTATGTGGCTTCGATATCATTTTGCCATCATATGTATGGGGATTGAAGTTGGTGACATCCATTCTGTCACCTTTAATGGCAGCCTTGTCGTAAGCCCTAATTTGCAGAAACATCAAAAGGTATATATGAGTAACTGAGTTGGACGACTCCGTAGTGAAGCGGACATATTTAGGCTAAGAAATTATATATTTGGGAAGAGGATAATTCGTGATCATTAGGACCTTGCAGCGTCTACTTCACTGTCAAATAGCCCAAGATATGTATACCTGCAGCGCACGCACTGCAATCCCAACTCTGAAAATTTACTTTTTAATCATTTCTTATCTCAATTACCAGGCCTTTTTACAGACGAATTCTAACTTTACTTGCACCAAGTTGCATATGCAGTTCTACAACACAGAGATTATTTTCAGTATATTCATTAGTTACCTTTCACCAAGAAACTGCCCCCTTGGGGCATCCCAACTACCAATTTTTTGCAGATTCACTCCTCTGTACTTGGAACTCCCTCTTGAGAAAACAGTGCTTTGGCGGCGTAATGTCTGTACAAATTCCTCCTTACTCAGATTCTTGATCTACATTCATAAAAAGCGATATGAATGCCATTTTGTTTCAATTACTTGACTCCATTGTAAAACTCTGGCAAGTTTACAAAATTATACAAAAAAATAAAACTTAAAAACAATATTTTCTAACCTGTTTCATATCCTCCTCATAATCAGCAAGGTTAAAATTAATATCAGCACCAACACCCCGAAACTTGATTGCAGCTCTATCATATGCTCTAATACAATAACGTACAAAGCTAAACTTATCAAGAATTTTATACAATCAAAACGGCTTAAAGTTGATACAAAATATAATAATTTTGAAGAATTATCAATATATATACTTAGATGAATAATCTTGTGACAGAAAAGAACTGGATCATTTACCTAGCAGCAGTGAGATCAGTATCAAAGCCACCTAATACAAGGCCAACTCATCAATATTCACAAAAAACTGAAAGATCGAAATTAAGAGGATTCAAATTACATGATAAGGAAATTCATACCCAAATACACTTGTTTTCCACAGTCCCTGCAACAGAAATATCAAATAATGAATTAAATTTCAACGGTAAAACTAATTTCAAACATGTGGAGTCTGTTTTTTTTTTTTTTTTTTTTTTTCTCTCAGGATTAAACATTAAATCAATGACAACTGAAAATTACCATATATGGGATTCCCATCTGCCAGTTCTTTTATAGAAGGTGACGCCTCTGTACTGTGAGCTCTTAGATTTCGGCCCTCTTCTACTCTTCCTCGCTTTCACTTGCTGTACCTCCTCTTGCTGATGTTGTACTACCATTTCGGGCCGGGCTTGTTGACTACTATCAGGATTAAACGAGAGATCCAACGAAATATTACTACGACTTCCGGTGTTTACCTCATTGAGTTGACTCGTCGGGAACAGCTCCCGAGTCACCATCTCCGTTTTAGTCAAAGTTAAACACCGATCATGATCCTTCTCATATGGGTCATTTCCACTGAGGATGCCGAAATTGAATGCTACAGAAGAAGTTTCCACGGTGCCGGAGGATTCGCGTGTGAAGCACGTATCTTCGTTGCTAGCGGTGTCCTCCGAATTCACCACTAACGAATTCGACGTCACCGGAAATTCTTGTTCATAACCTTCCCCAAACTTTTTCTCCTTATCATTGCTATTTAGGGTCAGATTGAGATCAAACATCTCTATATCTGAATATGTATGGACGTTTATGTATTGTACTTTTTATATCGAGAAATGGTGGCTGGGATTGGTTTGTACTCAACCACAGATTGGTGGGTCAGTTTTAAAATTGGAGAAAAGCTGAAAGGATCTTGAATTCTCGAGTTTAAAGGAAATATACACACACCATATATATATATAACAGAGAAAAGCTCAGTTTCCTGTTCAATTTACATTGACAGAGGCAGAAAGAGAGAAATTGTAATGTAGAAATGCATTGTGAAGAGGAATCATATACCATTAACAACTGTACAAGGCCTTTGGGTACCCACACCTGACACCACACACAAAGTGTGTGTGTGTGTGAGAGAGGGTAGAAGAAAGTAGAAAGAGGAGATAGGTGGGACGTGTAAAGGAACATTTTTGAGTCCCTATTTGTAACAGTACTCAAACATCGACAACCGAAGAAGAAGTCGGTTCCCGGTTTTATATTTATTTATTTTTAACTAAAAATTGTATAGAGTTGTCAATTCTTAATCGATTCATCATATGTTTGAATCCTATTAGGGGAGCTTTAAGAGTAAGTAATATATTTTTTGTCTTTGTTTCATCTCATTATATCGCAATCTTTTCTATAATATTTAAAAATGAGGGTTCATACTTCGGTGTAGCTCTAGAATAATCCTTTATTTATAGCCTTGAGACTATTTACAACTAGTCAATTAAATTTTTTTAGATGTATTAACACTGCATCAATTTGAGTATGGGCGTGTGCGATTCAATTTGATTATGTTACAAAGAAAACCGAATCAAATGAAAATTTAATAATAACCTTATAGTCAGTGTTCTAAAAAGTGTAAAGAGTAACAAACCGTGGAGGTCGAGGTTCGGCCTTGGCATTAAAAAGTGTAAAATAATGTTTTCTTAGTTTAATATTATTTTAAATTTTTAAATCAATCTAAATATTATTTAATAATTAAAGGAAAAAAGAAAGAGCATACAGAGCGTTCAAAGTCTTAAAAAATGTTAAAAAGCGTAAAAAAAAACCAGCGGAGCGAGGCCTTTTGCTCCTACTTCGTGCATAGGTGGTACCTAGGCACGTTTAGACGCCACTTTTTAGAACACGGCTTATAATTGAATAATTGGTACCATCTATAATTATGGAACTGAAGAATGTCTAAATTGAATAATTTCCTTTTGGTTTTCTTTGATTAGGTCCATAATCAAAATTCTCAAATTATTAATGCAAATTACGTTACAAAGTTTTACCACCAAAAATTAATTTCCACATTCAAAATCAAAATAATAAGCACAAGTTTCATTTTTACAGAAAATATTGTCTAATAAAATTCTTCCAACGCTTTAACAAATAAACACAATCCAAGTTTATAAACAAAAATGAAAAATTGCATCTTCATATATATATATATATATATATAAGATATGTCTAATCTAATCTAATAAAAAGCTTTGAAGTTGAAGGGTGGTGTAAAAAAGAAGGGAGACGTTATACGTACATAAGAATGTCATCCCAACGTATGCAAGTATCATTTTTCATTGAAACGGAAAAAGTTATATATGAAAACTTGGAAATTTGTTAAATTGAAAATTGGTATAAAGTTATAGCCTTAACTTAAAATCAAAAATTTACTTTAAGCTGCGAAAATTTCATATATTAAGATTTTTCTAAAGTTTTCATTCATCGAACAATATTTATTTATTAGATTCTATAATGTTGCAACAAAAATCAAATGTTGTAAATTTGGCAAGTTATCCAATTGGTATCAAGAGGACGGATGTCCTCCCAAAATAAACAATATGAAAAATAAAAGAAGCTCGGGTCATTACAATATGACACCTTAACTCAATCAAATATATAATCATTATAAATAGATAAATTATGGCAACATGCTAAATTTGGTTAAATTTATTTACGTATAAAATTTACTTATAGATAAATAGATAATTTTTCAATCAAAGTTAGAACAAAGAAAGTTTCTTATTTCATAATAATGTAGAAATTACTTTTAAGAAAAGATAAAAAAAAAAAGTAACTTATCCAAAAAAAGTAAATTAACTTCAAAGTATATAATTAAGTTTCAAAATAAATAGTTGTATTAATAAAAAATTTAAAATAATTAAATTACTTATTTTGATATAAATATAATAATTAGTTAAAAACTTAAAATTAAGAAATGGGTAAGTTATTCAAATAAACTTGTAGATTAAAAAAAAAAAATTACTCATAAGTATACAAGCAAGTTTTAAAATTAATAACTTTTTGTTAAAACTAGTTAAAAATAAGTAAATTACATATTTTAACAAATGCAAGAGTTACTTTTAAAAAGTATTTTTTAACAATAAGTAAAAATAGTGAGCTATCCAAATATCTTTTTAAGATGAAATATCTTTTTTTACACAACATAGTCATATATGTTCTAATTCTCAAAATTTAAATGTTCTTTTAATATGTGTAACATCAAATATCATATTGTTACGCCTTGAAAAAATAGGACCCACGCATAGGCCCAATTAGCCTATGTGGCGGACAGCCCGGGGGCCCACGCCTCATACGTTGGCATAGGACGACCCAGCTATACGCAGGCGAACAGCTTCAAGTGTGAACGACCCGTTTCCCCCTAGATAGAAAAGTTAGACCGACCTCGTTACACGCAAACTCCATTACAAGAGTCAACCCAAGACGAGGCGGGGACGAGATCTTGAACATATCTCACGCCATGTGAGTTGACAAGATACTCATTGCCACTGCCGCCGCCACCATCCTATTTGATCAAGTCTAAAGTTCAGGCTAGACTTTATGGATACAAAAGTGGTCTTAGCATTTAAAACTATGATTGATTGATATATATGACAAGAAGGGGGAGTCGTTTGGATGAGGCCATATGCACTATCATCCAGTGGATCCTATTCATTTTGTCCAACTATAAAAGCTCACACTTAATGTCATTCAAAGTTAATGCAAGTTTAGACTCTCAAAGATATATTCTTGCCACACAATTTTAATTTTCCACCCCAAAGCTGACGCCCATCTTTACATTGGAGACTCACGTTTAAAGCTCTCCGACACTCAAAGCTACTTTACCAACTGACTTAATCGTCGGAATGCATGCAGTCGACTTCACACCTCCCGAAGAAGGCCACGTGTGACTAACAATTTGAGCAAGTGTGCATGAATCCAGCTTGCGTGGACGTGAAAGGCCTTAGGATCTGTTGGTCACATCATTGGTACATTTTTTATGGTTAACAAATTGGCACCGTCTGTGGGAAACTCGACACTATAACCATGAACATCCTTGTGGTAAAAGTCATCTGAAGTAAAGCCTTAAAAAAATGTTTGATTCTTGAAGAAAGAACCACTACAAAGAGAAAACACCCAAAACACCTATCTTTAGCTCGAAGCCCAATGCACGCTATGAGTTATAGCCACTACAGATCGCAAGGTAGAAGTAGACAATAGGAGGCTTCTAAAAAAGAGGTCTTCCGAACAAATGTGAATGTGAGTCGCCCCACCACCAACACAGGTGAGACCGTACCATAATACGTTTGGTTAGGAAAATAGGGGAGATGGTTGCAAATATGAGAAACATGGCCCAACAGAATGCTATCATTCAACAACTACTCATGGAAATGCATCAACAGGCAGGGCACCAAGTACCTTAGCAGGGAGTGTTGCCCCAAGAAGGCGAGGAGAATGACATAGAAGCCTACCCCAAATGAACAGGAGGGAGATCAGCTCGGTAGAGAGAGATGTGGAGAAGGACACTTCCACCAATTATGCTACTAGCTGACTCGGTGATAACATACAACAGGAGGAAATTTTCCCTCCAGAATATGCTCAAGAACGTGAACCACAAAGATCTAACAGTGTGTCCGATCGAATTGGACCATCGCGACTGCCTCATTATCTAGCAAAGGAAGACGAATCTGACGGCCAATGTAGATCCTTTGAGTTAGAAGATCATGATGAAAGCTTGCCCTTCTCCCAAGAGTTGAGAAGCGCCCTAGTTCCCAACTATTTTATGCCTTCCAAGATACCCAAATATGAAGAAAATGGTGATCCGACGAAGTACCTCAATAATTACAAGACCCACATGTCTTTGCGAGGGGCTTTGCAAGCGCTAAAGTGCAGAGTTTTCCATCTCACTTTAACTGGGGTCATAGAAATATGGTACAACTGTATCCCAGCCGATAGCATTAGGAGATGGTCAGACCTCAAAAAAGCTTTTTTGAACCAATACTTGTCCAGCAAAGAAGGGAAAGCCCCCATCCAAAAGTTGTAGGACATGAGGTGAAACTTTGGAAAGCTACTTGGCCCACTTCACGGATGAGATGACTTATTGTGAGAAAATTACCGGTAGAGAGGCCATTACCCTCTACAAGTAGGCCAACATGAACACCCTATTTTGGAAAGATGTTCGAAACAAGAACCCTACCTCTTATTATGCCTTAGTAGAAATGATGAGAATTAAGACTGTCAACGAGGAGCTGATTGATCACCGCAATCGAACTTCACTGTGACTCCCACCACCTTAGAGACAGTGGTAAAGTCTTGTATCATACTGGTAGACCAGCAATGGACCCAAGTAGGGCATACAATCGTCCCCACCTCAGGCCAAATGTTGGCCACGCCACGTTAAATGCAGTGCTATTTTTAGTATATGAAGAGGTCAGAACTGAAATTCAAAGGCAGTTGAATCAATCTAGGGGAAGAGGTAGGGAAGGGACAAGTAATATTGCACCTATTTTCGAACCAACAGCCACAACACAGAGAACTACATATCAAGGACATATCAAGAAGAACCAACAAGCCCCCGTGTTGACAGAAGAAATGCCCATCAGGCACAAAGGAACGTGCCTCGGCCTAGGCATAAGAGGGAACCTAGGCGTAATGAGACAATGTCGCAGAAATGAGTTGCCTCTAGGGATGTAAGCGGTTTGGTTTTACCGATTTTTGACAAATTTTCAAACCAAACCGTTTAAATCGGTTTGAGAAAAACTTAAACCTAAACCAAACTATTTTTAACGGTTTGAAAAAAAGTCAAACCTAAATCTAACGGTTTGGTCCGGTTTCGCCGTATATTTCTTTTCTGTCTACTTTTATGATATTAATTCATTGAATTCAATATATATTTATATTTTATTAGCAATAAATCTAAAAAAACTAAATATATATACTATAAATTTAAATATCAACTAAATCAAAGTGAAATCACAATAAACTAAAATATAGTTTTTTGTTTGTCATTTTAGGCTATGACGTTACGATAACGTTACAATATAAGTCTACTAGACTAATTATAAGGTCCAAAAAATATAATGATACTCAACAAGACCTCGTGATCATCATATCTGAAAAACAAAACTACTGATTAGACAGAGAGAATAACCAACAATAATAATAAATCAATTGTTTATAATATCTAAACATAACGATTACACAAGCTTAGGCCCTATTCGGTAGAGATTAAAATCAGATTAATATTGAAAAATTAACTGTTATTGTTGACTTTTATTAGACGAGTGAGACCCAATAACGGCTATATTTTCAATTTTAATTGGATTTTAATCTCTACCGAATTGGGCCTTACCGTTATATATTGTTATGAATTCAATTTCTCACATATACTCAAACATCAATTGTTGTCACACATGATTCATAATCTCCATTGTAAACAAATGCATTCATTACACCATCATAGTATTGGATACTAGATAGATAAGAGAATATTTAAAAATATGGTAATAGAAAATATAAACCACCGGCCACAACTTTCATTGAATCATCAAATACTTTCACTCCATCTAAATATTGTCTAGCACTATAGGTTTATTCTTAATTTGCAACTAATTCTTTCCGCATATACAAGTATCAACCATCCTTGCACATAATAAACTCCTAAAGGAATCAAGTATCCGACCTCTAGCTGAGAATGCAGACTCAGAAGCAACTGTGAAAATTTAAATTCTGAAGAGGAAAATAGTTTTTTATAGATTAGGTTAGTCTTGAGATTATTAGATATAAATTAGGATTACTTGGTAATAATAATATATATGTAATAGAAAGTTATAAATTGAAAAAAATACACACAAATGACAAAACTATTGAATTTTACATATTTGGATGTATTTTCAAAAAAAAATTATTTTTTTATTTTTATATATTTTTTCGCTAGTCCGGTTTGGTTTTAAACCGCAATTAAAATTCTCAAACTTAAACCAAACTGTTTTTGATCAGTTTGGTTTGGTTCAAAACCATTTCGTTGACGGGTCCACGAGGCGCCAAATCGACGGTTTCTAAAATGCAGTTTCGGTTTGACAGTTTTTGCTTACAGCCCTAGACTCGCTTCGATGGGAGCGCGATGAGGAAAGAAATAGGCCAAGAGGTGGACAGAGGCCCAAGAGAGAACCCCCACCCAATGCAAATAATGTCCATATACGAGAATTTAACACCATTATTGGTGGACCACATGTAAGAGGGGAGTCTAGAAATGCTCAAAGAAATTTCATATGGGAAGCAAAAGATTCTCCAATTACGAACTACTTAGTTAATAGCACCGCTCATGGAGCTGAAAACATCATACCAATAACCTTTTCACAAAAAGACACCATTGGGGTTTATTATCTCCCTTGCGACGCTTTGGTTGTACGATCTATCGTAGCCAGAAATGGGCTCAAGCTCATATTGGTAGGCAATGGAAGTTCAATTAATATCCTACTTGGAACTGCCTTTGACAAAATGATGGTAGATCATGAGCTCAACCCCATGATCGTCCCCTTATATGGTTTCACCGGTGACAACATCGTTCCTAAGGGAGGATCATACTAGTGGTGAAAATGGGAGAACCCCCACTTACGGCTCAACACTTCATGGAATTCCTCATTATAGATTATCGATTTGTCTACCACGAAGTGTTGGGTCAACCAACATTGAAAGAACTTGGAGTATTTACGTCCATACACCACCCGTGTATGAAATTTTTCATTGAAAGAGGAATTGCTACAATACGAGGAGACCAAATGGGCTTAAGGGAATGCTACCTTAGTTCCCTGAGAAAATTTGAGCCCCACTGTAAATATGGTTCTGGTGGACGCTGAAATGATGTAACCCCTGAACAATGGGGAGATGTCAACATGATAGATACCCCAGAAGAAAGGGTCATTAATGTGGATTTAGACCTTAGGGTCACCGAATCAAACTCGCAGGCGACCTTGGTGGAGGAACCTGAATCTTTCTTGGTAGATCCAAATGACCCTACTAAGGTCCTGCAAATAGGGAATAAGCTTGAATTAAAAGAAAAGGCGAGACTTAAAAGCTTCCTGCTCAGCAACTTAGACATTTTTGCCTGGAAGCATGAAGATGGTGGGCATAGACCCCAATGTTAGCTGCCATCATCTTAAAATTGATCCCAAGTTCATCCCTCATAGACAAAAAAAGGATAGCTTAAACCCGGAGAAATATGGGGCCCTGAAAAAAGAAGTACAAAGACTCGTATCCAACGAGTTCGTCAATGATGTAGTATACCCAAGATGGATCTCTAAACTAGTCTTAGTAAAGAACCCTAATGGCAAATGGAGAGTTTGCATAGATTTTTCCAACCTCAACCCAACATGCACAAAAGATAATTTTTTGCTCTCAAGGATCGAAGAGTTAGTCGACTCCACTGCTGGTCATGAACTCTTGAGCTTCATTGATACATATTTAGGGTATAATCAAGTCCCCATGTATCCAGCTAATGAGGAGAACACCTCATTCATCCCTAATAGAGGTCTTTATTGTTACAAAGTGATGCATTTTGCTTTGAAGAATGCTGAGGCTACTTATCAGCGTCTCGTTAACAAGATATTTATTGATCTCATAGGCAAAACGATGGAAGCGTATGTTGACAACATGCTAGTGAAAAGCCTCAAGATTGCGAACCACGTCGAACACCTAAAAGCCATCTTTAAAATCTTAAGGAAGTACAGAATGAAGCCGAACCCTTTGAAACATGCTTTTGGTGTTGCTTTAGGGAAATTCGTGGGTTACATGATCAACCAACGAGGTATTGAAGCAAACCTTGAAAAAAATTAAAGCCCCGATGGATATTAAATCCCCCATCAATACCAAGGAAGTACAGTGCTTGATAGGTCATCCAACAGTGCTGAACCGCTTCATCTCCAAGGCAACCGATAGGTGTCTCCCGTTCTTTAAAGTTCTGAAGGGAGTGAAAAGGTTCAGGTGGAACGAGGAGTGTAAAGAGGCTTTCCAAGAGTTGAAAAAGAACTTAGGGCAAGCCCCCATTTTCTCAAAGCCTAAAGAGGGAAAAGCGCTACTTTTATATTTGGCTATAAGTGCAAAAAGCTGTGAGTTCAGTGCTAGTAAGGGAAGAAAACGACATGTAACTACCCGTTTGCTACGTGAGCAAGGCCCTGCTACCAGCTAAATCACATTATACATATATGGAAAAATTGCTTTATCCCTTATGATAACCTCTAGAAAGCTGATGTCCTACTTTCAGGCCCACGGTATACACGTATTGATGAGCCTTCCCTTCAAATAAGTGCTTCAAAAATCGGATGCTTCAGAATGACTAATGGAATGGGCCGTGGAGTTAAGCGAATTCGACATCTTGTATCAACCAAAAACTCAATGAAGGGACATGCAATAGCAGACTTCGTAGCGGAATTTACTGAGGCAATGGACATCAATGTGACAATGGAACCGGTAGACCACCAAGCTTGGAAGTTGTTTGTTGACAGGTCTTCTGGAGAAACTGGCTCTGGGGCTGGTATATTGTTGGAGAGTCCATAAAGCCACAAGTACAATTGTGCGGTGATGTTTGGTTTCAAGCCCTCCAACAACGCATCTGAGTCCGAGGCTCTTTTAGCATGCCTTAGACTGTCCAAAGAAATGCAGGTCAAGAACCAATCAATTTGTAGCGACTCACAGCTAGTGGTAAGTCAGGTCAACGGCAGCTTTGCAGCCAAAGATAAAAGCATGGTAGCTTTGTGTAGATGTTAGAGGCCTTGGAATCTAATGGCCACATCATTGGTACATTTTTGGGGTCAATAGAATGATAAGAGAAACACTCTAATTCACTTTAATACAATCCTCTAAACCTAATTTTCTAATACACAAGAACGATCTTTTGCTAGGTTATGATCCCTAAAGATAAGAAAATAAAACCAATATAGTCAAAGTAGAGAGAAATGTGTCGGAAATTAATGTCGTGAGAGTGTGGCTAAATCAATTATTTAAGATGACATATCAATAATTTAATATTTTTCTAATGAAAGTTTCTAAATTTGATGCAATAGTTGATATCTTCGATGTTAAGCATCAACACATAAGATGTAGTTTTGAAATAACAATAACAAAGGTTAACGTAGCCTAAACAAGAAGTAATTTGTGAACTTACTAAAAATAAGTTTGTTAAGTGTATTGAACTTGTACTTGCTGCATTCAATTAGTCAATGATCATATTATTTGAATAGCTAATTAATTTCAACATATTTATAAGCATGATAGAGAAAGTATGTTTGTGTGTGGGTGGGGTGGGGCGGGTGGGGGGGGGGGCGGAGAGAGAGAGACTTTTCCTCTCTCATAATTACAAGTTTGAAATAAGTCATCTCAAATACGCTTGAAGCTGATGCATTTAATCTACTGTTCAAATTAGTTCATTTAACATTCTTTTGGATACACTATTTATAAATAGTTTATAAATTCGATCAAAATCAAATATTAATTATAATTATAATTATACATTTACATTTACGTTTATAGTTACTATTCATTATTATCTACATATTTAGGATAGTTTATAAATTTGATTAAAGTCAAATATTAATTACAATTATACATTTTATAGTTACTATTCATTATTACCTACATATTTAGAAGGACTCACTACCATTCTTTTTAAACCATTTATAAATCTTTACAGACAGAGGCTTAAATAGGTATAAGTTTATTAGGTAGATACTAGAAGCCATAGGCTAGAGTCCAAATTCAAGTCATTATTAATAAACTTTACTAAATTTAATTTTTTTTACAGCTAATTTGACTCTTTCATTTTTTCAACCATAAATGTTTTAAGGAAAATCACATACCCAAAGGGCGTTTATTAGAGGTAATATCAAGCATTTAGACAACGACTAGCAGTAGTAGCGAATTCAGCACCCGAAGAGTACCAACGGTCATGAGTGTTGGATCCGCCATAATTTTTTTCTGAGAATAGATAAAATATTTAGGTTATATATCTGGTAATTCATTTTGTTTTCAAATATCTTATATAGCTTAGTTGGTTGGAGCATTTAGAATTCCTGGGATCGAATTTCTTCTATACCAATTTATTGTTCAATTTTTCTAGTTCAATTTTTTTTTATCAAAACAAATGCAATAGAAAAGGAATTTGAACATGTGAGTAGGGATGGCAAAAAAAACTCGTTTAACCCAAATGGGGCGAAGATTACTCGTCTAACCGGGTAAACAGTGCGAGGAAGGGACGATGGCCATTGCCCCAAAGCGAGTATGGGATGGGTACGAGAAACATAGACCCCGTCCCATTTAAAGTTAATTTTAAATTTAAGTTTTTTATCAAATAAAAATAATAGATTTATTATCATTTTTAAACAGAACATAAATTGTTTTTAATAAATTTGTAAAAAAGTAATAATACTTACTAACTAAAGACGTAAAAAAGTTAAAAGAAAAAAATTAAAAAAAGAAAAAATCAATGGGGTAAGAGACCTGTCCCGCCCCGAACCCGGCCCGTCCTGATTTATCCGGGTATGGAAATTGGGCAATATAACAAAAATACTCGACGAGAAGGGGTGATAATGGCCAACCCGTCACATACCCACCCTGTTGCCATTGTTACATGCGAGCTTTAAAAAAAATATTATTGAAAGCTTGACCATCATGGTATTTGTTCAATTTTGACACCAAATGTAACAAAATTATATATGTTAAGTTTTAGCAGTTTTAATGCAATTGAAAATATTCGAACATATGCTATTCCTTTGAATTATACGAAATCTGGTCACTATGTCATTTAATTAATATTGTTGATACATATAACAAATTTATATATGTTTAGTTTTAACAAAATAAATAGTTATATTTAATTTTTAATATTTTATTGCGCTCGACTGTCAATGGCCACCCATACTCATTTAAAATCTTGGATTAACCATTGACTAGCCGATCTAACACTTTGTCTATTTCTTACCATTTCATATTTTTCCTATTTCGATCTTGATAAATTCGTATGAAAGTGAAATTTTATTTAATCACCCTGTGAACTCCTTTATTCATTGTCGCATTCCATTTCAATGAGTGTGAAGATGAAATGACTGATATTCCAATAACTTATTATATTTCTTAATTTTGAACGCGTGTAATTCAACTTTAGGCTCATGCATCACATTGTCTTAAATACAAGTCAATTCAGTGCCACGCGTCTCCAACTTACTTTATGTATTCCTTAAATCAAATGTTATAATTAATTTTAACCATATAGTTTATGGAATTCACAATTTTTTAACTACACATAATATTTTTTTATAAAAAATCTATTAAAAATTCAATTTTACTTATCACCAAATATGCATTAAATAAAAACTAAAAAAAATTAATTTTATTAAAATATAGAGTCCACAGACACTGAATTACTTCCTTTTGATTTGAGGCGTGTCTTGATATGTGTAAAATTTTCAAAGCAAGGAAAACAGTCAACTATAGGTGTAAGAATTTGGATGTGATTCGAATTCTTTGTAGAAAATAA
This sequence comes from Fraxinus excelsior, assembly GCA_019097785.1. Lineage (NCBI taxonomy): Eukaryota > Viridiplantae > Streptophyta > Magnoliopsida > Lamiales > Oleaceae > Fraxinus > Fraxinus excelsior. The sequence goes on from CM032643.1 coordinate 13,903,268, forward strand.
TTAAGAGTTCTAATTAAAGTGCACGTTAACAAGAATTCTATTTAGAATGTTATTTTTGAATCATATTCAAGTTTACTTGACGAATTCTGGTTAAAGTTCTACTTACAGCCCAATTATGAGTTGGAATTTGTGTTCGATTTGAAGGGAACTTTGGAATGAAGAAAAAGATCTTTGGAAAGTGTTTGGGTCGAAGACAGGGCTGCCTAAACTCTGATAGTTGTACATTAAAATAGCGAGTTGGCGCCGTTGCACCACAATACTTTTTTTCCATTTTGTCTCATATTCCCTTCTTAATGTTTTTCTTGCATTATACTTCAACTACAACTTTGTTATTATGGTTGGGACGTCCTTATTCGTTCTTTATACATAGTTGACTATTTGTTATGATTTAGTAAGAAATTAGAAACATTGTAAATACAAAATCTTTGTATTATTTTTCAGTATTATAATAAAATTTTCCTTCTTTGCAAATTATTTTATTATTGTATTCTTGTGATCAATTACTTCGTATTATGGCTATAATATCTTATTTTCTCCAATAATTTGTTATTGGATTAATCCGATATTATCTTCGTTTTTCACAACAATATGATTTATGTAGGATCGGGCCACTCATCTTGTAAATAATTAAAATCAGATTTTTAATAAATTTTAATAAAAATGATAAAGTAAGTGGTTAAAAAATTGTAGATTCTATCAAATATGGGATTGAATTTAATTATTAACTTTAATTTAAATTAAAATCTAGAATTTATTCCTACCAAACAGGGACTAAGAACGAATTTAAAACCAACCTTAGTGAAAATAATAACATTTACTTGGACGACAATGCACCACGTTCTTTACCTTAAAAATTAATTTTCTAAAAAAGAGTAATTGTCATAGTTTTCGATTTTGTGGATGAAATTCCAAAAGGTGGATAGATAGCAGATAAAAAATTCCAAAATGGGTTCCATTATCTAAAACGAATTAAAGGAATGTCCACTATTGGCATTTTATTTATTCAACTTTTCTTATTTGACCAAAATCATGGTAAAGTTCGAAGAATATCAACAACGAAATTTAAGCACGCGTGTAAATTATGCTTTTCATGGGAAATATAAAATGATTTTTGAAGCATTTTAAAATATGTTATTATGGTTGATAGTTTCATAGTAATCATGCTAAGAATAAGAGTCACATATATTAATTGATAGTTCGAAACTTATACATGCGGAAGACATTGTTATGTATGAATATTACCAGTCAGATCTTTCTCTCATTGCTCCTCCAAATAATCAACCGTCAATGAAGCAAGCTAATAAATCATATGGAGAGGAGAGAGACCTAGCCATTATATATAGGAAATTATAAAGCCGGCAAAATACCGACTCTAACCCTAATTAGGATTTACATAATCTGACCCACATACTTTAAATTATCACATTATAATAAGGAAAAATTCATATTTAAGGTGTATTCTTTACCTCAATTCAAAAGTAAGGTAAATAATTTGAAAATTTAAAAATCAAATATGGATTTAATTAATTAAAAATATTTATTAAATATTGATAATAAAGCTACAGTTTGTGATTAATGGTCACATATTCATAATTATAAGTTACATATTTATTTACTGATCACATATCGTCAAATTAATTGGTCACGGGTTATTTCGTGGTCACAGATAAAAATTTTTGTAGGTCACATATCATTCAAATTACAGGTCACATTTTATCTGAGTCACGTAAATTACAGTTTATTGATCACAAATTACTTTTAGTCACAGACACCTAATATTTAGTCACAAATCAGCCAAATGGTTGGTCACAAACGACTAAATAATTGGTCACATACGCCTAAGTTGGTCACAGATACCCCACCCGTCACAACCATCCACCAACAACCACCCAAACCACACCCCAACCACCAACAGATCCGCCCAAACCATAGCCACACACCACCAACGGATCCGCAATGCACATCCACAGATCTGCAACAATCACCAATAGATCCGCAACGCACGCCCAAACCACCTCACCACACGCCCATACAGATCTGCACCGACACCGCCACCGTCACAAAGCTCTATGCGGACAGCAGCAGCGTCACGACGCCGTTGCTGTGCGAACGTCAATAAAAAAAACCAAATCAGCATACAATGTAATTAGAGAGAGAGAAAAAAAAAAGATATGGCCAAGGAGTTTCAACATAATTTTTTTAATGGAAAATGTTTCTTCATATTTATTTTTCCAGAGTCTGGTTGATGCAATGAAAATACTTTCCTGCTAATGGTAGTGGATGGAAATTTCCAGAAAGCATTTTTGTCAAAATGAAAGAGAATTGTTGATAAGCATCTTCTGGCTTGTTACCTTATAGCAGCATTGACTCCAATAAACAACGTGCTTTCCCACCCATCAATGTTCGTGCTGAAAGATTAAACCAGAAGAAAAGAGGGGTATGGGGGAGGGAGAATGGAGGCGTGAGAGAGAGGGTGGGGGAAGGGAGTTGATAGATAAATTAGGTTATGAATTAAGGTTTTAATATAATACTTGATTTTTGAATAAATAAATTTTGGACCTAATTTTTAAAAATTAATCTTCAAACACCTGATTTTTTATAATTTCCCCTTATAATAATAGAGCATGTAGGTGTACAACAGTCCAAGTGATCACTTACATATTGGGCTTAATCATAATATTATTGCAAATCATACATCTAATCCGTAAAAATCATAATCAAATGGAAACCAGAATAATTATAACTAATATTGATTAACCATATCCAGTACTACTAAGCTTAAAATGAGTTTACTCTTTTCAAATTTCCTTCAGCAAACCATATTTTGTTATTCGATTAAGACTGAAAATGGGAAGCTGTTTTATTTGACACGCCGTAACTTCAATAGATGAAACTGATGAAATGAAGATACACAAAAGAACTTTCTAATAGATAGTTTTTCGAATACTTGATCATATGAAATTCGGCTCTACTCGTGTGACAAATCTAATACTTGATCATATGAAAAAGGCGTAACCAAGGTTCAGATAAATTTTACCACTTATGCCTTTTTCGTGAAAATTTAAGATTACACTTCTAACGTTTATAGTAAATTAGAGTGATATTAACTTATCTTGTGGGCCAATATAAGACATAAAATGCCAACCTTCGATCATTTTCATATTATCTTCAAAGAAGCACACAACTCTGGAAAAATCACCACACAAAAATTGTGCACATACATTTAGCATGAAATAATCTTGTATTTTTGTCAACACACTATCAATCTGATAGATTTAAATTCCAATCTTCACCAACCAAGGCCTACTTTTTCTATATATTAATTGACGGTTCAGATTCATGAGGAAAAAAGATAGAGAAAATTGTGTTCATGGTATTAATGAAAATTATTTTATGAATGAGAATTTCTTGAATTTAGTGATGTCAAAATGGGTTGGGCGTTAGCTCCGTTTGGGTCATTTGTGAGTTTGTTGCTATAAATTATACAATTCGATGACCCGTGAAAATAAAAATACACGTTATAGCTTTTTAATCGAAAAATATTGTTGTGACAATGAAGTTATTTTTGTAGTTTGTAGCGGACAATAGATTACGAAAATTGTAACAAAGAAATTGAAATTTAATGACATAATTGAGACATTAAATTTTAATAAGTAAATGAAAATGCTTGCTTAAAGTTCAGTGACCAGGGATGAAATTTACCCTAATAATTTGCATGTGATTCACGGAGTAATAAAGTTGGGGACATGTATTTATTTATATAGACCCCACGTCCTCTTTAAAAATAAATTTTGGATACCTTATTAATATACAATAATAAGAAATTGTAATCCCTAATTCTATTCTTTAAGAAGAATTGAGAGGACCTCTCTGTAGGACTGTACAAACGTTCTTGAACCGAATCTAAATAATTTTTAAAATTTTTTATATTGAATTAATTAAATTATTTTAATTTTTTTTGAACATATGTAAATTGCTTGAAACAAATGAATTATTGATATTGATCATCAATATTTTAGTATTAATATCTACTTTTTGGTATTTGTATATATTAAATTAATTTTATTGAACAACTTGTTATTTATATATTTTTAAATTGGGCTACGTTAATTTGTAATAATTACGAATGAAAATATTATTAGTTATATTTATGTAGTGTTGTTATAAATGTTAAAAAAATTAATTATGGTACGGAACGGAATGGAACCCGAACGGTTCCATAATTATATTTGGACCCGACGGTTCCATTTATTAAATACTTGAAAATTTTGGATCGATTCGATTCTGAAGAGAATCGAACCGGACCGGACCATATCCAACCCTGCCTCTCTGAATAGTTAAGGCCAAACGTAAATAGGACACTGTCACATACATCAAAGGCAATATATTCAATTTTGGCCTTTTTTTTATTACTTTTAACTAATGTGTAGTCGTGTGGATAATAGTAAAATATATTTATTTTTTCTTTAGAAAATGAGATAATTCGTTGGAAGTTGAAATGTAAAAATTGAGGTGGGTTTCAAATATTTATTGCTGAATAATTGACGATGTTTAAATGAATTAATAACTTGATGAAGGATAGATAGTTATAGTTGAGGATTTCTTTAAATAGTATAATTAATTCACAAGGATACTTTTACACTATTTCAAACTATACACTTGTGCCAATGGAGATAATAAAACCATGTCGCGGAAGCCACTCATGAAAAATAACCCGTATCGAGGTATTTTGTATTAAAACTTAACCAATAAAATATATCCCTTTGTAAATACAAAAGGTTTAGAAATGAAAGCTTTTATTTGTCAATGGGTCCATAACTTATTGGTTGTCATCTAACGCAACATCATTTGTCCCATCATATCAACTTGTGCCAACCTCTTTAATACTATCGATGCCTGAAATACGATGTACTTGTGTATTATTGCAAATTCAAGTATACATGGCACGTTTAGGAATTCATGACAAGTCCAGGTCTACAAGACAGGTCCAACGGTGCAAGACAAGTCGGCATGCAGAACAAGTTCAGTAATGTAGGAAAAGTTCAGGAGTGCACGACAAATTCAGGAATGCACGACAAGTTTAGGAATGCATTACAAGTTAGGAACGTGTGACAAGCTCATGAGTGAGCTCCCTACGATTCTCAGGTCATACCCCGAGCACTCGTTAACCAACGATAGTTAACAACCAAGATATCACTAGTGCCTCGTACGACAAGGTGGGTGGCAATAACAACTCAACATCAATCTTAAGTCCGATTGATCTTTATCAAAACTTCAGAAATCAAGCGTATTGTTCATTTATCTTTCACCTCGAAATCATAAGACTGCTCTCAACACCATGCAATACCAAGATTAATATGGTCATAAAAAGTCAACGTCGACCCCATGCCTTTGGTGATCCTTACTAAGATTTCATGACAAAATCATTAATTGTCTTCGTCGCTTTCGATATCATGGTGAGGGTGAGCGGGATTGGATGTGTGAGTTGGCAATAACGACGTTTGAGAGATTGTTCTATCTAAGTATATAGAAGCCAGTATCACGTTGAATTCATTCTGACAGTGGAACTGATCATACATAAAATTATGCAGTCGATTCATTTCCAATTGTGGCCGAACCTCTAAGAGTGTGTATGATGCTATTTTGAATTAGCCAACCAACATCTATTGATAAGCCACACTGAATAGCAAAATTCAAGATCGCTTGCTCCTTTGTGACTTCACTCAGATTGCTGCTCGATAAAGTTTAGCCAAGATGAAATGATGTCACACTTTACATTCCAAAAATATACTCGGAGAATTTACAAAAATACAGCTCCCAAGTACTTCAAACATGGTGCCCAGGTGCCAACCAATGCAAAAATTGAAACAGCAGTGTAGTGCCTAGACGTCGACTTGGTGGCGCCGAGAGGCTGCGACTAACTAGAAGAAGTAGAAGATTAACAACATTGCAATGCCTAGGCCCCACCCAACTTTACATCGTGGTGCCTAGGTGCCACCAACCCAGTGTCTAGTCACTGCGCCTATTTGCTAGGGCTTGAAATTCTTAGCTCGTTCAAAGCCCAGAACGACTACAAATTCGAGACAAACATTAAAGAGGCATAAATACATTTGGAGAGGCACTTTTGAGAATGTTACACAACGTGAGAACACAATTTGAGAATTAGGGAGAGAAATCAGCGTAGAAAAACAAAAAATCAAGGGTGGAAACATTGATTTTAAGAAGAAGATTATCTTGGTGCAAGATTCATCAACTTCTTTACATTTTAATTCAAAATTCAGTTATGTACTCAATTATTATTCTTTGTTTTTCTTCATACATTATGAGTAGCTGAACTTTTTTATTAGGGAGAATAATGTAATTTATTTTGACCCTTTAATTCAACGTTCAAGATTCTAGTTCTTTAAATTTCATGTGTTGATTTTATTTATGGATTTTAATGCTTGAATCATTTGACCAATTATTCATTGATTTTGTGAATCTATTACGAGTCAATAGGTGAGTTATAAACTTATACCACATATTAAAGTCCGAGAACTAATACAAAATCGTTGAGATACGTTTTCTAGTTAATGCGGCCATTACATGGATTATTAGAAATTAAATGCATATAACTAAGGTGTATCCTGATTCAAATAGATATATGAAATTGACCAAGTTAAATAAGATTAATTTGGGCTCTAGAGAGGTAAATTGAATATGTTAGAAGAATTCGACCAAGTACCGCATTATGTTATGAATCTTGATTTTAGAACTAAAGGTAATCAATAAATGAAATGGTGTGCCCTAATATCCGTTTCATATTTCAAAACATAGTTAAAATTTTGTTTGCATTAAGATACATTCAAATTGACAAAAACAGTTAGACCAACAATCACCAAACTTATTTGTTTTTCGTCAAATAAAAGTAGAAAGAGTAAACTAGGAATAAATAATAGTTATCATGGGAACGACCATCCGAACTCAAAGGTACATTATATTACTTTATCGATATCCTACACTTGCGATAGGAAAAAAAAACAATAATTTCTTGATGTCGTTGCTAGAGACTTTTTGCATTTAAATCTTAGTTATTTTTTGACTTTTACTTGATTAGTTTATTTTTCTTATTTATCGATAAAAAAATATTCGTTGTATGCTCCGTTCCTAAGGTGATGATCTTGAACCGTTTAACCCGAAAATAATATGTACCTTCAAACGAAAACTTAAAGAAGACTAACAAAAACAGAAACATTAGGTGGCAGAAGAGCAGAATATTTCATTACTACCGATTGGACAAGGAGCTGCTAAAGTAGGGGCACCACTAAATCACCATCGCTGACAAATTGAAATAGGTGAAGAAGATTTTCCAGTGTTAGTGTTCTTGACTTCTAAGGCAGCGCCCGAGCGCTCCAGCATTGTATATCTAGATCTCGAGCAAAATAATTTTCAGATAAGGGCTGATTAGATTAATTTGACTAGCAACAACTTCCAGTTCTACCGATTATCTCATGAAAACCCAAACACACACATCCCAAGATTTCTCCGGAATCGTCAAAACTTTCATACTCCAGTGGTTGAAGAAGATGCAATCAAGCTGCGGTTGTTTCTCTATACATTGAGAGATGTAGTTTTAGAATGGTTGGATGCTGAGCCTCACGGAAGTATCACTACTTGGAAGGACTTGACGAGAAATTTTTGCAATTAATTCTTCCCACATGCAAAAGTAGTAAAAATACGACTAAATTCAAACATTCCAGCAACGTGATAGGGAAAGTTATCATGAAGCTTAGAACAAATTGAAGGAGTTGATGAGAAAGTATCTAGATCATGGAATAAGAAGGGATAATCAGGACAAGATTTCTACGTTAGACTTTCACCACTCGCTAAATCTTAGGTGGATTCTTTAGCAAATGGGTCCATAATTGGTAAATTAGTTCAACAATGTTTGGACTTATTTAAGTTGATTGAAACTAAACATTCTATGTTTTCATTACGAAGAGTAGTACCAAAGAAAACAAATGGAGTTCTTGACTACAATTGATGAGGAAGAAAAAAAAAATGCCAATAGTAAGAGCACCAAGTCCAATCAAAACTTATAGGCCACCAATTTCTTTTCTTCAATGGTTGTAGAAGAAAAAGTTGGACAAGAGTTTGCAAAGTTTTGTGGAGGTTTCTAAGAAATTACACATCAACATCCGTTTCGTAGATAAATTAGCACAAATGTTTAGCTACGCCAAATTTTTGAAAGAAATTATTTCCAACAAAAGAAAGCTAGAAGAACATGAAAAAATGTGTAAACGAGAAATACAGTGCAATTCTCCTGAAGAAACTATATCCTAAATTGAAAGACCAAGAGAGTTTCACTATATTTTGAGCATTCATTATGTGATTTAGGTGACAGATCCATTAAACGACCCAAGGCAATTATTGAAAATGTGCTAATAAAGGTTGATAAATTTATTTTACCAAAAACTTTAGTTATCTTGGATATAGAAAAGGATGCAAACATTCCTCTAATCTTAGGAAAATCTTTTCTGGCCACTGGAAAAGCATTGGTTGATGTGTTTAACGGAAATATGATTTTTAAATTAGACAATGAGTAGGTCATATTCAATGCATTCAAGGCAATGAAACATCCTTTGACCGTTGATACTTGTTGCCAAATGGATGTCCTTGATGGGATTGTACCTGATACCTTTAAAGCATAACATCCATAAGATCCATATGAGGTTTGGATTGCACGGTCAGAATCAATTAAATAAGAAAAACTAGCAATGACGGAATGTGCTTTACATTTGGCTGAACCACATATGGTTAAGAGAAGTTGACAATATGAGTCTCTTGGTATAAATCCATCACCGCCAATACCTTTAGTGGATAAGTCCCCAACTCTTAATTTAAAGTCTTAGCAATCACATCTACGCTACGCTTACTTGGGAGATTCAATTACTCTTTCAGTAATCATTACCACTGATATGATGAGGAAAAGAAGAAAAAATTATTAGAGGTACTAAAGAGACACAAAACAGCCATTGGATGGACAATCGTTGATATTCAAGGAATTTTCCTATTCTTTGCATGCACAAAATCTTAATGGATGATGAGTTAAAGCCATCGGTAGAGAGTCAATGAATATTGAATCAAACATTGAAGAAAGTGGTTCAATGAGAAGTGCTGAAATTATTAGATACATGGATTATTTATCAAATATCAGATAGCTCATGGGTGAGTCCAATACATTAGTGCCTAAAAAGGGTGATATTATAGTGGAGAAGAATGAAAATAGTGAGTTGATTCCAACAAGGCTAGTAATTGGCTGGAGAGCATGTATTGACTATCGGAAGATAAATAATGATACAAGAAAAGTCACTTTACATGGCCATTTATTGATTTGGAAAGGTTAGCAGGTCACTCGCATTACTGCTTTTTGGATGGATATTCAAGGTACAATCAAATCTCATTGCTCTAGAGAATTAGGAGAAAACAACATTCACATATACCTACGGTACTTTTGCCTTTAGGAGAATGTCTTTTTGTCTATGTAATGCAGTTGCAACTTTTTAGCATTACATGATGGTCATATTCTTTGACATGGTTGAGAAGTATGTCTAGGCATTTATGTATAACTTTTCAGTTTTTGGAGATTCTTTTGATAACTGCTTAGAACATTTATTTCAAGTATTAAAATGGTGTGGGGAAAGAAATATGGTACTTAATTGAGAGAAATGTCATTTATGGTAAAAGAGGGTACATTTTTGGGACATCGGGTCTCTTCACATGGTATTGATTGAAAAGCAACAACCACTAACTTCGATTAAGGGGATTAGAAGATTTTTGGGACACGTGGGGTTCTATAGCTCGTTCATCAAATGTTTTTCAAAAATACAAAGCCTCTTTGCAGCCTATTGGAAAAAGATGTGCCGTTTAACTTTTCTGATTAATGTCTAAATTCTTTCAACACTTTGAAAGAAAAGTTAACAATTGTACACCATTATAGTTGCACCAGATTGGGAATTACCCTTTGAGCTCATGTGTGATTCCGTGATTAAGCAGTACGAACAGTTTTAGGACAATGCAATGGAAAGACTTTGCATGTCATACACTATGCCAGTAGAACCTTAACATATGCTCAAATCAATTATGCTACAACTGAAAATGAGATGTTAGCAGTGGTATTTGGCTTTGACAAGTTTCGTTCATATCTAATTGGATTGAAAGTTATTGTCTACACAGACCATTCAACTTTGAAATACGTGTTTGAGAAGAAAGATGCCAAACCTCGATTGATTCGATGGGTGATATTGTTACAAGAGTTTGACATAGAAATCCATTATAAAATTCGGACAGAAAAACAGGTAGCAATCACTTATCAAGGTTAAAGCAAGTAGATGAAGTGGATGAGGTGGAGATTAATGAAGTATTTCCCGATGAGTAGATAATGCAAGTGTTCCCGATGAGTAGATAATGCAAGTGGAGCAAGCACCATGGTATGCAGACACTATATACTATTTAGCTAATGGTTATGTGAATCCAGACTTAACCTATCAATAGAAGAAAAAAAGCTTCTCCATGACATGAAATTCTATTATTGGGATGATCCGCACTTATACTGAAGAGCGGTAGATCAGATAATTAGAAAGTGTATACCAGCGGCGAATGTGCTTCAATGCGATTCTTTTGGCCAACATTGTTTAATAATTGTCACAGCTTTTGTAGATCATGTGATATGTACCAATGAACGGGTAACATATTAGCTCGTCATGAGATGTCACTAAACAATATATTAGATGTGGAAATCTTTGATATTTGGGGCATCAAGTGGCGGTTGACTATATATGAAAATAGGTGGAAGCTAAGGCTTGTCAACCAATGATGCAAAAGTGGTTGTAGGATTCATTGAGAAGTACATATTCGATGCATATGGAGCACCTAGAGCTATAATAAGTGGTGGTGGAGCTCACTTTTGCAATCGGTTATTAAAGGCGGTGCTTCACAAATATGAGGTACAATATCGAATAACCATACTTTATTACCCTCATACAAGTGGACAGGTCGAGACTTTGAACAACCACACCTTTTCACCCTCAAACATATCTATTTTTGTGGGATAGAGGTAGTAATACTTAGAAGTACATTGCACAAAGCACAAAATGAGACATGAAAGTGATAATCATGTGAACAAATCATGAGTAGCTAAATGTTGTTGCACAAACTTTAAACTTATCCAATAAAATCCTTAATTAATATTCAAATAAAACTAGTTTTTTCTTAATCAATTCATCTCCCTGCTAATCATTTCATTTAGTATAATACAAACGCAACCCAACCAAAATTATGTACGTACAACATTTATTTGTAAGGAATAATAAAGAGTTCGCAGATGATATTTTCAATGCAATTTACGATTAAACAATAATAATTATTATTAAAAATCTAAACAAAAACTATCTCATAGGCAAGGGTACTTAATAAAAGACCAGTCTTGTTTTTGTGTGAATATATCTTAAAATAGAAAGATGATGCAATTGCTTTCAACGAATCTATTTCTTTAGTACAATAATCTTATCAAATTTGGTAACAATTCCCAACTACTTCCGACCCCATCGGTTACCAAATGCTATTTTTTTTTTCATCCTCTTATCCAATCCTCACCTGCCACGTATACTCAAGGAAAATTTTGTTTTTATTTGACTTGCAAATATCTAGAATTCTCAAAAATCACTAACCTTTAGCTCCAAACTATAGATAAATCAATTAATTAAAGCACGAAATTGAATTTTCAGTAATTTTTTCATCAACTTTTAAATCTCTAAGACTTGAACAATATGTAGTGTAGATTATGTTTGACTAATGTTTATGAATCATTTATAAACAAATGGTCGAAATAAATTTTATCAATAAATTTTATAAAATTTACAGTATTACTTACTTATTTATCACTCATTTTTATTTATTTATAATAATTAACACTCGTCAAACATATGCTTTATTTTTAATTATTTTGCTGTTTAATTTGAGGATTGGAGTCATTTATCAAACACTGTAAAAATGAATAAAGTCAACTATGTAAAAATCTTGTCATTTTACTTTGTTCAATTTCAACAAATTTTGCTGATTTTGACCAATATGTTTTTCTTCTTGTTCGTTTTACTTTTGTGAATGAGTCGACAACACAATGCAAGAAGAATTATAAGTAATCAAGCAATCAATTTTTTAATTTATTGAAGTTGGTTGCCATGTCACCTTAATTACTTTTTATTTTTTTGGTAATAATTAAAGTGGTGTGACATAATTTGCACAAGTTAAGGAAAGTACAAGAAGTTGGTGCCTTTTAAGGTTCTGTCGGCAAGGGTGGTTACGAGGTTGGGGCCGAGGAAGACGTGGATGCTTTATCTCCATAGTCCCAAAAAATTAATAATATATAATATTATTTTATTAAAAAATGTGTAGTTGATAAAAAGAGAAAAAAGAATTATAATTTTAACTAGGGTTATATTTCGCACCATTTTAACCTAACTTGGTTTGTTGCACCACAACACTTAAAACTTTAGGAAAATCTCAAATGGGTCATACATTTTAATTTATATGAATTAATAACTGAACTTCATTATTAGTTTCAAATCTCATTACCTGTCCATACAGTAACAGCCTTCAACATAATTACAATGTGGCAAGCCAAATTATTGCTCTGTCACGTCATAAAAGTTTTATAATTAACAATATCATTTTCACATTTTAATATTATAATCTTCATTTTATTTTTAAAGATACCACTTGTAAAAGTATACACCTGTTTTGATTTACTTAAAAAACAGAATTTCAATAAGTTTTGAGAAAAAGTTGTGGATTATATGAAATTTCTGATGGAAAAGTCGATAAAATTTGTGAATTCTTTGAAATGTGTAATTGAAAATGAGTTTTAGAAAATAAGGATAAAAAAAAGGACTAAGAGCAATTAAACCTATGTATGGTGTGGCTTTTAAAAAAAGTTCTATCAAATTTTGAATGAGACTTCTTTAATAAAATAATATTATTATATATATATATATTGACCATTTAATTAAAGACGGTAAGGTAGGAGTGCATTTAACCTCATACTATATAAAGTTGGCAAGCAATGAATGACAAAAAGGAAGCTAGAAGAATGGGATTTCGAGACCTCGAATAATTCAACCGAGCCCTATTGGCCATGCGGGTTTTAAAGGGAAGTGCTTAAGAAATTTGAATTTCATGTCTGCAATAGTGCTTCTTTCCTCCTGCATGGACGATTCAAACTAAAAGTTCAAAATATATGTATTGTGTTTCCCCCAATACAAATAATATAATTCATTTATATGTATTTACTGACAAAGAGATTAACAATATATTAGATATCAGCTTTAAATACTCCAACTCAAATTGACTTCATGGAAGGACAATAATCCGCTGACATTATAATTGATAAATCAATGACAAGCTTGAAGTATGATGACATTCAATTCAAAAACAAAAATATCCAAAAATGGAGCAAATAGTAGTATATTGGCATAACAATTTGTAAAATTCCATGAGAGGTTAAGTACATGAAATATTGAAAATTGAGATTATTTGAATAAGTTATGTCATTACATGGAAAGATATGGAATCAAAATGAAAAAAATGTTAACTACTTTTTTATAATAATTAATGCTTCATATTATAAACAATAGCTAGGATATTGAGGAAAATCTGTCGAAAAATACAAATGTAAAAATAAATGCTAAATAAATGGACACAATCCAAGCAAAATTGAATTTACTAGCACTACAACAAAAACAATCTTTTGCAACGTTCAAAAAATGTTGCCGAAAACTTTTAGCAACGTTTGGAAGTATGTTGTAAACCTTGATGTTGTCGTAGAGTAGAAGCATATGAAAACGTTTTTTTAAATGTTACTATAACTTTTTGCAATGTTTTTCGAGTATTGTTAATAACTCTTTTGTAACATTTTTTTTACCGTTGCCGTCGGTTGTTTTTTTTTTTTTTTTTAATATATAGCAATTTATGTAAATTGATTAGCAAAATTGAAAAAACTCATTGTGAACAATTTTTGAAATTGCATAAAAATAGATAATTTCATTACAAATTTTTGAGTCCTTACTCTTCTAGAGGAAAAACTATAACACCATCTAAATCCATGAATTCTTTATAGTAATTACTTCAAGAACTTCTATAGCTTCTCTTCTTGTTTACACAATACTAAAACATCCAATACTCCCTCCATGCCCATGGAACAGAGTAACCTTTATACTGTAATCGTTGCATGCAGATATAACATCTTCTTGACCTTTGTAAAGTTCCCATGCAACGGTTAAACGGCCAGGATCTTTACATGAGTCTGAATATCCAACCATCACCTGTACACAGCAACCATCACCAATAATGATGTATGAATCTGTATGACAAAAACTATTTTGCCCCAAATACAAACAATTAGTATCATATATGATATGATGTGCCAATTCTTTCCATTAAGGACTTTTTGCAGCAAATTATACAGAAGGTGATTATAAAACTATTTTGCACCCAATACAAACAATTAGTATGATATTATTTATAATGATGCTATTGATAGAGCTCGAGCACATGAAGAGAAAAGAAATTCTTCAGTTTCAGAACAACCATGTCTAAGATGGAGTAAATTATAAAGGCCAACCATACCCAAGATAGAAACATATACATGAAAATTATGCAAAAAGAAACTTTGCAAAATTGCACAGCTATGTTTTTAGTAGATATGTTTACCACTTGCAACATGGAACATGGCTTCCACCAGAACTAAACCCATAATAATTCTAATAACTTAACTTGTCTATAAAATACAAAATATCAATTCTTAGTAATAAAACTCACACCTTAATTAAAGATGTTGTGGGGAAGTCACAAATCTCATCAATAGTTACCAAGTCTAGTTCATTAGCAATTGAGTACAATGACCCAAAATGTGGCGTATTGGTGATGGTGGTGAAAGTATCTCTTTCTTCCCAGCTCAAACATTCAAATAAATAAGATTTCAGTATAAATTTTTTTCACAGGAAAATCAATTGCATACTTTATTATGGTATATATCTCCCACAAAAGATTAGCCTATCTAATTTACCAAATAATAGGTGCCATATCCTCCTAGCTCACCGAGAAAGCATAAAAACATTTTATGTCAAGAAATTAGAGCCAATATCAAAAATAATCTCTTTGTATCAATTCTAAACAAGTGCATTAGCCTAGAGAAAATTTTCTAACTTCTACATTCTTTTGTACTTCTCAATCATTAAATTTGAAACCATCTAATGAATTTAAAAGGAGAACATATTGATTGACCGGCTGAAACAGTTGGGACCAGAGGACGAAGTAATCAATAACGTAGTTACCTCTGTGGACAGGTGCAGGAGCATATCCCAACTTCTGGTCCATTTGTGCATTATGTGTTTCCTTTGACCGAACTCCTTGAGGCATCTTATTAAGGAACTTCACTTCTTATCCTCCTAGACGCTCCATTATCACTTAGCATATCATTCACTCAATAGAGACCCAAATGAGTCACTTCCCTAATTTAGTACCTCAATCATTATTCACTTCTTTCACTCTGTTTTCGTCACTCTCCACAATCTTCAACTCATCAATGCCTCTGTCCAAGCCATGACACCCCAAAGCAACAAGATAAAGAAGCTTCCTCCGAGCCTCATAAACTAGGTTTGGCTCAACCAAGCATCCCCTCTCATATGCTTCCCTCAGAAAATCAGAATGTCAAGATGAGCAAGTTATCAACTATTACATTACATAGTAATACTAAAGCAACAATAACTCTAACATGGAGAAGAAAGCATAATAGTAGAGTGCAACATGTGGATTATCTTACCTTGTTCCACGACCTGTACAGGATGGAGCCAGAAGATGAGGACTTGGGTTTCAGGAGTTGGGAGGAGGCCAAGAATCGGCCACCAAAACACTAAAACAGCTGAACTCGACCTTTCGATCTTAATAAAGAACACATAAAGAGAAATTAACAAAAGTAGAAAACCTTAAGAATTTAAAAAAAAAAAAAAAGAACTAAATCGCATCTAATCGAAAGTCGAAACAATTATCATATTTCCTTATCGACCAAACAAAACCCTGGAACTGCGGTTATGCCATTTCCGATTGCTAACTTGCTGCTTCAAACAACAATTTATCCTCTCTATGAGGGAAAGGGAAGACGAAGGTAAGGTCATCTGTGTGTCGGTTCGGTTCCAAAATTTTCGGGTATTTAATAAATGGACCCGTTGGGTCCAAATATAATTATGGAACCGTTCGGGTTCGGGTTTGGTTCGGTTTATTTCGGTTCCATATCATAATTAAATTTTTTAACATTTACAGCAACATTACATAAATATAACTAATGACATTTCATTCGTAACTTTTACAAATTAACGTAGCCCAATTAAAAAATATATAAATAACTAGATGTTGAATAACATTAATGCAATGCATACAAATACCAAAAAGTAGATATTAATATTAAAATGTCATTAACTTATGAAGAACCGTTCGGTTCGATTCGGTTCGGTCCGGTTCGATTCGGGACTTTTGAACACCCCTAAATGAAGGAATGAGAAAGAGGATAACGTGCGAGGGAAATAAAAATTAGGAAATGGGAAACAATTCAATAATTAATATCAGTCCCTCAACTTTGGTATAATTTTTAAATTGGACCATATGTTTCCACAATCACCAATTAATCTCAACAAATACCATTTCGTAACATTCAAAAAATGTTGCCAAAAGTAAAACTTCTCGCAACATTCAAAAAACGGTGCAAAAAGTAAAACTTTTCGCAACTATCAATGAACGTTGCAAAATGTTATATATTAAAAGTTTTAGCAACAGACACTGAACGTTGCTATGGAACCATATTTTAATAATGTTCAAAAAACGTTGTAAAAAATAAAACTGTTCGCAACGTTTAAAAAACATTGCAATAAGTAAAACTTTTTGCAACAGTCAATGAACGTTGCAAAATGCTATATATTAAGAGTTTTAGCAACGGACTCTAAACCTTTTCATAGAACCAGATTTTAACAATATTCAAGAAAACGTGGCAAAAAATGAAATGTTTTGTAACATTCAAAAAATGTTGCAAAAGGTGACATCAGCAACATTTATTTAAAAAATATTGCCAAAACTCAATTATATTAACCAATCACAACGTTCACTTATAAAAATATTGTGATAGACCCATTTAGCAACACTCAATTAACAAATGTTGCATTTTTAATGTTACAAAATATCATTTTTGTTGTAGTGTAGAGAAACTTAAATTTTCTGGTCTTACAATTCGAAAACCTAAAGGAGCATACTTATACCAAAAGTAAATAAAAAATGAAATTGTAACATGTAATGCTCGACTCTTTACATAATGAATTTTGTAATGACTTATATAAATACATAAATTATCGTGTGGTGGATGCAATCACAAATTTATATCTTATTCGCCTAACAGTGCATGGATTCAGATATGCGTATAATAAATGTGGTGATAGTCAACTCATCTAGCGTGACTACTAGAGGATTTTATGCCTATATAATATGGTTCAAGTGATATTATCATGAGAATGAGTAAACGTGCGTTGCAGTCTACTTTTATTTTACCAAGATTATCCTATTAGATTTTCAACTTTTGTATAGTTTAAAAGTATAATGTACTAATTTTCCTAATTAGCATTTTTCGCATGATTTTTTCTAGTAAGATTTCAATGTCTTTGTACAGTAAATACCCATTAAATAGTGCGATTTTTATACTTATCGGCCATCAAAAGTTGATATTTGGAAATTAATTTGATGAAATTACTGCTTAATTTGATTAAATAACGATTGTTGTAGAATAAATCCATTGTCGTAGGATAATGATGAAAAGAAGTATAAAGGGTCAAAAGGGCTAAAGTAGAAGAATTCTAAACGTCCAAGTTCCAATATTCAAAACTTGATTTGGATTAAGGATGGGCAATTGAAAAGGATATGGATCAAATTGGCTTAAAGTAAACGTTGCAGGACTCTGGAATACGGAAGGGAACTTGAGCTGAAAATAAGGTGAAATTAGGGGTCAAAGTGAAAAAGAAAAAAGAAAAGCAAAGGATACACCTTGTGATCGCAAAGTAACTAAAATTGAATCCTACAAGAAACCTGGCAAAGCCATGAGATCTTAATGACCATAACCATGCCATCGCATGGTTCATCTCAACATAAAAGATTTTATTTCTTTTTTTGACTCAACCTCTTTATAGAACGCAATTCAAACTCTTCTTTAACCTATTTCAGAGGTCAAATTTCGAGATACCAAGCTTTAGATAGAGAAAATGGGGCAAGATATAAGAATATATATTTCCACACAGGAATTAAAGATTATTGTAGGGATTCTGGACGGAGAAGAAGAATGTGCAAAAAAAATTATTCAAGAAGAATTGAAGAAATTCAAGAATGCACGACTTTTCTTCTTTTTCTTACTAAATTTAAATTCGGATAATGTTTTCATATTCAAACATGTATTTTTTTAACTTTATAATGCTCAACTAAATTTGTCTTAACTAGGATGGAGATAAACCCTTTGTTATGATGTTCCAATTTCAATTTTAAGACTTTAACATTTGGTGCTAATTTATCTTGGATGAATGTTATATGATTAATGCTTTCAATTACTTAGATAATAGTTGAACTGAATTTTGACCTTAATCTTATATGAGAGAAAGTACAAGGATTTTGAACACATTATAACAGTCATTATGAAATTCAATAAGAGATAGAGATGTATCGTTATGCTTTGCATGATCATTTTGAGTGTTCTTGTATTTTAATACATCTTTATTTTCTTGCATCCTTCATAAATATATTAGGATCATATGTGAGGATATGTTTAATTCTACTCAAGAGAGATTATTGAACAAAATACGAACATTGATGGTCAAGTTAAACAAGTGTTATCATTGTATGTGATAGTTGTTGAAATGAATTAGTAAAGGGGAATTCAAAATTCTAGTTGATGCTACCAAAAATCGTATATATTGATTTTCAAGCTTGATAATTGAGAATGAGCATGAATAGAATCTTTTGGTACCTGAAACAAAGGCGTCAAGGTGTGTCGTCGTTTTCCCTCTAATACTTAAGTTAGAGAAATAATTTATATGTAAAGCTATAAACTGAAAATTATGTAAAAACGTACCTAAATAATGAATTGAGATCCTATATTTATAGTGGTGGGTAGCATACTTTTAGTGGGCTTAAACTAATTGAACGCCCGTATTTGCATTTAAGTATTATTGGGTGTTTGGGAGTTATACCCTGTCAAGGAGTTGCTATTAGATTAATATTATGCAATTAGTGTTTGGACGAGGATGCAACTCTAATGTTAGAGTCTCACCATGATAGGACAAAAGCGATATAGTAGGGCACAACCTTATCGGAGCAGATAAGCTTTATCCTGTGGAAGAGTCCAATGGATTAGGTGATCTTAGAGGCAAGGTCAAGGAATATGTTCGAAGATACCTGAAAGCTAAGGCCCGAGGACCCAAGCCCAATGAGGTTATCTAGAAATGCCCTGAATTAGGTTAAATTCAACCTGGGGACTAGTCCTCAGGTCGTGACAATAATTGTCTACATTAGTGGCCCCCGTACATCCACGTCAGAGGCTTGTAAAAGATGCGAGAGTTTCAGCGATGAGGTGCATGCTTTTGAAATAAGTTTGGACAACCCTGGAATTGAACTGAGTCTTTAAGCAATAGGCATGACCAGCCTTGAAATTGGATTGATGAGTCTTTAAGCAATAGGCTTGATCAACCTTGGCATAGGCATGACCAGCCTTAAAATTGGACCGATCAACCTTTAGGTAGTAGACATGATCAGCCTTGGAATACGCATGATCAGTCATGCAACTTGTTTGATAAGTCTTTAACTAATAGACATGATCAACCTTGGAATAATCATGATTAGCCTTAGAAATATACTTTGAAATTGGTATGATCAGCCTCGAAACTTGCCCGAGGCTACTCCGAAATCACATTTCACAGGGTTTAATTTCATCATATATTTTTTAAGGGTGGTGAATACCTCCTCGAGGTTAGTAATAAGTTGGTCCACTTGTTTACTTTTGACTTCCTTGTCGACAACATAGACTTCATTATTTTTCTCTATCAAATTAGCAAAGACTTTGACGATGAGCCTTTAATATGTAGTCCCTAAGTTTTTCAAACCAAATGGCATGATCTTGTAATAACATATGGCAAAGTTAGCCATGAAGGATGCCTCTTTTGATTTTTTAAAGCTATGAGGATCTGGTGATAACCAGAAATGCATTAAGGAAGCTGTATAATTTATGGCCTGATGTGCTATCCACGAAGGGTAGGGATAGCTATCATTAGGGCATGCTTTGTTAAGATCTGTGAAGTCAATATAGACTCTCCATTTTCTATTTACCTTCTTGATGAGAACAACATTGGCCAGCCAATCAAGATACCGAACTTCCCGAATAAATCAAGTACTATAAGTTTACCAATTTCCTCTCGCATGACCTCCCGACGTTCTAGTACAAACTATCTCTTCCTTTGTTTAATTGGCTTAGCCCTTAGATTAATATTGAGTTATATAGACTGCAACTTGGTCTATCCCAAGAGTATCTGATAGGAATGTAAGATGCATATTTTTCCCTCATTATTTTATGCGCTCATATGTTTATTTTGTGCCAAAATGTACTTATTACGCTCATATCTTGATTTAGGTGGCAATTCTATGGATATTGTGTAATTTAAAAGAAATATGTGAAAATAGACCAAAAAGTGAAAGGAAATGAAAGTTCAAGGACCAGCGTACAAATACAGAAAAGTTGTGTCAAACCAAACGATGAAGATTTGAGAGTCAATTAGTTGAAAGAAGATGTTAAATGGATGAAATATTGTCAAAATATGATCACACATCAATTTCCAATCGAAAAGTTATACACCGATTTTTAGCCTCATATTGAGACCCATTTTTTACATGAAAAATGATCGAATTAGATGATTACATCCGAATCAAAGTTGTAGCCCTTGGAGTTAGATTTCCAATACATCTTAGATCACCTCAATCGGATATCAGGAGAGAAAGATATGGTCGAAACACTGAAAGCTATTCGACATGAAAATTTTGTACTATGTGTACGCACATGCCTGTTGGACGTGCGTACGCGAGATGCAAAAAAACATAATTACTGAGATTATTTTTAGTGCATTGTGTGTACACAAGAATTGAACTATGTCTATGCATGGTTCATTTCCAGGACGCGAATTTTGGTTTCCGAATTTAAGTCAACTACCTATGAAAACAACTATAAATACATATTTTAAAACCCTAGAACACAACCAGAATGTACAGAACGCCTCCAAACTCGATTCTTCATTATTTTCTCTCTTAAATTCATGAATTGTAACTAAACTTTTATACTTGGTCGAAGGAAACGGAAGCATCGGAACCACATATTGTGAGATCTAAATAGTTTGATTTATATTTTGAGTATTGAATATTCTTCTGCATTTATTTCTATGATTTGTTGCGTTTAATTTCTAGAAGGCTTACTAGTTAATTGATTGTAACAATCTACTGCTAAGTTAAACATCAAATCCATAATTGTTTGATCCCTTTAACTTGTGAAGCACTAGGATTTGATGATTTTCTACAGTAGAGATTATTGAATCTTAAGAATGTTTAAATGAATTGAATGCAACCGTTGGTGTTTGTGTTATCTAGTTAATTGATTTCTCTATTGTATAAAGCTGTTATTAAATTGAATCTTGAGCACTAGTCTGTGGTTAATTAATAATTAGGATTAATTAGAATGCTGATTTCTAACTAACTAAAAATAAGGAGAGATAGAAAAATAATTCCAACGATAGATATTCAAAATATGAATTGAATTATCATTGCATATATGATCAATTGTGGATTTCCGATAGTGGATGTGGACTTAGACCAAGGTTAGTCTTTTGATTGTTTTCGTTAATTTAATTTTCATTGTCATTAATTGCGTTATTTACAATTGTTTGCATACAAACCCCCCAATCATTGTACGAAGTATAAAATATTGAATTACACACATTTCGTGGGATCGACCCTTACTTCCACTACTACATTACTTTTAGAGGTTTAAGAACTATTTTTGGATGCCTACGACAGCACACCAAATTTTGGCGTCGTTGTCGGAGAGTGGTGTTGATTTATATTTATGTTTCTTAGTTGTTTATTTTATTTTTGAAAAAAGAAAAAAAATCATAATTTTTTAGGTTTTTAAGTATTTTATTGTTTTTAGAAATTTAGCATAGAATCTTATTTGTCTTTCTTAATCTAGTTTTTTTAATTTATTTTTTATTTATTCTGTTTGTTTATGCCCGCAACTCGATCTTCTAATCAAAGTGATTTACAGTATGATCCAGAAATCGAGAGAACTTTGCGTAGGTTAATGAATAACATCTAACAAAATCTTGAAGAAAGCAATCTCAACCCCAACAATCCATTTGCAATTAATTTTAGGTTTGAAGGAGAAAGAACCATGGCTGAAAATAGGACTTTGAAGGAGCTTGCAATCCCTACATTGAATAAACAACATTTATGCATAACTTTTCCTATTTTAGATGCTACTATTACATTTGAGTTTAAATCTGGACTAATACACCTTTTGTCTACTTTTAATGGTCTTGCAGGTGAAAATCCTCATAAACATCTGAAAGAGTTTCATGTGGTCTGCATGAGTATAAAACTCCCTGGAATTACTGAAGAACATATTAAACTGAGAGCCTTTCCATTTTCTCTGAAGGATTCGGCCAAGGATTGACTCTACTATCAACCATCGGGAAGCATTACCACATGGGATGGAATGAAGAGATTATTTCTAGAGAAATATTTTCCAACTTCAAGGGCAGCAAATATTAGGAAAGAGATTTGTGGTGTCAGATAAGATCATGGGAAATCTCTACATGAGTATTGTGAGCGGTTTAAAAAATTGTGTACAAGTTGTCCCCATCATCAGATCAGTGAGAAACTTCTCATCCAATACTTCTATGAATGTCTACAACCCACATAAATGAGCATGATTAACACTGCAAGTGGATGAGCTTTGGTTGATAAAACTCCCGAAGGAGCGAGGAATTTAATTGCAAACATGACAGCCAACTCTCAACAATTTGGCACTAGATTTGATCCCCCTTCTAGACAAGTTAACGAGGTAAATGTCTCATCCCTTGAATAACAAATAGCGAGTCTAACCACTCTTGTACATCAAATGGCTGCAAGTACTCTGCAAACAACGAAGGCATGTGGAGTTTGTTCATTGGTGGCCATCCAAGCTCGAGCTTGGGCTCAGATGTTGAAAGTTGCATGACGCCAATGTTTATTCCTCGAACGCTAATGGCATAGCATTGTCTAGTCATTGTCTGGTCTCCACGCACAACCTTAATACCTTTTCCTGTAGGAAATTTCATGGCTAGATGGAATTTTGATACAATAGCTCTAATCTTGTTTAGTAGTAGTCTTCCCAGGATGTCGTTGTAAGCCATCTTTGCACGAACTTGGAATGTTGTAACTTCTATTATTTGCTTATCTCTTGAGCCCAAGGTTAGAGGAAGCTCAATAACTCTTTCAAGGATAATGACTCTGTCCCCCAAATCCTTGAAGAGGAGTTCTAGCTGCTTTAAGCTAGTCGGTCAAAATATCCATCTTTGTCAAAGCCTCATGAGACAATACGTTGGACACACTCCCATTGTCAACCAAAATTATTTTTTACTTTGAAGCTAGCCACTATTGCTAATATGATCAATGCATCATCATGAAGAGATAATATGTCTTCCAAGTCTTCTAATCCAAATGTGATGTCTTCAAGTTTACCAAGTGATGCATTTGAGTTCGATGAGTGTTGCTAGGCATATTTTTTACGTCTACTATTCGAGCTTCTTCCTGAAGGTATTATCTTAACGATAATATTGATAGTGCCTGTAGGTTGGTTGTTGTCCCTAGCTTTCGGACCTTTCCTTTATTATGATCACTCTTAATGTGCTTGTCCTGGACAACATAAGCCCTTAGGAATTCCCTCTTCATTAGTGCTTCAATCTCCCATCGTAATGCTATGCAGTTTTCTGTGGTATGCCCATGATCACGATGAGAATCACAATATTTACTCTTGTCTCTAGTGTTGGAAGGGGATCTCATTCTTGGTGGCCATTTGATATAGGAGGATCCGAGTAAGATGAAGTCGAGTTATCAAATACCTCATTGATGACGCTAAAGTATCATGAGTTGGCGGATCAACGGAAAAATGGTAAGTAATCGACGACATTTCCTAATTGGGGCTTTTTTGGACATGTTTTGGTATTTTGGTCATAATTTTGGCTTTGGTTATTAGAATTGCGCTCATGACCCCAACTCAGAATTTTTTTTTCGGCGCGCACATCATAATTACCCAGCTTTGCTCGGTGTGCATCGGTTTCGAGGGCAAATTCATCATATTCCTTTCCGAATTTACAATTTTAGTTTTTTTTCCTTTTTTGGTATTATTTCATTTGCCTTTTAAACATAAATTATGAATCCATTTAAATTGAATTTTTTTGGATATTATTTCTTTTACTTCGTATTTTCTTTTAGTATGATTTTTGGGATTTTGCTATTTTTGATTAGATTTTGATAATTATGATTTTCTAGCTATTTAACCCGACTTGTGGGTTATTTTCAATGATTAATAAAGATTGTCTTATTTCTTAGCCTTTTTCTCTGGTTTCTTCCCTGTAATTGTTCCCTGAAATCTACCTGCAGAATAATCGCTATTCTGCTCGGCATCAGTTGGTATCAGAGCATCAACATCTTCTTGGACAAGATTTCATCATCATGGTTGGTAGTTGAGGTCATGGTCGTCGTGGGCCGGATGTGATGATTGAAGATTTATAGATGCAAGTTGCGGAGTTAACTCAGCGTCTAGCGGCATAGGATTTCAGTGATCACAAATTGGAGGGTCATGATTCCGATACCAGTTTTGAAAACCCATATCACAACCATGCTCGAGTCTGGAGCACCGTGGTAGGATGGATCGTCATGTAGACTTCCGATTTTCAGGTGGATCTATCTGAGTTTTCTGGTACGTTGCAAGCTGAAGGATTTGTTGATTGATTGAATGAAGTTGAGCATTTTTTTGAATATAAAGAAGTTCTAGATCGTGTCAAAGTGAGGCTTGTCGCTATCAAACTCAAGGGCCAAGCATCTGCATGGTAGAAGCAACTGAGGCGCTTACGAAACGACAGGGTAAGGCCAAAATCACTGATTGGGAGAAGATGAAAGGTCACTTCCTTCATTTCGGCTACACCCAAACCTTATTTCAACGGCTTCAATCTCTGAGGCAAGGCATGAGATCGGTTGATGACTACACGGAGTAATTAGCCCAGAATGATCTATCGGAGACAGAAGAACAAATGGTGGCATGATATTTGAGAGGATTACGACAGCCCCTATAGGATGTCCTCAGCTTTCACTCAATGTGGATAATTTCTGAAGCATATCAACGTGCACTTGTTTGGAAAAGCAGCAAAATAGGAGACCAATAGTTAGAAGTGAAGGTGATCAGCCAATTCGCTCTCAAGCATCCCGTCCTGTTTAACAGCCACTACATGATAATTCTAGCTCGGGCATTAGGTGTTTCAGTTGCGGTGAATAGGGACATAGAGCAACCAATTGCAGGAAACTAGCTAGTTAGACATGTAAAAATCTCCTGCTTGAAGAAGATGTAGTAGACGAGATTGAAGAGGTTGGAGAACCCGTATATGATGATGATGAAGAGGAGGCGTGCTATATAGAGATGGTCATTAGACTTTAGTCATGCGCAAGAGTCTGTTGACTCCCAAAGGCAACTTAGGGGTCGACTGGTCATTTTTACACAACCTGCACCGTTGCCGATAAGGTATACAAAACTGATCATTGACAGTGGTAGTTGCAAGAACGTAGTGAACAAAGAGGCTATCCAGTAATTGCAATTGGAGACGGATTGCCATCCCAAACCATATAAGTTGTCGTGGTTGAGTAAAGGCAGTGAGGTATCAGTCGAAAAATGATGCTTAGTATCTTTCTTGATTGGTAGGAAATATTTTGATCATGCTTGGTATGATGTTGTGGTAATGAATGCTTATCACATATGGTTAGGCCGACCTTGGCAGTTTGATTGCAGTGTTATTCATGATGGACGGAAAAACACATATTCACTTAGCATCAAGGGGAAAAAGGTTGTGTTGGCACCACGTCGAGAAGAAATCACTCCTACCCCGTAGTCAATAATGCCAACCTACTTTATATGTACAAGTGCCTAATGGAAATTGAGCGTGAAGACGTAGTCTATGCTCTACTACCTCATGGGAATAGTACGGATAGATGAGGATCCAGAGTTACCGGTAAAAGTGCAGCGAATGCTAACGGAGTTTTCGGACCTTATGCTAGAGGATCTCCCTCCGATTTTTCTACCTATGAAGGACATTCAACATCAGATTGACATTGTTTCAAGGTCGAGTTTGCCTAATCGACCAGCATATTGCCTCAGTCCCAAAGAAGCTGAAGAGTTGCAGTGACAAGTGGTAGAGTTTTTGGAGAGGGGCTAAATCCGTGAGAGTACGAGCCCATGTGGCCATGTGCAGTTCCTACTTTACTGGTGTCGAATAAGGATGGTTCTGGCATATGTATGTTGATAGCAGAGCAATCAACATGATTACAGTGAAGTACAAATTTCCAATTTCCCTCCTAGATGATATGTTAGATCAGTTATCCGGTTATAAGGTCTTCTAAAAAATTGACCTTAAAAACATATCACCAAATCAAAATAAGGCTTGGAGATGAGTGGAAAACGGTGTTCACGATGCAGCATAGATTATATGAGTGGATGGTAATGTCTTTTGGACTATCCAATGCACCCAACACCTTTATGAGATTTATGCATCAAGTTTTACAGCCTTTCATGGGGAAGCTTGTAGTAGTGTATTTTGATGACATCCTCATTTATAGTCTGACTTGGGCATCACACTTTGATCACCTCTATGCTATTTTTGATATGCTGAGGACGGAGTGCCTATTCGTTAATTAGAAGAAGTATTCTTTCTTTACCACTTCTGTTAATTTTCTTGGCATTGTTGTGTCTACTGATGGCGTTCATGCAGATCGGTAAAAAATGAATGCAATTTTGAAATGGACCTTGCATGATGTCAAAAGTTTCCATAGATTGGCATCCTTCTACCGTCTGTTCATCAGGAATTTCAACACCCTGATTGCCCCAATCACATAATGATTCAATGGATAGTCTTTCCAGTGATACGAGGAAACAGAAACCAGTTTTCAGTTGGTCAAGCAAAAGATGACAAATGCTCTCGTTTTAGCACTCCCAGATTTTGAGAAAGTTTGAAGTAAATTGTGATACTTCTGGAGTTGGCATTGGTGGAATATTGAGTCAGGGGACGTCAGTAGCATTTTTTAGTGAGAAGCTATCTAGATCAAAGAAGAACTATCCCACCTGTGATCTTGAGTTCTACACCATAGTTTAGTCCTTGAAGCATTGGCGTCATTGCATAATACAGAGAGAGTTCATCCTCATAACTGATCATAAGGCCATGAAGTACATCAATGGACAACACAAATTGAGTGGAGGCATGCCAAATGGATGGCGTACTTGCATGAGTTCACATTTGCACTACGACATCAAGTTGGGAGTCTAAATCGTTCGCAGATGCTTTGAGTCATCACACATCACTCCTCACCACCATGAGCACCAGTGTCGTGGGATTTGAGGGATTTCCTAATATGTATACTGCAGACCTTTCCTTCAAGAAGATGACTCGGGAGGTAACTGAAAATCAACGACATGATTTTATTTTGCATAATAGCTATCTGTTTCGTGGATTGCAGTTGTGTGTTCCAGATTGTTTACTAAGGCAACATATTATTAGTGAACTTCATAACATGGGTCATTTTGGGCGAGAGAAGACATTGGCTATGGTCTTATCTAACTATTATTGGCCCAAATTGAGCAGTGACATGGCTCATTATGTAGAGCGTTGTTATGTGTGACAGCGGTCCAATGGAGTTCTCACTAATGCTGGCCTTTATAAACCTTTACTAGTACCTGAAGCTCATTAGGTTGGTGTCAGTATGGATTTTGTATAGGGACTACCCCGTACCCAACTGGCCTCGGATTCTATTTTCGTTGTGGTTGACCGGTTCTCCAAGATGGCCCATTTTATGGCTTGCTGGAAAAAAATGGATGCTACCCGGATCGCCCATCTTTACTTTAGAGAGGTTGTGCATTTGCATAGTGTTCCTCAATTACTTTGGATCATAACACCAAGTGTATGAGCCATTTTTGGACGACTTTATGAGAGAAGCTGGGGACGCGATTGAATTTTAGTAGTGCTTATCACTCCCAGACGGATGGTTAGATCGAGGTGGTGAATCGGAGCTTGGGAAATCTTTTGAGGAAACTAGCAGGGATTAAATCGAAGCAATGGGATCTGGCATTACCTCATACATAATTTGCACATAACATGTCAAAGTATAGGACCACGGGAATGAGCCCATTTAAGATTGTCTATGGTCAGAATCCATCCAGGGTACTTGATTTAGCCCCTATTTCGCATGTGGATCGCTTAAGTCATAAGGCAGATGAGATAACGGAACATCTTTGGGGGATTCATGAACAAGTGAAGCTAGCCATTCGCGAGAGTAATGCAAAGTACAAGGTTCAGGCTGATAGTCACCGTTGTCAGGTACTTTTGAAGTAGGTGATTTTGTTTGGGCGGTTTTGACTTGTGATCGTTTTCCTATTGGAGAGTATAATAAGTTTAAAGAGCGAAAGATTGGCCCTTGTGAAGTCTTACAAAAGATCAACAATAATGCTTACAGATTATGCCTTCCCAGTCATTTGAAGACTTCTCATGTTTTTAATGTGAAGCACATAAGTCCTTGCTTTGTGGATTCTGATGACACTAATGAGAACTCGAGGACGAGTTTTTTCCAACCCAAGGCGACTGATGCAAGAGGATTCGAGTCGAACAAAGTCAAGTTGGCGGATGAACGAAAAAATGGCAAGTAATCGACGATATTTCCTAATTGGGGCCCATTTTGAACACGTTTCGGTATTTTGACCATAACTTTGGCTACGGTTATCAGAATCGCGCTCATGACCCCAATTCGGAAAGCTCTTTCCTACGCGCACGTCGTGGTCACCTAGCTTTGGTTTCGAGGGCAAACTCAACTGTTTGCTCTTCCAAATTTACAATTTTAGTTATTTTTTCTTTATTTGGTAATATTTCGTTTACATTCTAAACATAGATTACGAATCTAATTTAAACCGAATTCTTGGGATATTATTTCTTTTACTTCATATTTTCTTTTGGTATGATTTTCGGGATTTTGCTATTTTTGGTAAAATTTCGATAATTGCGATTTTCTAGCTATTTAACCCGACTTGTGGGTTATTTTCGATGATTAATAAAGATTGCCGTGTTTGTTAGCGTTTTCTCTGGTTTTTTCCCTGTAATTGTCCCCTGAAACCTACTTGTAGATTAATCGCTATTCTGCCCGACGTCACCATTTAAGTTACTTGAGGTCATTGATCTCCATCAAAATATTGGACCTAGAGGTGTTTAAATGGGTGAATGACGTCGGTATTATCTCTTATTTTTGCTTACTTCGAGCTATGTCATGTCATGAATTTAACTTATGTTGTCTCTTATGCTCCGACTTCTCAGTGGTCGGGCCAGTCTTCTTCCTTAGGTACATTGTTTCCGCCATATTTATATACTTTTCTCATCGGGCAAAGAGCTCGGTCACCGATTCCAACAATGTTTTTGATGAGGACATCTTGAATGTCTCACACCTTATTGCATATGTAGGGGTGGAGATAGTTGTTGTGGTGTGTAGATTAGGTATCTGGAGCCTTTCTTTATTAAATTGCGTCATGAAATTTCGTAGGGACTCATTTGGTCCTTGGCGGAGCTACATGAGAATCGTTGCTGTTGTAAAAGCCCAAAAAATAAATAAATAAAACGAAATCGGGCTCGTATTTAATATGATGATCTAACACCACGAGCTTAGTCCATTAATGAATCTTATGCTCGGCTTACATAAAAAATGAAAGCCCAATACTAGTCTAACCGTGTATGTTTTCGTTAAAAAGAGAAAAAATAATTAAATAAAGTAGAACGAAGTTTAATGTCTTCCAAAGATTGGACCTGATGGTAAAGATCTAGTATCTTTCACATTCATGTCTTGTCAATCACCAATACTAAACTGAAAAAGTACATTATTGGCATAACTCCATTGGTTATTGAGGTCGACTCTGTCAGTTTATCATGAAAATGTCCTTTTAAGTGGGTCCATAGCAATTAATGAACCAGTAAGTGAGCAAAGCTACATCATATGATTTGTGAAATAAGTGGGTGCGACGTAATGTAATGTCCCAAATTTTATATTCTTAATTTGGTTCATGTAACCCATTTAAGAAACGAACTATGGAAGCTCGGCCCATTTAAGGTTATGAAAGTATAAGCCATAAGTTATTTATAAGCTCAATAATTTAAGACATTAAGTTTAAGTAAATTTGATTATAAAGATTTAATGAATAACTGAGTTTCCACAATGGGCATCTGCATGGTATTTCATATTGGCAACCCAAGTTCAAATCATCATACATATGTTTTTATAAAGTATTTTATAAAATTAATAATTTTTTTTAAAAATAAATAAACTCCTTGTCGTTGCACATTACGAACAATTATACCAAGTTAATTGGATTGAATAATTGTTTTATTAGTGAGCATTCATAGAGATAAGCTACAATCACATAAATAGTTCATTTTCTTAATTCTTTTAGGGATATTTTAAAAAATGTCTACTTTTATGAGTGTGAATTGAAAAATGTCCTTTTTTAATAGTTCTTGCAAAAATGTCCAAATTTGATACCAAATTGTCTAATTTACCCTTAATGAAAAGATTTCTCTCTCTTCTATTTGTTTGGTTTTTTTTTTTCAATTTAACACATATTTCAAGAAAAGCAAGTGGCTTCCATGAGAAGCCACCATACTTGTAGCTATTATCAATGTAAGTTCATTTACTTAAATTTTTAAGTAAATATGAACCAATTATTATAGGAAATTGAAGAAACAAAGAAGTATATGATTCCAACTTTGAAGGCTTAATTTGATTTCAAGTCAACAAATGTAATCTCGTCCAACTTTGAAGTTGATTCGGCTCTCATTATTTCTTGGTAGAAGGTATTTTTCTTTGAAATCTTATTGTGTATTGATAAGTTTAGGGTTGAGTAGTTTCATTGAATTGGATTGGATTATCCAAATAAGTAGTAGATTCACTTTTCAATAATTTAAGTAGATAATAATTTTAGGTACCTGTGTGTTGAGAATGTCATTAATGGTGGAATGAATTCTTTTCAAAAATGGTGGTTGAAGTTGAAGAAGATGATTAAATGCATATGTTGAAGTGATTCCTGTCTGGACAGTTTATAAACGTCGAGAATGATAGTTTAAATGTAATTCTCGAAGTGTCGAAGGTTCAAATGTCGAGAACAACATTAAATAGTAAACAAAATTAGGGAACATTTCGTATACAACGTTTCACGTCTTGCATGCAACTAGATTCACTCTTCAATAATTTAAGTAGATAATAATTTCAGGTTCCTGTGTGTTGAGAATGTCATTAATGGTGGAATTAATTCTTTTCAAAAATGGTGGTTGAAGTTGAAGAAGATGATAAAATGCATATGTTGAAGTGATTTCCGTCTCGACAGTTTATAAACGTCGAGAATGATAGTTTAAATGTAATTCTCGAAGTGTCGAAGGTTCAAATGTCGAGAACAACATTAAATACTAAACAAAATTAGGGAACATTTTGTATACAACGTTTCGCGTCTTGCATGTAACTATCATCTTCGTTTTCGATATTCATTATTAGCTGATAATATTTTCATTTACGACATGCAGATATGGGAGATGTTATGAGATTCATTGTCTCGTACGGTGGTACATTCGTCAACGTGGACAACACATGGAAGTGGTTAGGGGACCGAACAATATCAATTGTTATTCGACATGATATTAGATATGAAGAGCTTGTACACAAGTTATTTGAGAAATTGAATGTTGACAGAATGAAGTTCCGAATTCAATTGAAATTTAAAGTTCCGAACATGAATATACCCTCTGCTGATGTAGCCGATGATGAGGATTTGCAATGGTACATTTCTGTTTGCACAGAAGCGGCCTTGTGTGTAATTATAGATGAATATGATGCTCGAGAGCAGGACATGCATGTTGGAATTGACCGTTTCTCACCAATAGACGATGCATTATGTGGAAGTGACGAAGTAGGTATGATCGAACTACAACAGCCACAATTGATTCATAATACGGAAGTAGGTTTCGATGAAGGGAATTCGTATATTGGAAATGAAATTCAGTCGATGGATGAAGATGACGTTGAAGAGAATCAGATCTTCTTTAGCAAGAAACAACTACACACAAGGCTTCGACTGAAGGCTTTGACAGAGAAGTTTCATTTCAAGGTTAAAAAGTCGAATCCTAGATCTCTTACTGTGTGTTGCGTCGA
The DNA here is from genome assembly GCA_019097785.1 of Fraxinus excelsior. Classification (NCBI taxonomy): domain Eukaryota; kingdom Viridiplantae; phylum Streptophyta; class Magnoliopsida; order Lamiales; family Oleaceae; genus Fraxinus; species Fraxinus excelsior. The sequence goes on from CM032643.1 coordinate 13,935,893, forward strand.
TAGCACGTGTCATTGGCTAGTACAAGCTTCGAAGATAAAAACTTCAGACATATTTAAGATTCGACAGTACATACCTGAGCACACATGTTCTTTAGATGTTCGGAGGAATGCACAAATTCATGCAACGAGTGCACTAATTGGGCATCACATAATGCAACGATTGAATGATGCAAACCAACCATACGTTCCTGCCAGTATTATTGGCGATATGGAACGTGAGTTTGGTGTACGGATTAGCTACAATAAAGCGTGGAGGGGTAAGGAGAAGGGTCTTCAATTTCTTCGTGGTTCACCTGAAGAAAGTTTTCAGAAATTGCCGTCATATTGTCACATGTTAACTGATAGAAACCCAGGAACCGTCGCACACATTGATCTCGACATCAACAACAGGTTTTTGTACTTCTTCTTAGCGTTCGGGCCTAGTATACGTGGTTTTCGAGAGTACATGAGGCCGGTAATTTGTGTTGATGGGAGTCATTTGAAGGGCAAGTATAAGGGAACACTACTAGTAGCCGCAGCGCAAGATGCCAATATGCAAATATATCCTATTGCTTGGGGGGTTGTCGATGGGGAAACAAATGCATCGTGGTATTGGCTCTTCACTAAATTGAAAGACATCATTGATGACTCAAATCAGCTAGTGTTTGTGTCAGACAGGAAGAAGAGTATTCAGCGGGCCATTACGAGGGTATTCCCGCTTTCTCACCACGGTGCTTGCATATGGCATATCGAGAAAAATCTTATTGCCAGGTATAATAGTAGCAATGTCATTTTTTTGTTCAAGCGTGCAGCCCTAGCATACCGTATTTCGAAATTTGAACATTTCATGACACATATTAGAACTATTCGACCAGCCGTGGCTTCTTATTTGGAACGTGCTGGTTTCTCCACTTGGTCACGGGCAAATTTCGTTGGTAATCGATACAATGTCATGACAAATAACAGTGCGGAGTCAGTAAACGCAGTCCTCAGGCGACAACGAAGTTTTCCTATAACCTCGTTGGTTGAAAACATTACGTCGTTACAGCAACAATGGTTCTTCGAGAGGAGAAACGCATCTACGAATTGTCATAGTACCTTGACACCAAAAATGGATGCAGAGTTAAAAAAATCGTTTGATACCGGTGTGACCTTGCAAGTACGCAATTTGGATGAATTCATTTTCGAGGTTGGAGTAAGTGAAGAACTGTATACTGTTGACCTTATAGGAAACACTTGTTCATGCCGAGAGTTTCAAATGCGACAAATTCCGTGTGCACATGCATCCCGAGCAGCTTGTTCTATTGGTAAATCACTGTATGACTTGTGCTCTCCATACTACACCACAGATTATTGGCGAGCTGCGTACACAGAAGTGCTTTACCCCGTCGGAATGGAGTCAGATTGGGTTGTTCCTAATGCCATTCGTTCCATCGAAGTGTGGCCCCCAAATATACGTCGAGCACCAGGTCGCCCTCCTATACTACGTAAACGTTCAAGAACTGAAAGGTCGACCACCACACGAAAATGTGGCCGATGTGGGGGGTCCGGACACAACAGGCAAACATGTCGGAACTCGACACCTTTGAGTAACACGTGCACTTGAATAACATTGTGTTGATCGTGAAATGATTAGCTGCCATGGATTATAAAGGTTTTGGAATTTTTGTTTCATGCATTACATGCTTTCCATCGTTTTTGTATCCAATTTTACTTTTCTTAGTGTATTAATATGGTGGGTTTCCTTTTATTGTAGCAATGTCACTACAACTTTCTTCGTCATTGTGTATACATTTTGGTATTGCATACGAAGGAAGCCATGAAATGACTCGTTTTCATAAGTCACTTTACATACAAAATGAAAATCACACCAAAACATGCCATAACTGCCTCCATGATGAAGATCACTTCATATACAAAATGGTAATCACACAAAAATCATGTCATCACTGTCTGCATGTTCTACATCACTACATATACAAAACAGTGATCACCACAAAACATACCAATCGGGTTGATGGATTTTTATGTCACTACATTTACTTCAACATTTGAAATACGATAATTGCATCGTCTACATATGTTCCACACAGGACAAAGTGGACATTTCACTGTCATCCTCGTCGTCTGAGCTTATGATGATCACCTCTTCATTTCTTACTGGAACTCCTGCGACATTGTCATCAAACAATACTGGGTGTGCTTCCGGTGGGACTTCTACTTGGACGATCTCACGCTCGACGATACGATCACCCACTCCAACTTCTTCCGAATCAATTTCTTCGTTTAGATCCGGAAACGAAATGGGGTGAACGCTTACCCTACGACGACGGTTCCCCGGTCGAGGAACATATGGAACAACAATGTTGACATCTTCATCATTTTCCGAGTCAATAACGATCGGATTGTCCGCGAACGACCCGGGTGGGGAGAAGTTAGTAGCAACATCAACATGAATCTGAGTTGTTTGGGTGGAAGATTCTTGGGTGGATGAAGACATAATAAATGGAAGGACTTGTTACTTCTAGTAATTTCATGTGCAATGCAAGGAACAAATGTTTTATATAGGACTTGGACGTCCTGTGCAATGCAATGGGAATGAGTATTAATCACACCAACTCCCACCAATATCATTTATATTTGATTGACACTTTTTTTGACATCATTGGGTCTACACCTTGTACTTGTGATATAAGGACTTTCTTGAGTGGATGAAGATATAAACAATGGAAGGAAGAGCTAGTTAATGCTTGTCATTTCATATTGAAGACAATGCCAATGTGTTATAGTTGATGAGCATGTCTAGTTCAATACATCTATTTACATTTAATTGATACATCTTTCACAATGTACTTGTGAGATGATGAGTTTTCTTGGGTTGTTGAATATACAGCGGATGGAACAAGTTGTTATTGGTAGTACTTTCAGATTATAACCCATTGAATTGATGCATGGTTTAACTTTACGTTTTTTGCCAATTCATTTTCTCGACATTTCATGCATTTCACGACACTTGAACAGTCGTGAAATGTCTAGACCGATATTTCGTCCGACTCAGGAAATTTCTCTACATTTCATACGATTTCTAGACATTTTATCTGTCATTCTCAACATTAGATATCTGCCAATCTCGACACTTGATATTTGAACTGTCAGGAACGACAGTTCGTCCATGTACACGTAATTGATTGTACCCATTCTTTGCAAGTCGAACCAACTCATTGAACAAAATGCCTACAGAGCTTATTCTAAAAATAAAATTCAATGATTTACATTCTAAATACAAGCTGATGCGATAGAATGATGGAGACATCTATTGGGAAAAGTGTTTTGCTCAATATGCCAACATCCAACATCCAACATTTACTTAATCTCATCCATTTGCTTGCAAAATCAAATAAAGCATTAACATCAAAATTAATTCTTTCAAAAAGGGAAATATTGGTGTACTTGCAAATCCTCATTATTGTAAATATTGGTCTACCTGCAACATTCTTCAAAGATTTTCCACCTTAACAAAGACACAACCTAAATTTTAAAAAATATTGCTCAATCAAGAACTGTTGCAAAGACAAGATTTAAATTTCATAAACCCAATAAAATCAATTTTTCTAAAATTAACAACTTCTCATCGTCATCAATTCGTGCAAAATATGAAAATAACAGCAATAGAAGAAATATTTAACCCTCTTGTCAAATTTCTTCAATAATAGTTCAAAAAATAGCAACATATGTACTTCGACCTGTTCTACATGTAACTGAATGACAAAATGTCCAACATTTATCCATTGCAATTAGACAAAAAACATGACAATCTATACCATCAACCAAAATATGTTCCTAACGATGGTAAACAAAGCCACAAATATTCATGATGTTTCCAAAAATAATACCATGCTACGCCAACAATGTAAAGTAGTTACTCGTTCCTCTTACTCTTTCGACGACCAGATCGTGTAAATGGAGTCCGCTTGTTAGCACTGGGCATCTTCACTCTAATAGATCGAGGTCGGGATGGCGGTGGAACATTCACGTTAGGAAGATCCACGGGTGGGGCACTCACATCTGAGGACCTCCCGATCAAGCCATCGACGTTACAAGCATTCATGTGGCTTGCCTCGACGAGCTGTTCGTCGTACAAAGTGTTCGGCAACGAGACATCATCACAATCATCCCGTACATCATCACAATAATCCCGTACAGGCATCGCTTCATCACCCATCTGCTCACAACCAAATATACCATACTCATCACTCACCTTCTGTCCTCCAATTTCAGTCACTACATCCTCAAACCTCCGTTTCATCATATTTCCCTGATCTGTAACATGATCCTTCACAGAACACACATGATCTCCTATTTCTTTCTCGATACCATTGAACCTCATATTCATTTCCCTTCTCAGCTCGCCCAACTTGAGATCAAGCATCTCTCTCTGTTCAGCGAACAGAGCTCGGATGTCATCCAAAGAAACATGACTCACTACTGGTCGATTTCTCATTGTAGAAGATGATGGCAAGTCGTTGACTGGAGCACGATGCCCTTCTTCTCCACCCTCATCATCACTGAAATCACACGGTCGAACTCCACTTCTGGTAGATGTCTTCGATTTCTTGCCTCGGTTGTTCTCATTAGTTGGTAGGACATGAACTTCTGGTGGACAATCTTGTATTTCAATACTTTGAAGAACCAAACTATCCAGAACCGAGTCTGCAACATCTTCGAATGGAACTAACTCGGAGAAGTATGGCTGTAATTCTTCTTCAGCAGAAGCGCGCAACGTAGCCCACAAATGTAACTGCGAATGGGAGGAAAAGACGGCAAAATCAAGGATAATGTAGGCAGACAGTACTAGTTCACTTATTAAGGTAAATTGCTCACATGTGTCTTGTCGAAGAAATCAGAATATGTTCTTGATTGAGGCTGTCTTGTGCCCGACCATCGCAACATCCTTGGGATGTCGTCACCAATCTTACTCGAGAATCGAGCTCCCAACTCTGGGATTGCCTCGTACACCCACAACTGCAACACATTTATAAAAGTGGTTACCATATACGGAGAAGCGTAAAAATGTGCAATGCATATAACTTAAATAAAATGCGGACACATGTATACCTGCACGGCAAGAGGGAATCCGTACAACGTGTACGACATTCTGTCGCAATCGTTTACCTTTGCCAAGTCTGCCTTTCTCCCCCATCCACGGATTAGTGATTTGATCAGAGGCGTAAAACATACTCTCCCCCATGGATAGACATTGAAGAAATCCAAATCATCGACAATGGAAAGAGTATCGGGATGTATCCCAACATTTCGGTCTCTACAATGGAAAACTCCTTCTATAATTAGTGCCAACCCAAGCTTGTAACGATCGTTACGGTTGGCACATTTCAAGAAAACCTTCTCTAGGTCGCCACAAGTAATTCGGTCTCTATTGGTAAACAGTTTGTCCCATAGTCGATTTTTCCCGATGATTTTTTCGGCAGCCGGCCCTTTGGGTAACTCACCACACTTCAAGCTAGTAAGTAATGCGAACTCCGGCAAACCGAATCTTGCAAACCGTTGGTTCACCTTGAACCAAGCCTCGTGAAGTTTTGGACAAATAATAGATCTATTTACCATTTCAAGAATTAATTGGGCAGATAGTTTGACATCGGGCAGCTTCGCAACATGACCTATACAGCTTTCCTCAAACATATTCTTTTGCTGGTCGTCAAGCTTGTTGAGGACAATCGTTATGTACTTTGTGTTGCTTACTTGAGAAATTTGGCCAGGAACGCGCTCTTCCTCCGGTATTTTATAGCGGTGTGAGGGAGACATCTACAAATAAGTGAAACAAACAAGACGAAAAATATAAGAACGTACAAAGGAATAGTGAGAGAAGAAAAATAACTAAAGACAATGTAAAATAGAAGGAATAAATAATTACAACTACATATACGAAAAATTCAAAATAACATAGGTTAACTTGAAGAAGTATAGTATTAAACTTATGAAGAATATTATGAAGTTCAAAATTTAAAATTAAGAATACTTTAGATTTGTATCAGTTTGTCCAGAATATGAAAAAGTACCCCATCATTGAATGAAAATAGTTTTAATGTTAAAACATTATTCTCCCAATCAATCTAGCACACAAAGAATGACAACGCCTATGTCATTTCAGTAAGAAAATGGGAAAAGATAATTGGAAAATCATGTTTTTCACCAAGTCTTCTGTCATTTCGGCCACTTCCGATGTAATAATCAGCATATCAATAAAAAGGCTATCCCATATAAAGTGAGCACTGAAAATAGCTAAACATATATTTTATCTACGGTAAGAGGCTAACGTAATTCAATTGAAATTATTTTTCTAGTTCACAAACTTGAAAGAACGAAATCGTACCTGATGAAGAATCTCTCGAATCAGTTTCAATGTAACTTGGTTAGACTGGAAATACAACAAATATAGATAAGAGATTTTTAGTTTGCATGTTGAAAAAAATGAAAGACAAGTAACTACAAAATCTGTTGATGGGAAAAAATGCGGAGGAATTACAAAATTTGATCTTAATTCAACACAAATGAGACTAATATCTTCTGAGAGTAAACAAATAAATACCAAATACTTCTTTGTACAAATGAGAAGACATGTGAAGAACCAAGAAAGAAATCACCGGGCTATCTCAATGGGAAAAATCATGTTTGTTTGATATAAAGCAATGGTTATTTTGTACTATCCCAGGTGCTTGTTATGCTTTACAAAGAATTTTAGCAGGAAACTAAACAAATCATAATCATAATTTCGTACTTCTATGCTCAAGTCTCTAACTAATCATAATTTCAATAAGGAGAATTTCCTCCACCAGAGAACAAAACTTGTCCCATGAGAAGTTTCAAGTCATACATAGAACAAAAATACAGATGAGAAAAATGCAAAATCCACATGTAATACATAAAAACAACGCAGCAAAACTCATCCACATGTAAGCAACAACCTCTTTTCTAATTGGATACCTTTTTGCAAGTATTTTAGTGGTGATTTTTGGACTCTTGATGCAGTAGACTTTCCATGGTTAGGGAGGCAAGGAATACACAATGTGATAAAGTATCATGAAACAAGAAAAGTTAAGAACATGGGTGAAACAAAGCTACATTTATTCTCAAGTTAAAATACCTTCAAAAGAATCTAGTTGACGTTAACACAAAATAGCAGACACTCAATTCTATAAAGTTAAGCCTTATGTTTTTTTGCATGAACGAACATAGTTTTAGGTCAAAACTAGAAAAAGTGATGGGGAAGTGCTTGTTATGCTTTACAAAGAATTTTAGCAGGAAACTAAACAAATCATAATCATAATTTCGTACTTCTATGCTCAAGTCTCTAACTAATCATAATTTCAATAAGGAGAATTTCCTCCACCAGAGAACAAAACTTGTCCCATGAGAAGTTTCAAGTCATACATAGAACAAAAATACAGATGAGAAAAATGCAAAATCCACATGTAATACATAAAAACAACGCAGCAAAACTCATCCACATGTAAGCAACAACCTCTTTTCTAATTGGATACCTTTTTGCAAGTATTTTAGTGGTGATTTTTGGACTCTTGATGCAGTAGACTTTCCATGGTTAGGGAGGCAAGGAATACACAATGTGATAAAGTATCATGAAACAAGAAAAGTTAAGAACATGGGTGAAACAAAGCTACATTTATTCTCAAGTTAAAATACCTTCAAAAGAATCTAGTTGACGTTAACACAAAATAGCAGACACTCAATTCTATAAAGTTAAGCCTTATGTTTTTTTGCATGAACGAACATAGTTTTAGGTCAAAACTAGAAAAAGTGATGGGGAAAAGAAAGCAAATTATGATTTTTATTTTACTGGCTATATGAGCTGCAAGTTCTATTGATCAGCAGCATTAGTAGAGAAGGAATCCTAAAAAAATATAGCTTAGAAAAGAAAAGAGAGAAGAAAGCAATCCAAATGCTAACATGTCGACTAAAGCTGACACTTAAAGGTGAATTTCGATTCACATTGAGTCTATTATTTAGAGGGGCAAGTAAATAATCTTGACACCAAAAATTCTAATATGGCGAACAACGAAAAGGAAACAATCAATTTGAACATCAATCTATCATTGAAACTCACCAGATGACCAGAACAAACTTAGCAATAAACTCTGACTCGATGAGAGGAAAAAATAAAGAATTGTACCAGAGCAAATCCCAAATGGAGTTTTAAGATATTATTAAGGCAGGGAAACCAAAAACCAAATATGAGAATTTTCGACAAACTGAACAGTCATTGACAAAATCTAACAAACATACATAATATAAGCATGGAGCCTCAGAATACAATTCCAATCATCCTTGACTAACTAGTATCCAAAAACTATATTGGCATATGACTCACACTTCAGCTCTTAGAATATAGCTTTTCCTTGGCCTTCTGAATCTTCAAAACCTTCTTCACAATCTTTTGCTCCTCCACCAAGAAAGCTCTGATGATCCTACAAATTCCAATGAGAAAGAAAGTCAAAAACTTAAAGATAGAAACAAAGAACAAGGAAACCGTAGTAAATGTCAGGTACATGGAGGAAAAAACTACCTCTCTCTTACAGCACCTCCAGACAACACTCCACCATAAGCACGGTTCACAGTTCTCCGATTTCTTGATAATCTAGACCTCTTGTACTCGGCAGGTCTCAAGTGACGAATCTGCAAAAATATTGCAACTCATTCGTCAAATTTTACCAACATGAGGATTTATGTTATTAGTCGAATCATGCAGAAAAGGTCCAAGTGTACTATCATCATCACAATAATTATAAGCCATATCAAGCTCTTTTATATTTGCTTCAAGCCTTTGATAGGTCAATAAAAAAACACTATTACCACATCTATTATATATATTTAAGCTGTGTTCAACCCCATAAAACAGAAGCATTTCAACTCAACCTCACAGCAGTAAGTTGCTAAATACACAAACTTTGCCTAAAAATATATTTAAGCTGTCTTCAACCCCATACACGCTTTTGGAGTTTACAACAAAATATCGAGTCAAGTGACGACTTCTCTACCACTTCTTCATGATATGTAAAGAAGCAAATCTTCAGTTATAAACAAATTTCACTACACTGTTCTTACGAGGAACTTAGAAGTGGGATTAATTAATTTTCAACAACAAAGTAAAATTCAGCCACTAAATCTTTATTATAAGGAAAAAAAAAAGTCGTAGGTTTACAAAAATAATATCTTTCTGATAGATACTACGAAAGGCACACTACAAAATGTAAACACAAATTCACTAAAATCGAAATAACAAACTTGCTTCTTGACATTAGTTGAACATCGCTAAGAAATAGACATAATATGGATTAACAAGTAATTTTCAAGATTTAATAGAACAATGGAGGCATAGGAAGACATGATATTTCAGCTAAAATGCCAACGCCATCCATGCTTATTAGTAAAGGATCAGTTACAAAGCTATGAGAACATAATCATAGATTTCCTTAAACCACATCCCTCTCAAGTAATGATAGAACATAAGAAGTCATCAAATTAGTGATTGGCTAGTCAACTCATTTTACAAATAGAGAAAGATGAAAACTACAGATAATAAAATTGTAATTGGCTTACAAATTAATCATGTGCTCACATACCTAAGGCACTCAAGAAGTAGAGACGGACACTACCATTATAGAAGACAGTCAAGTAGGCAAGGACGAAAGCTCCATTCCAAAGATAATGATAGTACTATTCGTCATCACTATCTACAACTCCAATCTCCAGGCGAAAATCGACCCCGTGGTAGCAACAATGACGTGGGCGGCTGATGAATGACGATCGGCATCGGTGATTAGATGGAAGGAAGTCGGAATTGAGAGGGATTAGGGCTTGAGAGAGATTAGGGCTTTGGTTTCTCCTTTTCACGAGTTCTGTACAAATTTTTTTTCCTGTTGATGGGCTGGGTCTTATGGTTGTGAAGGTGGAATTTGAAATTTCATGAAGGGCATTTTGGTCTCTAAATTAGTAAAATAGACATGTAATAAATTCTGGACATTTTTGCAAATGACCATGAAAAAGTGGACATTTTTTGAAATTTCCACATTCATTCACATTCTTTTATTATGTTATTGTTTTATAAAACTTTTTGTAAGAATTATTTTTTATGGGCTTAAAACTCTTCAAATTCCTAGTTAATTTGACAACGAAATGCACCAATGATATCTATTGAGTTTCAAACTTATGGATTAATTCCATTCTATTGGTTGATTGGTTTTCCTTATGGGCATGGATGATGATAGAGGATGATGCAACATGCTATGGAGAAAGCTAGTAACTTAATAACTTTAGATTCAATTATAAAATGTTCACGTTGTTTCTTAAGAATTTCTATGGAAGTCATGCGTGGAACTATGCTAAGAGTATTTTTCCTTTCTATGAATAAATTATATTTGAAATTAGATATGTGTCACGAAATTAATTTAAATATCATTGTTTACAAAAGAAAAGAGTTAGCGATTTTTAAATTTTGTTCTCTTTTAAAATTTCAATTTTCTACCCTTGGTTCCAAAATTTATATCTTACTCGTTACTTGAAATTTTTGGATGAAACCAATTGGATATGATAGCCTCACATGTTTGCCACTGAATAAACTTGGAATCATGTCAATCCGATGTCAATAGAATTTTATATGTTCATTAGAACAAACTGCACTAGGTAGTGTTACTGTTTTCAGCTTCTGCCTTCTATTCCTAAAAAAAAAAAATCATAACTCAAACGTTACTTGGAATTTTTATACAAAACTAGTTAGGTCTGATAACTATGTCAACGAGTCAAGCAAAGCCCGGCAAAAAAGAGGCTCGACCCGAGTTTTTTTTTTTTTGGTTTTTTTTAATAAATTGTTAAAATAGCTGCCCAGGCAGCTACAGCCTGCTACTGGCAGCTGTTGCCCGTGCATGCAGCTACTAAAGCTGCCCAGCAGGGCAACTTTAGTTTTTCATCTTTTTTTTTTAAATAAATATGTAGGTGTGCTTGTTATTTTTATTTTTTTTTTAAAAAAATACGAGCCGGGCCATTTTGGCCCATGACACGGGCCAATGCCTCAAAATGAGGCTCGGCCAGAGCCTAGGCTTGGTGGATCCGAGCCCGGGCCGTCCGAGCTGCCGAGCTTTTTTGACATCCCTAGGGTTTGATAGCCTCATGAGTCAATTACTGAATAGATCTTGAATCATGTCATTTCAATATGTGTAGGATTTTATATAACACTTAAAGTAAACTGTGCTGGGTTACTTTCCAAACCTAGCCACTATGGAATGTTGAAAAATATTTTAACACCCTATTTGTTGCCGACACAAGTCGATTTTTGGATATGTCATACTATAAGAAGTTTTCTACTTTAAATTAAAATTTCATGAAGTTTCGAAATCGATAGCTATGCAAACGAATTTAGTTTGTCATTTCAATATGTGTAGGATTTTATATAACACTTAAAGTAAACTGTGTTGGGTTACTTTCCAAACCTAGCCACTATGGGATGTTGAAAAATATTTTTTAATGCCCTATTTGTTGCCGACAGAAGTCAATTTTTGGATATGTCATACTATAAGAAGTTTTCTATTTTAAATTAAAATTTCATGAAGTTTCAAAATCAATAGCTATGCAAACGAATTTATTTTGTCATTTGTCGCTTGAGATATAAAACAAAACAACAACTTTTATTTTTAAAGTTTTGCCTAGAATTTGACGTCAATTGTGGATGTATGCATGAGAAATATTCTAAAGACATTTTTGTTTTGTTTCTTTTGGTATTAAACTATTTTGTCTTTAAAAAAATAAAGTCTTGATATTAAATTCTTAAATTAATTTTTTAAACTTTCCGCTAAAAGTATAGTTAATTATTTTATTAAGTCTACGGTCTACGGGTAAAGTAAAATTAATCTAGTGACATTTTGATCCATGCGGATTGAGGCATTACATGTAAGTTCTGAATGTAATAATTAATTTGATTGAATGTTTTATCAGTGTGTCAAGAATCTATAATCATTATGTTCCCTCGTACCACAGCGTTACACATTGACCTTATAAAGTTGATCTCAAATTAGGATAAGCTGAATGTATTTAACAATCGATTTTAAATAGGTTGCAGGTCGGATGTTAATAGTACCTATTGATTTTTTAGTTTGAAAATTGAGAATGAGCACAAACAAAATCTTTCGGTACCTAAAATAAAGGTGTCCAAGTGTGTCCTCGTCATCCTTGCGATGCTTCAGTTTGAGAGAGAATTGATACGTAAGCCCTAAACTAATTGAACACCCTTATCTGATTTAAAGAGTTATTGGGTGTTTGGGAGTCATACCGTGTCCAAGAGTTGCTATTTGATTAATGTTATGCAATTAGTGTTTGGATGATGATGCAACTCTGATGGTATGGTCCCACCATGATATGACAAAAGAGATATAGTAGGACACAACCTTATCTAAGTTGGATAAATCTTATTATGTAGAAGAGTTCTAATGGATTAGGAAATGCTAGAAGCAAGGTCAAGGAATATGCCTCAGGATACCTGAAAGCTAAGGCTCGAGGCCATATGAGGTTATCTGGGAATGTCCTGAATTGGGTTGAATTCAACCTCTGGACTAGTCCTCGGGTCGTGACAATAATTGTCTACATCACTAGTGTTTGTCGTTAATCGAGTTTATAAATGTCTCTTAGTTGTTCATTAGTTTAGCTTATAGATAATTCTAGGTTAATTAGTTCTAGGTTAATTAGTTATAATTCCAACTGTTCATATTTTTCTATTCAATTACAGTTAGTATTAATTAAAATCGAATCACCTACTTCGTGAGAATGATACTTTACTCTCACTTTATTACTTGGCTATGATACCGTACCCTTGCAAAATTTTAGAGATCAAGTTTTTAATGTTGTTGGTAGGGACTACAATACTTAGTGCCCACATGAGCCCCATTTTTCTATTAAAATGAATTTTAGAATAGTAGTTTGTTGGAAAATATGTAGTTAAAAATAAGGAAGAGTTTTGAGTTTGCGTATAATATTATTTTATTGAAAAATGCGTAGTTGAAAATAAAATAGAAAAAATGCATTTTGAAAATAATGGAACCAAACAAAGGCTTAGTTAGTGTTTCCTTATTTCTTTTCAGACATCTAAATGCAATGTTCGAGCCATGGTGATCTTGTTCCATTTGGTCAGGAGATCGAATGAACGTTCAGGTCGAAATGAAGAAAACAAATAGAAGAACACCAAATACAGCTGGAAGAAACAATGGTCGAAAGGCAAAAAACCATTATGTCATTGAGGTAGATGAAAATGTGAGACTCGTGTGAGAGTTGATGGCTCCGCCGGTTATTGAAAATTAGTCGAGTATAGCTTATCCATCATTTGCATAGGCAAACTTCCATTTGAGGACGGAAGTGATAAAAATGTTTCAGAATGCATAGCGATGTTTTGGAGATCCAATGATAATCTGAACACTTATCTTCCGGGTTTTTGGATACGTGGAAGTCTAATGAATATTCGGGCATTTCGAGTCATGCAATCTGTTTTGAGATCATTCCTATACAAATAGAGAATCGACTAGGGAGTGGCAGCATCGACACGTGGAATAGTTTTGCACAAAAGTTCATGAATAAATACTTTCCACCAAAGAAGATTTGTAAAGTTGAAAGATGAGATTACTGCATTTGCATAGCATGATTATGAATGTTATTATGAGGCTTGGGAGAGATACAAATGGATGTTTAGACAGTTCTCACAACACGGATTACAAAAAATGGATGAAAGTCATACATTAGGTTCAATCCAACTAATAAAGCCAATATTGACTCTACTTGTATTGATCACTCGCCAAGAAATATACGAAATATTAGTGTGTTTGGCAGTCATGAATGCATGGTGACCTTCTGTAATAACCCATTTCTTTTAAATCAAAGTCAAAGGTTGAATTGTCTAAGTCAAAGTCAAATATGGAGTTAAATGAGAATAAGTTAATTGTTTGGGACTTATTTTTAAAGTAGGAAAAAAAAAGGTTTTTAAATGGATTGTTTTAGAAGTTGTGGATTTACTTATTTGGCATTGGAGAATTGAGGGACTTCCTTTGCAATTGACCCTTTATCTAGACTTTTCCCAAGCTTTTTGTCTCACTTCCCACTTACACACACACCCTATACGCAGAGAAGAGGGAGAGACCGAGACAGAGAGGTGAAACCAAGGGAAATAGAGAGGAAGAAAGGGGAAATAGAGAGGAAGAAAGGGGAAAAAGAGAAGAAAAAAGAGAAGGAAGAGGAGAAGAAGGTAAAGTGATGTTTTGAACTCGAATTTTTCTTGTCTTCCTCGTTATATTTTTGGGAATATAAGTATATTATGTTAAATTTCTAAGGTTTAATTTGTGGTAAAATTTTCAAATTTATGAGAAATGAAGACTATTGGAGCTTGAGATTACTGGGTTTTTTAGTCTACATTGATATTAAGGTAAGAAATATAACTTTTGGGCAAACCCTAGATTTTTAGTTGATATTTGTATAAGTTTTGTTAGTGAGAAGTATTGTATTGATGAAATGCCTACTAGAAAACATGAGATTATGGAACTATATGCATGTTAATTTGGTTGTTGTGTTGGTTACTAGTTTCACTAGATTGTAGCGAATTATTGTCGTTATTCTTAGATTGGAGGTGATGTTGGTGTAGTGGTTATTGGTAAATGGATTAGAAAGAGTAATTGGTCCCACTTGATTAAAGGAATAATTTGAGACATTTATTCAAGTATCGAGAAATTTAGTTGTAGCACTATAGCATGTCCTGTTAGAGGTTTCTTGACTTGATCATGATTGTATTAGTTATCTTGTATGATATTTCAGGTGGTGACGAAGAACTTGGAAAAGCCCACCGACCTTCTTAGACGGTAGCTTGTTTTGAGTGAGTGGAAGTTTATTTTCCAGAAATAAATATTTATGTAATTTATATCATATGAGAAAGTTAATTATTCCATATACTTGGTATAATAGCATGATTTTCAGAATCAAACTGACTTTATAGTTAATTCTTTTAAAGTTAAATGTGGGTTATTGAAATCATTTTCTCTAGCATGTTATATTTAAATTACATATTTTAGTATATTTTAAAGTTATTTTAAAACCACCAGAAAGTACCCAGGTGATTTTACCCCAGTTTGCACTGATGTGAATGTGTTTCCACAGTGTATGACATCAGATGGTTATTTTACCCAATCTGCACTGGTGTGAATGTGTTTCCACAGTGTATGATCAGTTATGATGATTTTACCTGCTCTGCACTATTGCGAATGTGTTTCCATAGTGTATGATCAGATTATAGCTCTGCGCGCGTATGACCAGAATTTAAGAATTAAAGAATTACAGAATTTCAGAATAGAATAGCTTTGCCATGTATATCGGTGTTCATCGATACATGAGTAAAGATATTCGGGGTACCTTTTTGGTGTGATAGTTCAGTATTTCTACAGTTTATTGGATTGATGATCATAGAATCCAGAATATTCAGTTTTCAGTATAACGTTTTTAGCTTATAACATTGAACAACAAAAATGTTTTAGATATTTTCGTATATATGAAAATAACGTTATTCATTATGTTTTACAGTTATTTATTTGGAAGTAAGAATGAAAGATTGTATGATGCTATCATGTTTCAGTTTTTAAGATGTTTATCAGATTTTCGACTTTCTCAAAATTTCAAAAGACTAATCATTTTCAAGAAGTGTGTATAATTGGAAGAAATATATTCTTATTTATATACTATCCACTCACTGAGTTAAAATCTCACATATTTTGTTAACTCTTTTCTTATCATATAGTAGCTGAGTTGAGCATCATCAGAGCCTAGTAATCCACCATATAGAGCCACATTTTGTCTATTTACGTATGACTCCTTTTGTCAAATTTACTCAGTACATACTTCTTTTGAGGGTACATGCATTTGTTGTCAGAAAGTTAAAGTTGTAATTCATGTATCCATGTCATGGGCTTATTTCATATTGAGTATTTTGAGTACATTTGGGACATATTTTTGTAAAGTATTTGTAAATGTTGACCTTCAAGTATTGTATTGTAAATAGTTTGAGATATGAGGGACTGGTGTGCCCTGTTTTGATCTGTGTGTATTGGTTTGAGTATATTGATTGTGGTTTCAGATGGATTAGTCCATATTACAGGGGAAATTCTGTCAAAATTTTTATAAAAATGGGTCACAGTTAGAACAGGTCATAGTTGCCTTGGTGGTGGGTCCGACATTTAGCTGGTATCTACCATCGGCGCACGACACGTGTCAGGTCCATTAGGGTGACTTGGAACAGGTCGTGTCAGTTGGTATCAGAGCATGGTCATAGCGTCAGTTTGCATTGCATTTATTCTGATTTCTTTCCAACCTATCCTACATATTTTGTAGTTGGAGTTTATGGCTCGCGGTGGTAGGACTCGTAGGCTCCCAAATATGCCGCCTCAACCATTAGCTACTTCTGATAGAGAAGATGTTGGAGAAGGTAATAGGGGTGAGGAATCAGTTGATCAGTCTCGTGAGCAGCCTCAACATGATGATATAGCTCAGGCGGATATTATAGCTAACAGGATTGCCACAGCTGTTGCTTCTGCTCTACGCAGTTCAGATAGAGATCATAGTATTGAGCGGGCAACTAAATTAGGAGCTAAGGTGTTTACTGGCACAGCTGATCCAGCAGAAGCCGAATCTTGGCTGGTAAAGATTGAGAGGATATTTGATGTTATGTGTTGTCCAGGTGATCGAAAAGTAAGTCTTGCTACTTTTCTGTTAGAGGGAGGTGCTTATGACTGGTGGAAATCTGTACAGAGTAAGTATGTTGATCCTTCTGTGATCAGTTGGGATAATTTTAGAGATGAGTTTAATGAGTATTACTGCCCTCGTTCCTACAAAGATGATAAGCAGAATGAATTTTTGACGTTAGTGCAAACTTCGTCAGTGGCGGAGTATCAGAAAAAGTTTACAGAATTGTCAAAGTATGCTGCAGCCCTTGTAGCTAATGAATCTGATAAGTGCAGAAGGTTTGAGTATGGGTTGATAGAAGAACTTAGATTAGTGGTAACAGCGTCGGGGTATGAAAATTTTGGGAAGCTAGTGGAAGCAGCACTAAGAGTTGAGAAAAGTATAGCAGAACGTTACATCGGTCCACCAGGGAGGCATGGAGTTGGTAGTAGTCATCAGACAGGGGCAGGAGTCTTTGTGCATAGACCAGCGGAGAGGGATCGCAGAAGAAGTGGATTAGTTGTTTTTACATCTGGTAGCTTTAAGTCTAAATCTAGCGGAAGTCAGGGATCTAGATTTAGCCAAAGATCAGTGCAGCAGTCTGGGAGTAGTCATACCTATACTCAGGGGTCGATCCAGAGATCATTTACTCCAGGACAGAGTGATAGCTCTAGTGTTGCTAGATTTCCCCAGTGCCAGTCATGTGGGAAATTTCATTCTGGTGAGTGCCTTAAGGGCGTTGGTGTGTGTTATTACTGTGGTCAGACTGGGCATATGAGGAGAGAGTGTCCAGTTCGTTTTCAACAGAGTGGTACATCACATGGAACACAGCCTGTTGGTATTTCCAGACAGAATCAGAATCAGGACAGGTTGGCAGGTAAAGTAGGTACTACTAGTGCTATCCGGTCTGATGTTGCGGGCAGCAGTGGTAGCAGACAGAAAAGTCAGTCAGGACGTCCCAGGACTCAGGGAAGAGTTTTTGCTGTGACTCAGCATGAGGCCGATGAGTCGCCGATGTTGTCATGGGTACGTTATTTATTTTTGGTAGAAAGGCTCGTTCTCTTATTGATTCTGGTGCTACGCATTCATTCATATCATGTACATTTACTACATATGCGGACCATATGCCAGTACTGTTAGATAGTGATTTGGTGGTATCGACTCCGATAGGAGATTCCCTTTTAGTTGATAGTATGTACAGGGATTGTGGGATTAAAGTGAATGATCAGGAGTTGAAAGCTAATTTGATTCCACTAGATATTCACGACTTTGATGTGATACTGGGCATGGATTTCTTAGCTGCAAATCATGCTTCAGTTGATTGTTTCCGTAAGGAAGTGGTGTTCAAAAGGCCGGGAGAGCCTGAAATTGTTCTTAGTGGTGAACGGAGAATATTACCTTCATGTATCATATCTGCACTTGATGCTGGAAGATTACTTAGAAAAGGGTGCCAAGCTTATTTGGCCCATGTGATTGATACTCACATTGCTAAGTTGAAACTTGAAGATATAACAGTGGTAAGAGATTTTCCTGATGTTTTTCCTGAAGATCTTCCAGGACTACCTCCAAACAGGGAAATTGAGTTCACCATTGATTTGGTCCCAGGTGTAAGTGTTATGCCCTAGGTCCAATCAACTTTGGACATAAGCACTTTTAATGTATATATAACCGATGCATATTTATGGCAAGATTTATTATTGAATTAATATCCTAATTAGTTAAATAATAGAATCCATTGATTCAAGTTTTGGTAATTTGTTAATCACAAAGAGTTGTGATTGTGAGATACAAATTACATATGATTGAATCTTAAATCGTCCGTGGTCATATGTAATAACGAGATACAGATATCATTATTATGGATAGACCATCACGTGTGTCATTTCTTACTTATGAAGTAAGTAGTTGATCTTACAAGCTAAAGTGCGGTGACACTTGAATGAACACGTGAATGTTTTGTTATAGAACAAAACATTGGAGACCCGCTGAGATATTCCACATGGAAAACTATCTGAGTGTCAGTGGTTAATCTCTAACGTTCGGTAGTGGATTGGTCCTTTGACTTGAGGTCATCATAGTACCTTATGTGAGGACAGTCATGCTTTGGTGATGTCGGATGTTGCTCTGTCAAGGGTCGCTAATACGGCATCGTTCGGGTATGTCAAGAATCATATGAAGGTTGTGAATGATCAATAGAGGATTCGTCACTCTTAGATAGTAAGAGATTATGATCTACATTTCATCCAGTTAAGTTGATAATGAAATCATTGGCCAATGTGAACTCATAAGTCGAAAATGAGTTTTCGACTTACATTAACTTAACAGTAGGATAAAAGATATGATCGATAATTGAGATTGACACACGTCCATATCTCGTAATTGATCGGATCATATTGACGAAGGGATTATAGTTTCACGATAAACGAACAAGTTTGGTTTTGTCATGTCACGTGACATTTCCCGTCACATGTATTGCCCTGACACATTGCTAGATGTCAATCTGGGACAACGAATGTACATTGATGATAAATTAAAATGGGTATTTTAATTTATCAGTTTTGATTAGATCAAAATAATAATTCACGTCGTTAGACATCGTGATCGGGAACCTAATGGGTCACACACAAAAGAGAATCAGAAGAATGAGATTTACCAATTAATTAATTAACAAGTGTTGGATAATTAATTAATTGGGTTGCTTATTAATAGACCTGAATTAATTAATTGGATTAATTAATTCATAGACCGGATTTAATTAATTTGATTAATTAAATGTTGGACCGGGTTAAGTTAAGAGATGGGCCAGCCCGTTTGGACTTGTATTAATAGGCTGTTAGGGTTTGAAAAACTGTATGGATTATTTCATTATTCTTGCTAGCACGAGAAAAGAAAACCCTAGCGGTAATTCTTATTCTCTGTGTGGATCACCATTGGAGGCTGGACAATTGGACAGCTTGGATTGTAGATCGTGATCATTGGAGTTCGTGAATCAGCAAAAGAGTTTGCAGAATTCATCAAGGTATTATTCTAAACACAGTTTCTATCTAAACACAATGTAGATCCTTGTTTGGGAATCGAAATTGCTTTACTTCCGCTGCGCATGATTAAGTAGGTTCCCAACAGTGGTATCAGAGCCTACTTTGTGTTTGTTAGAAATTGTTTTTTTGCATGTTTGAACAATCAAAAGTTGATTGTTTATTTTTCTTGAATCTAGCAATTTAATATTATATTTTTCATCTTTTAAAAATCTGTTTTTGAACGATGATAAAATATTTTGGATCGGAAAAAAAAAAGGAAAGGGATTGAAGGAGAAGCCGGCGACTTCCGCCGCCGTCGGGACGCTCACGGGCGGGAGCATCCTGTTCGACTGCTGAGTGCAGCGGCGTTAGACGCCGTTGCCCGCAGCGTTACGTTCGACGCTGCCAAGCAGCTCCCGACGCTGCTGCTATTGTAGCAGCAGTGCCGGTCGTTTACTGCAGCAGCGTCGCACGCTGCTGCAGCGCCGGCCGTTTACTGCAGCAGCGTCGCACGCTGCTGCAGTTTGTTAGTGCGCCGCATAGCGCACGGTTTCTGATGCGGCGCCGGCAGTGGTTTAGCCGGCGCCGCCGGAGAGATTAAAAGAAAAAAAAAAGGGGGCTTTTTTTTTTTTTAGGGTTTTCAGATTTTGGGTGAATGGAGGCGGGGGCCTCTCCTGCAATTTGTTAGATTACAGGCCCCCGCCTGCAATTACAAAAGAAGGGGTCATTCTGCAATTTTTAAATGGAGGCCCTGTCATGCAATTTCCGAAATAGAAGGGTTTTCTGTTAATTTGAAACTTGGGTCAATTTTACAATTTCAAAATGGTTTTGAATTTAAATATTAAAATGGTTTTTAATTTTATTTCAAATGGGTTTTTGACTCATATTATCAATTTTGACCCGTTTAAAATTTTATTTAAAATTGACGACTTTTTATATTTTCGTTAAAATTGGATTTTAACTTAAATATTAAACTTTTGACCCTAAATTGAATTTTATTTTAGTTAGGAGTTTTATCCTAAAATAAAATGTTAATTCAATTAAATTAGAGTTGGACTCTAATCTAATATTTAATTAAAATTTGATTTTAATTAAATTATATCACCCTAATATATTCTTGAAATTAGAGTTGGACTATAATTTGACATTTTAATTGAAATTTGATTTTAATTAAAATTGTCTCGCCCTAAAAATTTTTTTTTTCTTAGAATAAGAGTTGGACTCTAATTTTGTATTTAATTAAAATTTTGATTTTAATTAAATAAGTTCGTCATAATATCTTGGAATTGGAGTTTGACTCTAATTTTGTATTTATTTAAAATTTGATTTTAAATTAAATTTAATCGCCTTAAGTTTTGAAATTAGAGTTGGACTCTTATTTGATATTTAATTAGAATTCGATTTTAATTAAATTATCTTATTTTAAAACTTTGAAATTAGAGTTGGACTCTAATTTTATATTTAATTAAATTTGATTTTAATTAAAATAGTTCCGCCCTGTAATAGTGGAATTAGAATGAGATTCTAATTTGGTATATAAAATTAAAATTTGATTTTAATTAAATATACCCGCTAATTAAATTAATTGATTAATTTGATTAATTAATTATTCCGATCTATTTGTCTAAATTAGTTTAGACGACTTTAATTGCTAGAAACTTGAAACATGTTTGCATATAATATTAGATATTATATAGGAATGTATTTATATGATGAATGTTTTACTAGTGGATGATTATGGACTCGACCATGTGGATGTGTTGAATGGTTAGTTTTATTCTTGTTGTTTTATGGGCCTGCGAGCTCTAATTTATTTTGGACCTGCGAGTCCATTATTATTATGGGCCTGCGTGTCCAATATTATTTAGGCCTGCGTGCCAACTAGTATAGGATACAAGTTGCAGTTGGACTAATTGAAGATACAAGAAGAGGAAGAGACCATAGAGATGGAGCATTGTATGAATCAATGTTATACCTCCTAGGAACTGACCAACTAGTCTTCCTTATGGCTCGGGAGGACTAGATAGTATAAGTCCATAATCGTCCACACTCTATATGTATGTTTATTTGCATGCTAGATGTATAATAAGATATATATATATATAATTATTACGATGAGACATTTGCATGCAAAATCCCTCGTTGAAAATATTAAGTCATTTTCTTATTCGCCTTCCATCATTATAGTGAAAAACGAGAATCCTAAATCGATCTCAGCTTGTTGAGTACACTCAAGGCTGGTCTATTATGGATATGTTTGACACTATGAAATATTAGATATTTCTGAATGATGGGTTTGACTTAATTAAAATTTATTTTTTTGTTGAGTACACTCAAGGAGATGAATTTTAGAGGTATGTTAAAATATTAAGTCATATTTATATTAGCCTTCCATCATTATAGTGAAAAACGAGAGTCCGAAATCGATCTCAGCTTGTTGAGTACACTCAAGGCTGGTCTATTGGGGATATGTTTGACACTATGAAATATTAGATATTTCTGAATGATGGGTTTGACTTAACTAAAATTTATTTTTTGTTGAGTACACTCAAGGAGATGAATTTTGGAGGCATGTTAAGCTAACACATAAGATGTGTGAAGACAAAGAGTTGTCAGCTTAATGATCTGGGAGTTGTATGGAGATACAATTGATAATAGTATCTACCCAAATGTTTTATTAAAGTTTGTTGAGTACACTCAAGGTTTTAATATAACAAATGGGATCCCAGCCCACTGGGAATCAAGTATAGATTCCATAAATTTATGTGAGAGGGTCATAAATTTGAGTTAAACAGTGGGAGCGAAATTAATTTAATAAAAGACCATGTTAAATTAATCGATGCATTTTATATATTATTCTTTTACTTTTCATCGTTTACATTTATTGAATCTTGAGTAACCATATGTATTTGAGCGGCATACTGTATGTCAACAACCAAACCAAATTTTCTTGATTGGCACCGCAATCTGAGAATTGTTCTCATGCATGATAATTGATTATGTCCTTGAGTAGCCCTTTCCAGAGACACTCGTTGATGACTCAATAAAGGAAGACGTGGCTGCTATAATAAACACAGTGATGACAATAGCACTACAACATATGTGATGTTAGCAACTATGTCACCTGAGTTACAAAAGCAACATAAGTGTATAGATGCAAACACGTGATTTTTCATCTCAAAGTGTTGAATGATGAACAATCACGTGTGGAAAGATATGAGATTTCCTAGCAACTATACTAGTGCATAATGGCAGAAGAGTCTCCGGCCAGTTCTGGTGTGCTGAAGACGTTGACTACTTTGAGAAGTTGTCTCAATTGAGTTCAATCATGAACAATGAACTAAGTATGACTTTGTTCTACAATCTTTGCCAGTAGGTTATTCGTGACTAATTATGAATTTAACATGGATAAATTCGAATGCACACTTATTAAGTTGCTGAACGTGCTTAAGACTATTTTGCCCAATATCTATGTTTATAGTGGGCAAATCTTAGTCATAGATTCTTGTAAGGAAGTCTAAAGGATGTTTTGGGAAAACAACCAAGATGGCTAAGACAGTTAAAGCAAATAAGGACAATACCAAATCTAATGACCATTATTATCATTTTGGAATGATAGGTCATTCGAAAAGAAATTGCAAGACTTATATCTACTTCATTAGTTTCGTGGGTATTTGATACCAGATGTGGATCTCATATTTGTATAAATATGCAGAAACTAAACAGAAGTAGATTACTGCAAAAAGGGGAGAAGTTGACATGTACGTTGAATATAAGCAAATGTTGCTGCATTGCCTATATGAGCTACTTCTTACTTTTGCCTTTAGGCTTAATATTAGAATTAGAGAAATAGTGTTTTGTTCTTACCATTACCAAGAGCATTAAATAAATTTCATGTTTGGACATGAATTATTTTAATGTCAAGGACAATTGTTGTTCTTTTTATCTTGATAAGATCTTAATGGTTATGGTAAATTACAAAATGACATTTATATTCTAAATATTGAGTATTCTATAATGAGTATAGATACCGAAAGGCATAAAAATGATAATCTGAATAACACATATATCTGACATTGCAGATTTGGTCATATAAATGAAAATGCAATTCCAAACTTACATGGAGATGTACACTTGGGTCAAATGATTTTGAATCATTTGACAAATGCAAAATATGTCTGTTAGGCATAATGACCATATCTCCTTTTACTTGAAAAGGAGAAAGATCTGCATAATTACTGAGTCTAATACATAGTGATGTATGTGGACACATATCAATCAATGATAGATAAAGTTTCTCTTATCTCATCACATTTACTAGACGGCTATTTCAGAAATGGTCATGTATATTTGATGAAATTCAAGTATGAAACTCTTGAAATGTTCAAGGGATTCAAACTAGAAATTGAGAAACAAATAGGTAAATAAATTCTCACACTAAGATTTGATCGATGTGGAGAATATCTAAAATGTAGAATTTTAGATTATCTAAAAGAGAATGTGATTTTCTCGCAGTGGATTCCTCTATATGCATTGCAACATAATGGTGTATTTAGGAATCATGTACTATTAGATATAGTGCAATAAGGACAAGCCATGCAAATGCTTCAAAATCGTTTTGAGATCATGCACTGATTGCCACATGCCACGCACTAATCGTGTCCCATCTAAATCGGTTAACAAAACTCCATACAAGTTATGGAAAGACAGAATGCCCCACTTTTCTCATATGAAAGATTGGGGCTGTGACGCTTATGTGAAGCGCGCTGAATCGGATAAGTTTGAAACTAAATCCGATAAATATATATTTGTGGGATATTCAAGAGACAATTGAATATCAATTCTATAATTTCGTTGAGAAGAATGTGTTCATCTCAAGACATGTCACACTTCTAGAGAAAGTGTTTATTCTAGAAAAGGACAGTGGGAGTAGAGTAAATCTTGAAAAAGTTCAAGGATTCACATATATAGTTAACCAAGTAGATAACCTGAGTCTGATCCCAAAGTGTTGAAGGACATACTCTTGATCAGGAAGTGGAGACTCCTGAGGATACAACAGCTCCATGTAAATCTTGTAGGATCATTCGACCTTCTGGAAGGTAAGAATCCATGATTACTAATCTATCATTACTAATCGAGGATGATGACCCTACTAATTATGCATAAGCAAAGTCAAGTGTTGACTCGCTGACATGACATAAGGCTATGATATCCGATATGAACTTAATGTTACCAAGGTTTGGACCTTGGTCAACCCGCCTAATGGATTAGAACCCATAGGTTGTAAATGAGTTTACAAGAAAAGTTCAATATGGATTAAAATAAGCCTTTTGGAGCTGTAATATTCGATTAGATATAAAAGTCAAAATGTTTGATTTTATCAAAAATGAATTGTGTGTTTAAAAGAAGATAGTGGGAGCATTGTCGCATTCCTAATATTATATGTATGAGACATATTAATAGGAAACAACGTCTTCATATTTCAATTGTTGAAATTATGGTTGTTAAATAATTTCTTCATAATAGATATGCGAGAAATAGCTTGATCTATAGAGATAGATTTATAATATTGCTTAACTCATCCAGATCTATAAAATCTTGAGAAGATTTTATGTGGGGAAAATGAACTGGGAGTTCATGGATACATTGATGCTAACTTCTAGTCGGACTAGAATGATAGCATATTTCAATTAGGATATTGGTTTACTCTTAAACGATATGTTGGAAAGGTTCCAAATCGAAAATCATCGTTGATTCAATAACAGAAGCCTTATACATCACTACTTTAGAAAGCAACAAAAGTTGTTGTCTGGGTCAAAGTGTTCATTAATGAACTTGGAGTAGTTCCTAACATTGTTGATCACATGCTTCAGTATCGTGATAATAGTGGAGCCATCGTGCAAACGAGGGAACTAAGGTCTCATCATTGATCCAAACATGTATTAAGGTAGTATTATCTCATTGAAAAGATAATACAATGAAATGACGTAAAGAAAGAACGAATTCCCACAAGTTATTAAATTGCAGATCCACTGACAAAGAGTTGTCGCAGCATAAACATGATTGTCATGTGGGCTCTTATGGTATAAGATACATAAGGGATTGGATCTAGTGCAAGTGGGAGTTTGTAAGTGTTATGCCCTAGGTCCAATCAACTTTGGACATAAGCACTTTTAATGTATATATAACCGATGCATATTTATGGCAAGATTTATTATTGAATTAATATTCTAATTAGTTAAATAATAGAATCCATTGATTCAAGTTTTGGTAATTTGTTAATCACAAAGAGTTGTGATTGTGAGATACAAATTACATATGATTGAATCTTAAATCGTCCGTGGTCATATGTAATAACGAGATACAGATATCATTATTATGGATAGACCATCACGTGTGTCATTTCTTACTTATGAAGTAAGTAGTTGATCTTACAAGCTAAAGTGCGGTGACACTTGAATGAACACGTGAATGTTTTGTTATAGAACAAAACATTGGAGACCCGCTGAGATATTCCACATGGAAAACTATTTGAGTGTCAGTGGTTAATCTCTAACGTTCGGTAGTGGATTGGTCCTTTGACTTGAGGTCATCATAGTACCTTATGTGAGGACAGTCATGCTTTGGTGATGTCGGATGTGGCTCTGTCAAGGGTCGCTAATACGGCATCGTTCGGGTATGTCAAGAATCATATGAAGGTTGTGAATGATCAATAGAGGATTCGTCACTCTTAGATAGTAAGAGATTATGATCTACATTTCATCCAGTTAAGTTGATAATGAAATCATTGGCCAATGTGAACTCATAAGTCGGAAAAGAGTTTTCGACTTACATTGACTTAACAGTAGGATAAAAGATATGATCGATAATTGAGATTGACACACGTCCATATCTCGTAATTGATCGGATCATATTGACGAAGGGATTATAGTTTCACGATAAACGAACAAGTTTGGTTTTGTCATGTCACGTGACATTTCCCGTCACATGTATTGCCCTGACACATTGCTAGATGTCAATCTGGGACAACGAATGTACATTGATGATAAATTAAAATGGGTATTTTAATTTATCAGTTTTGATTAGATCAAAATAATAATTCACGTCGTTAGACATCGTGATCGGGAACCTAATGGGTCACACACAAAAGAGAATCAGAAGAATGAGATTTACCAATTAATTAATTAACAAGTGTTGGATAATTAATTAATTGGTTTGCTTATTAATAGACCTGAATTAATTAATTGGATTAATTAATTCATAGACCGGATTTAATTAATTAGATTAATTAAATGTTGGACCGGGTTAAGTTAAGAGATGGGCCAGCCCGTTTGGACTTGTATTAATAGGCTGTTAGGGTTTGAAAAACTGTATGGATTATTTCATTATTCTTGCTAGCACGAGAAAAGAAAACCCTAGCGGTAATTCTTATTCTCTGTGTGGATCACCATTGGAGGCTGGACAATTGGACAGCTTGGATTGTAGATCGTGATCATTGGAGTTCGTGAATCAGCAAAAGAGTTTGCAGAATTCATCAAGGTATTATTCTAAACACAGTTTCTATCTAAACACAATGTAGATCCTTGTTTGGGAATCGAAATTGCTTTACTTCCGCTGCGCATGATTAAGTAGGTTCCCAACACCAGGGACTACCCCTATTTCACAAACTCCTTACAGAATGGCCCCAGTTGAGCTAAAGGAATTGAAAGTTCAGTTACAAGATTTGGTTGATAAGAGTTTCATTAGATCCAGTACATCTCCTTGGGGAGCGCCAGTATTATTTGTGAAAAAGAAGGATGGCAAGATGAGATTGTGTATTGATTACAGACAATTGAATAAAGTGACTATTCTCAACAAGTACCATTTGCCTTGTATAGATGATTTGTTTGACCAACTTCGAGGTGCTACAGTATTTTCAAAAATTGATCATGTTGATATTCAGAAAACTACGTTTAGGTCACGGTATGGCCATTATGAGTTTTTGGTGATGCCATTTGGGTTGACTAATGCCCCAACAGCATTTATGGATCTGATGAATAGGGTGCTTCACCCATATTTAGATAAATTTGTGATTGTTTTTATTGATGACATATTGGTTTATTCTCGCAGCCGTGATGAGCATGACGAGCACTTGAGAGTCATTTTACAGATTTGCGAGATAAGCAGTTGTATGCTAAGTTTAGCAAATGTGAATTTTGGCTGGATAAAGTGATGTTTCTGGGTCATGTTATCTCAGCAGAAGGCATATTTGTAGATCCTGTGAAAATTGAGGCTGTGACGAAATGGGAATGACCTACTAATGTTACAGAAGTGCGGAGTTTTCTTGGGCTAGCAGGGTATTATCGTCGGTTTGTAGAGGATTTTTCTAAAATTGCTCTTTCCCTGACTAGTCTGACTCGTAAGAACTCTAGATTTGTGTGGACTGAGGATTGTGAAAAGAGCTTTCAAGAGTTAAAGAAGAGATTAGTTTCTGCTCCTATACTTACTATTCCATCTCCTGGTGAAGAGTTTGTGATTTATAGTGATGCTTCACGCCAAGGACTGGGTTGTGTCTTGATGCAGAATGGAAAGGTTGTAGCCTATGCTTCAAGACAATTGAAGAAGCATGAGTTAAACTATCCAACACATGATTTGGAGTTAGCTGCAGTGGTCCTAGCACTAAAGATTTGGAGACACTATCTTTATGGTGAGAAATGTCAAATATTTACTGATCACAAAAGTTTGAAGTATATCTTCGATCAGAAAGAATTGAATTTGAGACAGAGAAGGTGGTTGGAGTTGATAAAAGATTATGATTGCAAGATTGACTACCATCCAGGGAAAGCTAATGTAATAGCAGATGCCCTCAGTAGAAAGACTAGTTCATCATCTTCATCCAGTATTGTATGTGCTTCGTTGATTTGTGAGTTCAAAAAGTTAAATGCTCAATTATCAGCTAGTACTTCAGGGGTCGTACTAGCTTATTTTCAAGTAAGGCCTACCTTGATTAATAAGGTTATAGAAGCTCAATCTCAAGATTTGGCATTGAGAATGTTGAAAGCAGAAGTGAGTGCGGGGTTAAGAACAGACTATGTGATCAGAGATGATGGTGCATTAGCTATGGGTAATAGATTGTGCGTTCCAGATATACCAGAATTGAAGAAGGAGATTCTAGATGAGGCACACAGTTCTGCTTATGCTATGCATCCGGTAGTATTAAAATGTATCGCACTTTGAAAGATCATTATTGGTGGTTGGGTATGAAAAGAGAGATAGCCGAATTTGTATCCAAATGTCTTATTTGTCAGCAAGTAAAGCCAGTTCGTCAAAAGTCAGCAGGACTTTTATAGCCATTGCCTATTCCAGAATGGAAGTGGGAGCACATTACTATGGACTTTTTATTTGGTCTTCCTCGTACTCAGAATGGTCATGACGGTATTTGGGTTATTGTGGATCGTTTGACTAAGACTGCCAGGTTTTTACCGATCAAGACTACTTATTCTTTAAATAAGTTGGCCAAGTTGTATGTGGATGAGATAGTGAGCTTATATGGTACTCCATTATATATTGTGTTAGATAGGGATCCTCAATTTACATCGAAATTTTAGCCTAGTTTGCAGGAAGCCTTGGGTATTAAATTACATTTTAGTACAGCTTTTCATCCTCAGACAGATGGCCAATCACAGAGGACTATACAGACTCTGGAGGATATGTTAAAGGCTTGTGTTTTGGAGTTCAAATGTAGCTGGGATACTCATTTGTCTTTGATGGAGTTTGCTACAATAATAGTTACCACTCCAGTATAGAAATGGCTCCTTTTGAAGCTTTGTATGGTAGGAAGTGCAGAATGCCAGTATGTTGGGATGAAGCTGGTGAAAGGAAGTTAGTAGGCCTTGAATTGGTGCAAATGTCTTCAGAAAATGTGAAATTGATTAGAGACAATTTGAGGATAGCGCAGGATAGACAGAAAAGTTATGGAGATAGGCACAGGAAAGATCTTGAATTTGAAGTTGGAGATAAAGTATTTTTGAAATTGTCACCTTGGAAAGGGGTGTTGAGATTTGGCAAGCGAGGGAAGTTGAGTCCACGATATATTGGACCCTATCAGATTACTGAGCGGATTGGACTAGTTGCATATCGATTGGATTTGCACGATGAATTATCCAGGATCCATGATGTTTTTCATGTCTCTATGCTTCGCAAGTATTTTGCCGATGCTTCTCAGGTGCTAGAGTCTCAGCCAATTCAGTTGAAGAAGAATTTGACCTATATAGAAGAGTCAGTGAGAATTCTTGATAGAAAGGTGCAGATTCAGCGAAACCAAACAATTTCACTTGTCAAGGTTCTTTGGAGGAATCAGACAGTAGAAGAGGCTACGTGGGAAAATGAGGACCAGATGCGTGAGCAGCACCCTCACCTATTCATTGATTAGCCAGATGTCCATAGAATTTCGAGGACGAAATTCTTTTAAGGAGGTAAGATTGTAATAACCCATTTCTTTTAAATCAAAGTCAAAGGTTGAATTGTCTAAGTCAAAGTTAAATATGGAGTTAAATGAGAATAAGTTAATTGTTTGGTACTTATTTTTAAAGTAGGAAAAAAAAAGGTTTTTAAATGGATTGTTTTAGAAGTTGTGAATTTACTTATTTGGCATTGGAGAGTTGAGAGACTTCCTTTGCAATTGACCCTTTATCTAGACTTTTCCCAAGCTTTTTGTCTCACTTCCCACTTACACACACACCATATACGCAGAGAAGAGGGAGAGATCGAGACAGAGAGGTAAAACCAAGGGAAATAGAGAGGAAGAAAGGGGAAAAAGGGAAGAAAAAAGAGAAGGAAGAGGAGAAGAAGGTAAAGTGATGTTTTGAACTCAAATTTTTCTTGTCTTCCTCGTTATATTTTTGGGAATATAATTATATTATGTTAAATTTCTAAGGTTTAATTTGTGGTAAAATTTTCAGATTTACGAGAAATGGAGACTATTGGAGCTTGAGATTACTGGGTTTTTTAGTCTACATTGATATTAAGGTAAGAAATATAACTTTTGGGCAAACCCTAGATTTTTAGTTGATATTTGTATAAGTTTTGTTAGTGAGAAGTATTGTATTGATGAAATGCCTACTAGAAAACATGAGATTATGGAACTATATGCATGTTAATTTGGTTGTTGTGTTGGTTACTAGTTTCACTAGATTGTAGCGAATTATTGTCGTTATTCTTAGATTGGAGGTGATGTTGGTGTAGTGGTTATTGGTAAATGGATTAGAAAGAGTAATTGGTCCCACTTGATTAAAGGAATAATTTGAGACATTTATTCAAGTATCGAGAAATTTAGTTGTAGCACTATAGCATGTCCTGTTAGAGGTTTCTTGACTTGATCATGATTGTATTAGTTATCTTGTATGATATTTCAGGTGGTGACGAAGAACTTGGAAAAGCCCACCGACCTTCTTAGACGGTAGCTTGTTTTGAGTGAGTGGAAGTTTATTTTCCAGAAATAAATATTTATGTAATTTATATCATATGAGAAAGTTAATTATTCCATATACTTGGTATAATAGCATGATTTTCAGAATCAAACTGACTTTATAGTTAATTCTTTTAAAGTTAAATGTGGGTTATTGAAATCATTTTCTCTAGCATGTTATATTTAAATTACATATTTTAGTATATTTTAAAGTTATTTTAAAACCACCAGAAAGTACCCAGGTGATTTTACCACAGTCTACACTGATGTGAATGTATTTCCACAGTGTATGATATCAGATGGTTATTTTACCCAATCTACATTGGTGTGAATGTATTTCCACAGTGTATGATCAGTTATGGTGATTTTACTCGCTCTGCACTATTGCGAATGTGTTTCCATAGTGTATGATCAGATTATAGCTTTGCGCACGTATGACCAGAATTTCAGAATTTAAGAATTTCAGAATTTCAGAATAGAATAGCTTTGCCATGTATATCGGTGTTCATCGATACATGAGTAAAGATATTCGGGGTACCTTTTCGGTGTGATAGTTCAGTATTTCTACAATTTATTGGATTGATGATCATAGAATCCAGAATATTCAGTTTTCAGTATAATGTTTTCAGCTTATAGCATTGAACAACAAAAATGTTTTAGATATTTTCGTATATATGAAATTAACTTTATTCATTATGTTTTACAGTTATTTATTTGGAAGTAAGAATGAAAGATTGTATGATGCTATCATGTTTCAGTTTTTAAGATGTTTATCAGATTTTCGACTTTCTCAAAATTTCAAAAGAGTAATAATTTTCAAGAAGTGTGTATAACTGGATGAAATATATTCTTATTTATATACTATCCACTCACTGAGTTAAAATCTCATATATTTTGTTAACTCTTTTCTTATCGATAGTAGCTGAGTTGAGCAGCATCAGAGCCTAGTGATCCACCGTGTAGAGCCACATTTTGTCTATTTAAGTATGACTCCTTTTGTCAAATTTACTCAGTACATACTTCTTTTGAGGGTACATGCATTTTTGTCAGAAAGTTAAAGTTGTAATTCATGTATCCATGTCATGGGCTCATTTCATATTGAGTATTTTGAGTACATTTGGGACATATTTTTGTAAAGTATTTGTAAATGTTGACCTTCAAGTATTGTATTGTAAATAGTTTGAGATGTGAGGGACTAGTGTGCCCTGTTTTGATCTGTGTGTATTGGTTTGAGTATATTGATTGTGGTTTCAGGTGGATTAGTCCATATTACAGGGGAAACTCTGTCAAAACTTTTATAAAAATGAGTCACAGTTAGAACAGGTCATAGTTGCCTTGGTAGTGAGTCCGGCATTTAGCTGGTATCTACCATCGGCGCACGACACGTGTCAAGTCCATTAGGGTGACTTGGAACGGGTCGTGTCACCTTCAATAGATCCGGTGAAAATAGAGCTGCAGGACTTCAAGACGTTGAGGCCTTGACAACGATATCAACTCATATTGCATAATTAACAAAGAATTTGAAAGTATTGCAATCAATCCATCAGTGAATGTAGTTCAAGTGTGATCACAATAGGGATAGTCATGTAAGTGTGGATTACAACATGGGAAGTTCATTTGCTCATTCATCAAATGAAGCAAACTATGTGCAGAACTTCTGAGAGAGAAAAATAACCCACCCGCACTTCAACACTTACAATCCAAGCTGGAGGAACCATCCAAATTTCTCTTAAGAGTATCTACCACCACAGAATAGACCACCTGGTTTTCAGCATCAAGAGAAGAGTCCTCAAAATAATCTTATAAAGTATGTGGCATGCTTTACGAGGCACCAGAGGTTGATCGGAGAATTGTCGAGTTTGGACAGCATCAGGTCTCAAAAGAGACCTAATAATTTGTTCATGCGATCGTAAAGCCCTAAAGGCTTGCAATCGTAGAGAAGTCGATGAGTGAATCATGCAAAGGGTTCTGCGATGAGAGGTTTAAACCCCCTAACTTACTTACCCCGTTTCCCCTTATAGTCAAATTACTAAATTCACGATTTTCTCTCAATTCTCCCAACTTCTAACACCCAAAGTCAATTTGAAATCCCATACCCAATCATCCCAATCACCTAGGACACATCAAAGGACGAAAGTTCACACTTTTAACATAAACTTCAAATCCAAACCACAATAAAGTTAAGATTTATTCGCAAAAAAAAAATTTCCTCCTATTTTGATCTTTTCTTCTAGACTTTTGGATTTAACTTTGATTGGGAAGGTTGGGATTAAGAGTTGATGGGTGTTATTGGTAGAATTAGGATGAAAAAGTTTTGTTTAATCAAGTTTTCAATGTATCTGATTTATAGGCAATTTTCTACTCCCATAAGATGTTCGGTGAAATGGCCAACCAACATTATAGTGTACATCTATTTTAACACTGTTATTCTCGACGCTCATGGTATTGGTATGTAAATGGTCAAGCTGAACGCTTACTTTGGCTTTACTGAGTGTGTGGTACAATTTCTGCTTGCACTGAAAATGGATGCTTAATGAAAGGCTTATTTACGCAAATGATCTCTAAAATTTGCCCCTTATATGAAACGAGGAGATACCGTTTCAACAATGACATTATCATATAAACGTTTTATTGCACAATTGATCTTTTTGTCCATTAAATGGAAGCGTATGTAACACAAACATTAGTTACGAACTCCACTATAACCACATTATTTTAATAAAAAAGAAAACAATAGGAAGCGAACAATCTCATAGCTTCCTAAGAACCCTCTAGATCATTACTCCAGTTTGGAGATAGTAATAAAAATTCAAGTGTATTAACTTGTATATGAAGTAAGACCAAACTGAAGTAATCATTAACATTATAACAAAGTTAATGAGAATTACGTGCAATGTGAGGCACTCATTCAATCAGCGACCAACAAAGCTTGGAAGAAACTACTTTGTCCAAACACAGCTTGAGGGGGACGAAAACGTAAATAATAATAAAAAGGATCTTTTCGTAATATACGAACAAATTTTACTCGAACAAACGTGAGAAATACTGAAATTCACAAAAAAAAAAAAAAAAAAAAAAAAAAAAAAAAAACTGAGAATCTGAAATATTAATAATCATAAAAGGTTTTCAAACCCTTAACACTTATTTAAAGAGCCAAAATGAAATCCTAATAGATAAACAAATCTGAATAAAACTAGAAAACCGCAAAAATGATAAAAATACCATTAAGCAACTCAAAACAGAAAAACGTCAAAACAAAACCTCTAAATGAAGAAATTTGACCCCAAAAGTTTATCACCTTGGCAAAATTGTAGAAAATTGAAAAATGTTTTCAAATTGTACTCGCTCGTGTAAATTTGACACCCGAACTAAAAATTACGTGCATTTTTGTAGGCTCGTCTTACTTTTCTACTTTTCCAGCTATTTTATGATCTTCTCTTCTAACTGTTCCACATCATGACTCAAATTTTACATGCAAAATAGCACCCCCGAGTGGTTTAAGTGTAGTATAACAATATTTACCACATTTCTACTTTATTAACTTAAATCATAAATCTTTAACTTATTTAATTCACATATCCAACTAGGCTGACTAACTTTTACGTTTACAATGGTTCACATATAGGTAGGTATTTTTCTCCCTTGTTTGTTGGTGCCTTTTGTAATGATTAAAGTGGTGTTACATAATTAGGGGAAATACATGAAAATGGAATGGCCCAAATCAAAGGATGGCCTTTCCACTTTGGTCTTGACTATTCAAACATTAAAAACTATCTAAAACACCACTGGGCATAAAAATTGTAACCAAGTCGTTATAATATAAAGAAAGTACAATTGAGTCCTAAAAGAATTATTTTAATCTTAAACCTATATGTTTATTTTCTCAAATTAATTCTAGAAACTATGACTGATAAGAATTATAAAATGAAAAAACCCATAACTAAAAGATGACCATACAAGATTAAAAGAATCGTGAAAGATAAAAAAGAAATTGAATTCGAAAACGAAATTGATAAGATATAATATCATGAACAATTGTATGCATCTCAAGAAATATTAAAATGTTTTAAAGAAAACTTAATAGAAAGTTTTGTGAGAGGAATTGTAAGATCTATAATCATAAAAGATATACATGATATTAGAGATAAATTAGAAAAAAAAAAATTAATATCTCAAAATATAATATACCTTGTGAACCATCATAGATATAATAGCAAATCTTGATATTATAAACTCCCAAACATCATTAAATTTTGAAGAATTACTTAAAAACCTATAAATGAGAAGACATATCATGAATAGATTACCACAAGAATATAAGAAATTAAAACTAAAATTAACACTAAAGTTTTATATATGCATAATAAAAAATAAACTAAATAAAGTATGGATAAGAGAATTTTTGGAATATTAAAGAATTTGAAAATGAAGAAATCAACTTATATTATAAAGAAACATATGAATCATCACAGAAATTAGACTTCATTAAATAGATATTTACTAAAAGAAAATGATTTATAAAGAATAATATAAAATAGACTTTCAGGAAAACTAAATTGATGGAATATATGGAAAAAGTTAACACAGAAAATATTTTAAATAAAAAATTAAAAAGAATAAAATTAATAAATCAACAAATATTAGATGAACTATTAATCCCCAAAGACATAACAAAATCTCAATAAAAACAAATATTAAGGTTAAAACAAGAAAAATATAAAGAAAGAGCAAATTATTCTGAAAAATTAAAAGAATTTAAAAATGCTAAATTTGCAAAACAAAAGTATGATAAGATAATAAAAGTTTGCAAAGATACTGAATGTAGAACATATTACTTAAACCAATAAAAAAAATAACAAATTATTAAAAATGTCAATAAGTGAATATATTGAAGAACTAAAAACATTAATAAAAATGTTAATAAATGATGTTCAAAATATGAATAATGAAATAAAAGAAGCAATAAACAATATAAACATACTAAAACTTGAAGAAAGAGAGTTAGAAGAAAATAGATAAAAAAAAAAAACTTGTAGAAAAAGAAATGACTAGAATATGAAAGAAACATATTGAACAAGAAAAAATTGTAATATAATCAGGAAATATGGATGATGAATTTAGAAAAAATAATAGAAGAAGATGAAATGAAAAGATCTAAAGAAAAATCATTAGGAAAGCAAGAAGCTAAAGAAAACCAAGATAATAAAAATGAATGAAGAATTATATTTACTCATAGAAAATTTTGATCAATTAAGTTTAGAAAACTTATATGAATATCAAGTTTTGATGAATATTGGAGGAGGACCTAATAAAGCAGAAACCTCTAACAAAAAGTTACCAAATCCAGATGAAAGTTATGTACATATATACAATAAATCATATAGACAATATTATAATAAAGTAAGAGATAGACAACCATCAAGAGGAAACAAATATAGTGATAAATTTGAAGCAAATAATAATTATGATAAACCCATTAATCATGGAAGAGCAAAATTATATTTAAATTGTAAAATAGATACTAAAAAAGTCTTATTAATTTGGGCAGATTCAATGATATTATTCTTTTTATATAATAAAGATGATACATGGGAAAGTACTAAAAGGGAGATGTTAGAAACTGGTGGGAATAAATAAATAATAATACAAATGTACTAATAAAAAGAAACGTACAAATAGAAATAATAAAATCAGATAAAGAAGGTATAGAAATATTAGTAAAATATATTGAATTTCTAGGAGAAAATTAGATAAGAAATGCCAAAAAATAAGCAATTAGAGAAAAAGATAATGCTAGAATGAAGTTAATAAACTTAACAATATGTAACATGTGTAAAATTAAAGAATACACTTGCGAATTTAAATAATATTATTATGTTCAATTTTATAGTAATGAAAATCAAGATGTGTATAAAGATATGTACTATAGTAAATTACTCGGTTCATGGAGAATATATTTTAAGATAAAATTTGAAAAATATATTAAAGATAATTCTGAAATACCTAGATCTTTAGAATCAAAAATAAAATTTCCATTTGAAAGACCTTGCTTATATATATATATATATGTATGTGCATGTATGTATGTGTGTGTGTGTGTGTGTACACAAGTCTTTTAAATAGAAATTTTATTCTTGATCCTAAAGATCTAGGTATTTCAGAATTATCTTTAATATATTTTTCAAATTTTATCATATATATATATATATATTCTGAGAATATGGAAAAGCCTATATAATGGAAGTGTAACCCCAATATAAGAAACACTAAGAGAAAATACAAAAATAAAAAGTTTAAAATTTTTAGAAATTTTAAGAAAAAATACATAAAACATAAAAGACGATATTATAAAATGAAATATAATTCATATAAACAACAACAAAAAATAAATCTTATAAAAGAAAAAGATAAAAGTCAATGTAAATGTTGGAATTTTGGAAAAATATGTCATATAAGTCCTGATTGTAATAAGAAAAAAGTTAAAATATTACAAAAAGAATATTTAGAAATAGAAAATGAATTAAGTAAAATATCTGATATTGAACAATATTATGACCAAGAGGTATATATAAGTGAAACAGATTCAGAAGATAATGAATCAGAATCTGAATAAAGAAATTAAAGAGATAGAAAACGATAATATAAATCTACAAGAATAAGAAGGAATATATGGTTATGGATTAAAAGTAACCTTTGATAACAACAAATTCAAGAAAATGTAAAAAATATATTTAGATTTGAAAGTATGAAAATGAGAAGTTTTAGAGAAAATATGGAAAAGAGAAATGATAGCAATAAATAAATACCATTTATTGAAAAAAACTATAGATGTTAAAACAACTTAGGGAACATATAAATTAAATCTTTTAACAAAAATATAGTAGATGGATTATTAAAAAATATTAATAAAAAAATAAAGTGAAAAAATTCAATATTTTTACTTAGCATAATACAAATAATGTTTAAATCTTTATTTAAAGAAGGAATAGATTTACCATTAACTGTAAGTTTACATGATGGAAGAATAATAAATTTGAAAGATAATCATTTAGAAACTATAGAAGGAAATTTAGCATACCAAAAATTAATATTTGCTTGTTATCCAAAACATTGTATTAAAAGATAAAAACTTTAATGAAGTCTTAAGACTACATTTCAAGTTGCATAGAAATAATATAATGTAACCACGAGATCAAATTATGACTATAGAATATAGAGCTTTATATACATTTACTAATTATAATTATAAGAATATTTATTCTAAAAAATCATATATAAAAGTTCACAAGGAATGTAAAGATATTAGTAAAATAGTAGAATCAAGCAAACAAATAAATTTAATTCTTGAAAAATATGAACTTAGTATAATAAGAGATAAACCTGAAATAACGAAGTAAAAGAATATGATTATTCTGATAAAATAATATTTAAAGATGGAAAATTAATTAAAAGGTCAAAAAGCCTTAGACTACCTAATAGAAAACAATTAAAAAGAACTAGTAATACAAAAGAAATAAAATTCCATAGAAATGCTAGAAATATAAAAATAGAAGGAGAATACTTTAATGGAAGAGATTATATATAACATGATCAAATATATTAGTAGACACGGGAGCCAATGAATGTAATATAACTTCAATTAGAAACAAAGGATCGATTAACAATACATAAGACCGAACCATATAGATATGTAAATTTTGATCGACCAATACATACTACAGAACTAGAAATTAAGGTACCAATAAAAATAAGGGTAATTAATCTTATAGTACCATGTTATATAGATAATAGTATGAATATAAATTCTCATCTACTTTTAGGAATGAGTTTTCTAAATGGATTAGAAGATTATAGTATAAAAAGAGGAGGATTATATATTACACATAATTGTCAAACTATATTATGTAAAAAGATATGAATGAATAATCAAATAAGTTTTTCATTAGCTATATATATACAAGTTAATATAGTAGAAACAAATATAACAACATGTGCTTTAATCGATACATAAAGTGATATAACAATATTCAAAAGTTTCTTGATAAAATCATGGAATGAAAATAGTAAAATAAAAATAGCTTGAGTATAAGAGAGAGTACCCAAATGACAAAGTCAGTATAATACTTTGAAGTAAACAAATAGCTATAAATAAAATATATAGTTATAATAAATTAGAATGTGATATATTATTAGGAAATGACTTTATACAACAATTTCATTATTTTAAGCAAAATAATTATATGACAATGTTACAAACACCATGTACACACTTATTAAAACTTCCTAGGGAATTTAGACCTTATAGAGTTAAGTCAGCCCAGTGTGGTGATAGATAGGAGAAAAAATCAATTATGAATAAAGAAATAAATACAAAATATTATACAAAGTTCTAAAAGTAGGGATAGAAATAAGTATAGAAAAAATTATAGAACAACAAGAAAAAGTTTGTGGAGAAAATTTATTATTATTTTAGAAAACATATCATCCTAAACCTAAAATAGAACTAACAGAAAATGTAATTATAAGAGTAAGATCAATGATGTATACTATACAAAATACATAAAAATTTAAAATCCAAATAAAAGAATTATTAGAACAAAAATTGATTAGACATAGTAATGGACCTCATAGTAGTCTGTTTTTTATGGTCATGAAACATTCTGAGCAAGTTAGAAGAAAAGCTAGAATGGTAATAAATTATAAGGAATTAAATAAATATACTAAATTTGATGGATACTTTTTACCAAATAAAGAAGTTCTAATAAACATTGCAAAAGGAAAACAATATTATTTTAAATTTGATTGTAATTTAGGTTTTTGGCAAGTTAAAATGGAAGAAAATAGTATACAATATACAACATTTAGTACACATCAAGAGAAATATGAATGGTTAGTGATGCCCTTTGGTTTAAAAAATGTACAACATATATATTGAAGGAAAATGGATAATATATTTAAAAATTTTAATGAATTCTTAATAGTTTATGTTGATGATATATTGATATATTCTAATACTAGAGAAGAACATAGAAACTACTTAATACAATTTATAAATGAATGTAAAAAGGAAAGAATTGTTCTTTCAAAAAATAAAGCTAAATAGAAAAACAAAA
Source organism: Fraxinus excelsior (assembly GCA_019097785.1). NCBI lineage: Eukaryota > Viridiplantae > Streptophyta > Magnoliopsida > Lamiales > Oleaceae > Fraxinus > Fraxinus excelsior. The sequence continues at coordinate 13,976,212 of CM032643.1, forward strand.
AATTGACTTTCTTGGATTATCAATAGATTAAAAAAAAGAATAAAAATGCAAACTCATATATCTAAAAAGATAGAAAATATCCCAAATAAATTAGAATCAAAAGAATAAATACAAAATTTCTTAAGATGTTTAAATTATATAGAATGATTTATCGAAAATCTTTAAAAAAAGAGACATAAAATACAAATTCTACTTAGAAAAACAAATACTAGAGAATGGAATAAAAAATATACAGAAATAGTTAAATGATAGGAATGTAAAATGAATATTTTCCCTCCTTATTTTATGTCCTCGTATGATTATTTTGTGCTAAAATGTACTCATTACGCTCATATTTTGATTTAGGTGACAATTCTATGGATATGGCGTAATTTGGAAGAAATAGGTGAAAATGGACCAAAATGGAAGAAAGTGAAAGTTCAAGGACTAAAGTGTAAATATTCTAAACTTGTTTCTAACCTTGTGATAAAGATTCGAGAGTGTTAGAGGTCAATTGGATGAAGAAAGGATTCAAAGGGATGAAATATGGCCAAGACATTTTCACATATCAACTTTCAAGCTGAAAAGTTTTGCATCGATTTTCAACCTCATGTTGAGACCAATTTTGGACATGGTAAACGATCAAATTTGAAGATGGTCTCTGAATAAAAGTTGTAGCCCTTTGAGTTATCTTTCTAACCATCTTGAATCGTCTCAATCGGATATCAGAAGAGGAAGTTATGATGAAAATACTTAAGCGGACGCAAAGTTGACAGATTTCAAGCGCTCAAGCGCCGCGCGCCGTCACAGATTTTAGGTTTTTATTGTTTGGGCCACGAAAACTCCAGAAAAAGACTCCAACTTGGCCAAGAACGTGTAGGGAAGTATAAATGACCTAATAAGGCAAAAACACAGGGGAGAACCTCTACAACTTTATTCTTCTCTATTTTTCTCTTATATTCATGAATTGTAACTAAACTTTTACACTTGGTCGAAGGAGATTGAAGCTTCGAAACAACATATTGTGATATCTAAATGGTTTTTCTCAATTTAATTCATGTTTTTGAGTATTGAATATTTTTCTGCACTTATTTTCATGATTGTTATGTTTAATTTCTAGGAGGCCTACTAGTTTATTATTCGTTGCAATCTACCGCTAAGTTAAATATCAAATCCGTAATTGTTTGATCTCTTTAACTTGTGAAGCACTAGGATTTGGTGATTTTCTGCTGTAGAGGTTATTGAATCTTAAGATGAATATTTAAATAGATTGAATGCAACCGCTGGTGTTTGTGTTATCTAGTTCATCGATTTCTCTATTGTGTAAAGTTGTTATTAAATTGAATTTTGAGCGCTGGTCTGGGGTTATTTAGTAATTAGGGTTAATTAGAATGCTGGTTTTTAACTAACTAAAATTAAGGAGAAATAGGAAAATAATTTCAACGGTGAATATTCAAAATATGAATTAAATTATCCTTGCATCTATGATCAACTGTGGATTTCCGAAGGTGGATATTGACTTGAACCAAGGTTAGTCTTTTGATTATTTTCGTTAATTTAGTTTTCATTGTTATTAATTGCATTATTTACAATTGTTTGCATACAAAAACCCCAAATCATTGTATGAAACATAAACTATTGAATTACACACTCTTCGTGGGATTGACCCTTACTTCCACTACTACATTAGTTTTAGAGGTTTAAAGACTATTTTTGGGTGCCTACGACAACACACCAAATTTTGGCGCCGTTGTCGGGGATGGTGTTAATTTATTTTTGTGCTTCTTTAGTTGTTTAATTTATTTCGAAAAAAAATCAAAAAATCATAATTTTTAGGTTTTTAGACAATTTATTGTTTTTAGGAGTTTTAGCATAGAATTTTATTTATTTTTCTTATTCTAGTTTCTTTTTAACTTGTTTTTCATATATTTTTTTTAATTTCCTTGATAGTTTATGCTCATAACTCAATTTCTACTCAAGAAACTTGATTGCAAATATGGCCGTCAATTCTCAACAATTTGACACTAGACTCAACATGTCATCTACACATATTAATGAGGTAAATGTTTCATCAATTGAACAACAACTTGCAAGTCTAACTACTCTTATTTATCAAATGACTGTAGGTACTATGCAAACAGCAAAGACTTGTGGAATTTGTTCATTGGTAGGCCATCCAACCGATATGTGCCCAACAATTCAAGAAGAATTCGTTGAACACATAAATGCAGCCGGTAGTTTTCCTGGACAACCACAAAGGAATTATGATCCCTATTTAAACACGTACAACCAAGGATGGATGGATAATCCAAATCTTAGTTATGGGAATCGACAAGTGAATCAATCTATGAATCAAAATTGGCAAGATTTCCAACAATATAATTAGTCATACCCTCATAAACATCAACATGGCCAAATTTCTAACTCTAGTATGTCTTTAGAAGATATTGTTAAATCTCTTGCCACTAACACTTTACAATTTCAACAGGAGAGAAGGCCTAGCATTCGAAGTTTGGAGAATCAAATGGGTCAAATGGCTAACGCGATCAGTAGGTTGGAGTCACAGAATACGGGAAAATTGACATCTCAAACAGTGATAAATCCAAAAGAAAATGTGAGTGCAATCAAGTTGAGGAGTGGGGCGAAGGTTGAAGCTCCAGTGAAGGTAGCCCCTACATCATCGATGGAAGAAAATAAGAAATATATCACAACAAAAAAGAGTGTTCCTAACGATACTGAGGTAACTGAGTACTTTCATTTTGGATTTGAAGCCTCATCCTAGTCACTACAAGTATGTATTCCATTGAGGTGGAGGAACACTGCTAGTTATCATTCCCAATGGACTTGGTGCATTGCAAGGAAGATCGAAGCCAACCATGATAGACCCGGGCTAAATAAAGAAACATTAGGGGATTTCGTTCCTTTATCATTTTATTTTTGTTTTTATTTTTCGCATTCCGTTTTTTATTTTAGTTATATTTGTCTTTTTCTTTGCATTGGACCTTACATTGGGGACAATATAAGTTTTAAGTGTGGGGGAGGGATTTAGATTTAGGTTGCATTTAGATTGAGTGAGTTAATTTTGAAAAAAAAAATTGCATGATTTTATAAGAAGAAGAGTTGAGGTTAAAAGATTTTTTGTTGTATATGCTATTTGCTAGAATTAGTTAGGCTTTTAAAGAACTCATAACATGATTGAATGAATAATCCTCCAACTTAGAGTTGATTAGTGGAGTTATTTTCTTTGAGGATGATAGTAACTAAATTCTGTAGACAAAAGTCGGTGAGATTTTTGAGCCTTTAGACTGACACATCCATAACAGTCTCATTATTTCTTTTCGTGTGGGATATTCTTCCATGGTTTTGTTTCTCTAGAACTTGCCTTGATTATCTTCAAGATCACATTGATACATGAATGCACGAATATGATTAAGGTCATATTTATTACATAAATGAGCTTCATTAGCCAAATAGCCAACCCTGTAATTGAATTTTCCATTGTTGAGCCCATTTGAGCCTTATTGCATTTTCTTTGTATAAACTCACATTACAAACTTTAAACTGGAAAAACAATATCTTTACCCAAGCTTTAGAACTAGTGGAGTATCGTTGAATGTCATGAGAAGTGTAGGTATGCAAGAAAATAAGCGTGTGGGTAACAAGATTTATGACAGTGCTATTATTAGTGAATTGGAACAAATTTTTTATGTCAATTTAGGGAGTTCCATTGTTGGTGTATAATTTGAAGTTTACATTATGCAAGAAAAACGCAAGAAGGAGAAGAAAAAAATATGAATGATTGAAGAAAAAAAAAAGAAAAAAAAATAAGTGATGAAGGAGAGTGATTTTAATGTGAAAAAGATCTATATTCATAACTCTTCCTACATCTCAAAAGAAGTTCGATTTGTGTGGAATAGATGCAAAAATAATAAAACTATCATGTGGAGTGGCTGGTTTACATGTCTTATGTATATGTTTGAGCTAAATCTTTTTATCTTTACTCCACTAGTTTCGATGACTCTTGAATCACATACCCAAATATTTCCCACCTTGACCATAAACCACATTACAACCTTCGAAAAGTCCATATGATTCTTGTAAAACATGTGATCTAAGTGGTGGCGAATGAGAAAATATGCAAGCATATGGTAGAACATCTCCATTGGAATGAATTTGAGTGAAACATTTACCCTTTTAAACACATGAGAGTTGAATGCTTATATCCGTGAGGGTCTACATGTTTAGTTTACTCCATGTTCATATGAAGATGTTTGCAAATTGATTATGAGTTGTGTGAAATGTTTATTCATGATATTTTATGTGTTTTGAAAATGCTTGATGATTCTATGTTCTTGGCATTATGACCTGGTGTTTTGGGAAATTAAATTTGAGTTTTGCCCGAGGACGAGCAAAAGCTAAGTGTGGAGGAATTTGATAGGAATGTAAAATGCATATTTTTCCTCCTTATTTTATGTGCTCGTATGATTATTTTGTGCTAAAATGTACTCATTACGCTCATATTTTGATTTAGATGGCAATTCTATGGATATGACGTAATTTGAAAGAAATAGGTGAAAATGGACCAAAATGGAAAAAAGTGAAAGTTCAAGGACTAAAGTAAAAATATTCTAAACTTGTTTCTAACCTTGTGATAAAGATTCGAGAGTGTTAGAGGTCAATTGGATGAAGAAAGGATTCAAAGGGATGAAATATGGCCAAGACATTTTCACATATCAACTTTCAAGCTGAAAAGTTTTGCATCGGTTTTCAACCTCATGTTGAGACCAATTTTGGACATGGTAAACGATCAAATTTGAAGATGGTCTCTGAATAAAAGTTGTAGCCCTTTGAGTTATCTTTCTAACCATCTTGAATCGTCTCAATCGGACATCGAAAGAGGAAGTTATGATGAAAATACTTAAGCGGACGCAAAGTGGACAGATTTTTAGCGCTCAAGCGCTGTCCTATAGCGCTCAAGCGCCGCGCGTCGCCACAGATTTTAGGTTTTTATTGTTTGGGCCACTAAAACTCCAGAAAAAGACTCCAACTTGGCCAAGAACGTGTAGGGAAGTATAAATAGACCTAAGGAGGCAAAAACACGAGGGAGAACCTCTCCAACTATATTCTTCTCTATCTTTCTCTTAGATTCATGAATTGTAACTAAACTTTTACACTTGGTCAAAGGAGATTGAAGCCTCAGAACCACTTATTGTGAGATCTAAATGATTTTTCTTAATTTAATTCATGGTTTTGAGTATTGAATATTTTTCTGCACTTATTTTTTTGATTGTTATGTTTAATTTCTAGGAGGTCTACTAGTTTATTATTCGTTGCAATCTACCGCTAAGTTAAATATCAAATCCGTAATTGTTTGATCTCTTTAACTTGTGAAGCACTAGGATTTGGTGATTTTCTGCTGTAGAGGTTATTGAATCTTAAGATGAATATTTAAATAGATTGAATGCAACCGCTGGTGTTTGTGTTATCTAGTTCATCGATTTCTCTATTGTGTAAAGCTGTTATTAAATTGAATCTTGAGCGCTGGTCTGGGGTTATTTAGTAATTAGGGTTAATTAGAATGCTGGTTTTTAACTAACTAAAATTAAGGAGAAATAGGAAAATAATTTCAACGGTGAATATTCAAAATATGAATTAAATTATCCTTACATCTATGATCAACTTTGGATTTCCGAAGGTGGATATTGACTTGGACCAAGGTTAGCCTTTTGATTATTTTCGTTAATTTAGTTTTCATTGTTATTAATTGTATTATTTACAATTGTTTGCATACAAAAACCCCCAATCATTGTACGGAGCATAAACTATTGAATTACACACTCTTCGTGGGATCAATCCTTACTTCCACTACTACACTAATTTTAGAGGTTTAAGGACTATTTTTGGGTGCCTATGACAGCACCACTAAAATAAGAAAGTAAAAATTTACCAAAATTAAGACAACCAATAAAAAAGATAATTTAGTTGTTAATACTAATGCTTCAAATAAATATTGGGTAGCAATACTAAAAACAGATTTAAATGAGATATGCAGGTATTCAAGTTGATTTTTTAACCAAACAGAAATAAATTATACTACTCATGATAAAGAATTGTTAACAATCATTAGATGAATAAAAAAATTCTCATTATTTTGATTATCTAAAAAATTTATTGTTGAAACCGATCATTCTCAAGTTGCATGACTAATTAAAAATAAATTACCAATGGAGCCTCGATATAGAAGGTTACATAGATGGCAAACATATTTGTCATTTTATGATTTTAATATTATTCATATTAAATGTATAAATAATTGTCTTGCAGATTTTCTTAATAAGAATATTGAATTTGAAGATGGATGATATCAAAAATGCATTGATAGACGCTAAAAAGCGAATGGAATTCCTAAAGAGGAATCTAAAGATATCAAAATAGGAATTGAGCAAATGATGGAATTATTTCAGCAAAATGTTAAATTGATAGTAGAAATATCCATTTCTCATTCCTAATATACCAATGAATTGAGTGACAAAATTATTGATATTACTTCACAATTTGAGTCATTAAATACCAAACAAGAAATACAAACAGGAATACCAAAATTACAAACATGTACACATCATGGAAGCAGTAGTGGACCCAGTGGAATAAAAAAAATGTAATAATGGATTGATGAACAACATTCCAAAGTTATCCAAATCAAAGATGAAGAAGATGAAATCCCTTTATCATCAAAAGAAGAAGAATATAGACAAATTTCAAAAATTGTCTATGAACTGAGAAATAGTGACTCTTATTTTATTTCACCAGAAGACCATGTTTACCCACGAGTCATAATAATGAAGGGAGCAGATCCCGTAGTGACAAAAATTATATATGATTATAGATTCATTGATCTTATTTATCCCAGCAAGGTCTTAATGAGATTGAAAAACTTGATGACATATTTAAATCAGAAGTATCAAAATATGCACAAGGAGGTTCGATCTATCTAAAATTTTATTCAATAACTCCTGAACAAGATGGAAGGATATTTGTAATTCAATAATAATAAAATCCACTAACAATTCAATTGGTGATCAAGCAATTAAAAATAACGATAAAACGATAATAAACATCCACAAGTCAAATCAAATTAAAGTCAAAATAATTATTAAGAACTAAAAATATCATAACAATAGTTCATGTCCTAACAATGTATAAAACTAGCCTAACATATTGAAATTACAAGAATTCATATTTAAATGAAAAGTTATAACCCGGATTTTTTTATAAATTGAGAAGATAAATCTTGAAATCTTGAATCTCTTCAATGGTTTCTTGATGAATCTCCTCTTGCGCATTCTCTTAGTTGCCCAAAAATTAGGTTTGAATCTTCACTTGATTGAATTTTTGTAAGTCATATTTAATTATCTCACAAAAATTATGAATTTCCCTCTTTTTATAATAATAACTGATGAGTTATAGTATAATATGTATATGAGATGTCCCCCTATGTATTCTGATGTTAGATATTTGTAGGAGTCGAAAATTGGTTGAAAATCACATCTAAATTGTCTTCCAAAAGAGTTCCAATTAAATAAGGAAAGTTTTATTCACGCGCGGATTTTGTCTCTCCATAACAGTTAATATTTTGGTTATAACTTCCTCTCTTAATATTCGATTGATGCGATTCAAAGTCCGTTGGAAAGATAACTCAAATGTCTACAACTTTAATAGTAGAATATTTCCAATTCGGATGCTTACTATACTGAAAATTAGTTTCAATTTTCAACTAAAAATTTGGAATATAATTTGTGTGATTGGAAATTGATTTTGATCATATTCCATTCTTTTTTGAGTTCTAATTCTATCCAATTGTCTCATAACAATCTTCAAAGTATCTTCTTGTGTCTGAATCAACTATTGAATATTTTCAATTTGATCCTCTGACTTTGGATTTTGCCCTATTTCCACCAATTTTCGCTTATTTCTTTCAATTTTCATTCAACCATTGAGTTTTACATACATAACATAAAATACAACAATTTAGGATATATTTTGTCAAAAGAACTACCAAGTATCGATATTTTAGGACCCTGTATAAACTATTTTATACATTTATCATGACCAATAAATAATATGTGACTTTAAAAAATGTGAGGTCTAAATTTATAATCGTGACTCACAATTTGTTAAATTGTCACCAATTAATTTGATAATTTGTAACCGATAAATAGTGAGAAATAATGTGTTATCTATTAATTTCAAAGTTTGTGACTCATAAATAAGTCTTAATTTATGAAATTTGATAAATAAATTAAAACATATAAAAGTTGTGATTTGTGACTGAGAAATAATGTGTGATTAATTAATTTCAAAATTTGTAACCGATAAATAAGGTGTGACCTATGAAATTTGTGACTTGTGACTTTTTTTTGTTGTGACTAATAAGTGTATGTGACCAAAATTATATAGTATTATGCTCTTAATATATTTAATTGATCAAATACATTTAATTAATCAAATTTAATTGTGACCTGACTTTTAAAACTGGTTTCTCAATTTTGATATTGTATTTTCTAACTACCTTAAGTCTTAATCAATGGGTTACAAAATAAAAACACTCCTGGTTGGGCAAGTTTTCCTTTAATTTTTTTTCAACGAGTCATAGAAATTTATATTTTGTTGCTTATTAATCACACCATCTATCTCTATTTGTTCTAACTAATGAAATTGATGAGTTTGCAAGACAAAAAATATGAATTTCATTTTTTTATAGCTAAAGGAGGGGCGGTACCTCCAATATTTTATTAATATGCTCTCACTTGTGGCGAGAAATACTGTGATTATATGAGTAAGTACTGTGGCGGAGAAATACTGTGATTATATGAGTAAATGATGAAAGCAGTAAATGAGGAAGTACTACTTCCCTTACGATGAAGATAAATGATAAAAAAAATGTAAATATGTAAAAAAAAAATGAAGTACTACTGTTCTTACAATAATAACTAATGCAATTGAAGACAAAAATAAGAATTAAAAAAAATCATACTTTAATGTTGGGCAGTCCATGTCTATCAATCTATACAAGTGGCCTAATATGTCGTGGTAGGTCAATTGCTACATATATCTGATATCGTTGATGATTCTAACCCTCTATAGCAAGATCATCTGCAACTTGATTCCCTCTCTGTGTCTTTGAATGATACGACATCTGTGTCTTTGAATGATACAACATCTGTGGTCTGTCTGAGTATGCCCTAAATAGCTCATGGTCTTCCTCCTCTAGTGATGCAGTAAATAGACACTACAGAATCTGGTTCAATCCAAATGTCTGATAGGCTGAGTTTTCTAGCTAGTAAAATTCCATCAAGAATAGCCTTAAGCTCTGCCTCCAATATCATGAAGATCCATACAAAAGCTGAAAAAGCCATAATACAGTTTCCAGTGTGATATTTGATGATGTCTCCCCCACTTGCAAAATCATCATAAACGAATTAGTATTAATCTTGACAGATTCGATGGATGGAGTGCACCACCAAACCAGAATGGTGGGAGATGAGAAATGGGAGTCTATAGAATACAAAAGATGGGTGCAAGTGTCAAATTTCCTCTCTAATGCAAAGCTTGAAATATTCTCCCAATATGAAAAATGGATTATGCAATAGACCCTCCAAATGATATGTATGGCCACCATACGGATCCCCCTATACTTCACATCATTCCTCTCGATCCAAAGAAACCAAAATATCAATAGAAGAATGATAGTGTGAATGTGTCCACAACAAACATACTGTCCAGAATACCATCATCTCTAGAACTTCCGTCTGACTCCATCTCATGAACTTATAGGTATCTAAAAAATATTCCCAAAATGATGTCATACCTAATCGAAGATGCTACTACATGTGAAGATGTAACTGATAGTCTCAGTCTCGGAACAACACTGGCAAGGAAAGGCCAATTGGCATCCAGTCCTCATCTAAATAACCACATCTACTTGAATAAGGTCATATCATAGTCTCCAATACAATAATGAGACAATAATTGTCAAAATGGAGTTCTACAGTAATCGATACGAATCCTGATACTAGCATCTCGTACATACGAGCTGTCATGCTGACTTGGTAGCGAAGCTACCATTCGATGTATCCCGCCAAACAATATGATCCGAGGTATCAGCACATAAAGGTATAGCACCTATCTGTACCACCATAAGAGGAGTGAGAACTTGTAATAAATGTCCTATATCCCACCCATATCATAAAAAAACTTGCACCCTCGCAGATGTGTGCTTTCGGTGTGGAAATAGGGACTCCAACATGGTCTCACCCATCCAACAATCATGCTAAAAGAATATCTGACATGCTCCAAGGTGCTATATAATGTGCAGCTCTATCTGTGGCCCAACAAATTTTAGTCTTTTCCAAAGGAGAAGCTGAGTAGGGAACTACTGCAAGTGAAGGATGTGTCCCCATGCAATACTTGCCCGGTAAAAAAATTGGCACAAAGTGATCTCTAAGAATGGAACAACAACCAGAGCTTCATGGAAAATGTGTCCACCACATCCTATAATCTCCTCAAACTTAGACCACCCTCATTAGTGGGAATAAAAATCTTCTTGCATCTCCGCTAATTTAAATGTTGTGCCTGCTCCTTGGAATTCCACTAGAATCGCGCAAAGATGCTCTCAAATTTCTTCAAGGCACCAATCCTCATTCGAATAATTACATATACTTGAATAAAGTCCTTGGAATTCCACTAGAATCACACATAGATGCTCTCAAGTTTCTTCAGGACAGCCTTGGGGCTGTATAATCTGAAGAAGATGTAATGGCACAGAAGATAGAGCTGGCCTCAGCAATGTAATACCATCCCCAAGTGACAAAAGTCATAAAGCCCAACCTGAGATCTTGTCTATGACCTTCTGGATAAGGCCATCATAAATTAAACTCTTCTTGGTCCACTTAACCTAGATAAGTGAAAGGCTATCGCTGGTGTCGAAATCCAATCAAAATATCAAAACGTCTGATCTGACTAATAGATGCCCATCTGGGTAGTATAAGTCGCTCTTGTCCATGTTCTCCAACTAATGAGAAACCCCTTCGTAATGCTCCAGAAAATTAAGAATCCTCTTGATAGATTATTTTTGGCCGTTGGTGAATATGATTATTTCATTAACAAATCAATGTGTGAGATAAGAATACTACCTCAATCCGAATAACACAAAATATAATATTCCTAAAACCTTTGAGTAAGCAAGCGTGAGAAGTAATCTGTAGCTATTACAAACAAGGATGGCAAGATGGGATCACCCAATCTGAGCCCTCGTAGGACGGAAAAAACCACTTAGGCGGCCATTTAGGAGAATAAAAATGACAATCTGAGATGTACTGTCTAATCCTGTCGATCCAGATCTGATCAAATCTAAGTGCCACCAAAATAGAATAAATGATGCCACGGTATATATGATCATATGCTTTACCCATATCTAGATTTAACGTAGTGTTACCCCCTTGTACTCTAGCATCCAAAGTGTAGAAAAATTCCTGAGCTAATAAGACAGTATCCTTAATCAGGCGACCAGGGATAAAGTCACTATGTGGAGGAGAGATAATGCGAGGTAATAGTATACTCAACCGAATGTTCAAAAGTTTAGAAATAAGCATATTGAACACTGTACATAAACTGAGGCTCTGAAGTCAATCCATCTACAAGCATTATTTCTCTTAGGGAGCAATACAATAGTAGTAGCAGTAAAACCTCATAGAAGATGACAGCTATCAAAGAAGTCCAAGACTGCCATGTATACGTCACCCTGAATAATGTCTCAACAATGCTGAAAAAAATAGTGATGAAAACCTATTAGAGCTTGCAACACTGTCAACATCTATACAGAAAATTGCCTCTCGTACCTCATGAACTAAAGGGAGACGGTTTAGTGCCAAATTATCATCCTTCGTCAAAAGCTTAGACTTGATATCAGAATGAATAGGGCCCATAGGCTGTATAGGAGCGGATAGAAGATTCTGGTAGAATGAAATAGCCAAAGTCTGAATGTCAGTAATAGTAGCTAAGACTTCCCATGCCTATATCTTAATGGTCCTGATACGCAATTTGATCCAGCGTCCCTAAACCATTGCATGGAAATAACCGGCCTCCTGCTTCCAAAAATCCTCCTCAATAGATAAAGTCTGGTTAAACAATGCTTGAGCATGATGCAGTAAGTAACGATGCTCTAGTGTAGGGTCTCTATCATATCATATCTCTGCCTCAGCAACCCTATCCTCAGTATCCCTCACCCACTAGAAAATTTCATCGAACATAATTCGATTTCACCAATTTAATCCTTATTTCAGCATGTAGAACTTTTCCCAAAGAGCAGCCATCACCGTAAGATGAGAAAGGAGTAACAATTTCAGAGAAATAAAGGCTAAGAAATCATGATGCTTAATCCAAACGTTGAGGAATCTGAAAAGTCTAGGTCCAAATCATCACTGAAAACCTACTGAAGTAGTAAAGGCTAATGTTCAGATAAAGTTCGATTCAAATCTCTCACTATAAGCTATCGATAGAACTCTACAGCTATAGAATTAATAAGTACTCTATCTAGTCTCTTTCTAACCCGACCATTAGTCCAAGTATACCGATTCCCAAGTGGTGTGCTGTCGTAGACACCCAAAAATAGTCCTTAAACCTCTAAGATTAATGCAGTAATGGAAGTAAGGGTCGATCCCACGAAGAGTGTGTAATTCAATATTTTATGCTCCGTACAATGATTGGGGGGGTTTTGTATGCAAACAATTGTAAATAACGTAATTAATAACAATGAAAATTAAATTAACGAAAACAATCAAAAGACTAACCTTGGTCCAAGTTAATATCCACCTTCGAAAATCCACAACTGATCATAGATGCAAGGATAATACAATTCATATCTTGAATATTCACCGTTGGAATAATTTTCCTATTTCTCCTTAATTTCAGTTAGTTAGAAACTAGCGTTCTAATTAACCCTAATTATTAAATAACCTCAGACCAGCGCTCAAGATTCAATTTAATATTAGCTTTAAACAATAGAGAAATCGATGAACTAGATAACACAAACACAAACGGTTGCATTCAATCTATTTAAACATTCTTCTTAAAATTCAATAACCTCTATCGCAGAAAATCATCAAATCCTAGTGCTTCACAAGTTAAAGGGATCAAACAATTACGGATTTGATATTTAACTCAGCGGTAGATTGCAACGAATAATAAACTAGTAGGCCTCCTAGCAATTAAACATAACAATCATAGAAATAAGTGCAGAAAAATATTCAATACTCAAAAACATGAATTAAATTGAGAAAACCATTTAGATCTCACAATATGTGGTTCCGAAGCTTCAATCTCCTTCGACCAAGTGTAAAAATTTAGTTACAATTCATGAATATAAGAGAAAAATAGAGAAGAATAAAGTTGTAGAGGTTCTCCCCTGTGTTTTTGCCTTATTAGGTCATTTATACTTCCCTACACGTTCTTGGCCAAGTTGGAGTCTTTTTCTGGAGTTTTCGCGGCCCAAACAATAAAAATCTAAAATCTGTGGCGGCGCGCGGCGCTTGAGCGCTACAGGACAGCGCTTGAGCGCTAGAAATCTGTCCACTTTGTGTCTGATTCAGTATTTTCATAATAACTTCCTCTTCCGATGTCCAATTGAGACGATTCAAGATGTGTTAGAAAGATAACTCAAAGGGCTACAACGTTACATCAGATACCATCTTCAAATTAGATCATCTAAGATGTCAAAAACTAGTCTCAAGATGAGGTTGAAAATCGGTACAAAACGTTTCAGCTTGAAAGTTGATATATGATAATGTCTTGGCTATATTTAATCCCTTTGACTCTTTTCTTCATCTAATTGGCCTCTAACACTCTCAAGTCTTCATCATGAGGTTTGTACAACTTTTAAATATTTTCACTTTAGTCCCTGAACTTTCACTTTCTTCCATTTTGATCTCTTTTAATCTATTTATTTCAAATTACCCAATATCCATAGAATTGCCACCTAAACCAAAATATGAGAATACTTAGTAAATTTAGGTACAAAATAAACATACGAGCGCATAAAATAAGGAGGGAAAAATATGTATTTTACATTCCTATCAAATTCCCCTCACACTTAACTTTTGCTCGTTCTCGGGCAAAACTCAAATTTGATTCCCCAAAAACACCGGTCATAATGCCAAGAATATAGAACCATCAAACTTTTTTCAAAACACATAAAATATCATGAATAAACATCACACACAACTCATTATCAATTAGCGACCATGTTCATATGAGATGGAGTAAAGATAAACATGTAGACCCTCACGGATATAAACACTCAACTCTCACCTGTTCAAAAGGGTAAGTGTTTCGCTCAAATTCATTCCAATGGAAATGTTCTACCATATGCTTGCATATCTTCTCACTCGCCACCACTTAGATTACATGCTTTACAAGAATCATAAGGACTTTTCAAATGTTGTAATGTGGTTTATGCTCAAGGTGAAAAATATTTGGGTATGTGACTCAAGAGTCATCGAAACTAGTGGAGTAAAGATAAAAAAAACTTAGCTCAAACATATACATAAAACATGTAAACCAACCACTCCACATGATAGTTTCATCATTTTTGCATCTATCCCATACAAATCGAACTCTTTTTTGAGATTTAGGAAGCATTTGAATATAGATATTTTTCACATTAAAATCACTCTCCTTCATCACTTATTTTCTTTTTCTTTCTTTTTTTTCTTTTTCTTCAATCATTCATTTTTTTCCTTCTCATTCTTGCGTTTTTCTTGCACAATGTAAACTTCAAATTATACACTAATATTGGAACTCCCTGAATTGACATAGAAAATTTGTTCCAATTCACCAATAATAGCACTGACATAAATCTTGATACCCTCATACTTATTTTCTTGCATACCCACACTTCTCATGACATTCAACGATATTCCACTAGCTCTAAGACTTGGGTAAAGATATTATTTTTCTAGTTTAACGCTTGTAATGTGAGTTTATACAAAGAAAAGACAATAATGCTCAAATGGGCTCAACAATGAAAAATTCAATTACAAGGTCGGCTATTTGGCTAATGAAGCTTATTTATGTAATAAAGATGGCATTAATCATGTTCGTGTTTGCATGTATCAATGTGATCTTGAAGAGAATCAATGCAAGTTCTAGAGAAACAAAACCATGGAAGAATATCCCACATGAAAATAAATAATGCGATTGTTATGGATGTATCAGTCTAAATGCTCAAAAATCTCATTGGCTTTTGTCTACAGAATTTAGTTACTACCATCCTCAAAAGAAAATAACTCCACTAATCAACTCTAAGTTGGAGGATTATTCATTCAATCATGTTATGAGTTCTTCAAAAGCCTAATTAATTCCAGCAAATAGCATACACAACAAAAAATCTTTTAACCTCAACTTCTCTTCTTGAAAAATCATGCACATTTGTGTTTTCTTTTAAAAAAATAAATTAACTCACTCAATATAAATGCAACCTAAATCTAAATCCCTCACCCACACTTAAAACTTACATTGTCCTCAATGTAAGGCAAAGAAAAGGATAAATATAACTAAAATAAAAAATGGAATGCGAAAAATAAAAACAAAAATAAAATGATAAATGAACGAACTTCCCTTGGGTTGCCTCCCAAGTAGCGCCTTTGTTTATCGTCTTTTGCTTGACTCAATGTTTCTTTATTCAGCCCGGGTCTGTCATAGTTGGCTTCGATCTTCCTTGCGATATACCAAGTTCAATGGGAATGATAACTAGCAGTGTTCCTCCACCTCCATGGAATATATACTTGTAGTGACTAGGGTAAGGCTTCAAATCCGAAATGAAAGTCTGCAAAATAGAAGATAGATACTTCTCATTAGAAATTGGTAATATAAAACAAGAACTGGTACCTGACTTTGGAAGAGCATTTAATGCTGCCATAGTTCTTTGTAACTCAGTGTTTAAGGTCAGCTCCTCTTTTTCCTTCCCAAGATGCTCAATATTGACAACTTCCCATTCTTTTGTAGCAACAAATTCGAAAACATCATGTGATATTGATCAATCATATCAATAAAATGAACATGATTATTATTACATGGATGTTTCATGGAATCATAAATATTAAGTGTAATAGTTTTATCATCAAATTCCATGGTTAATGTGCCATTATGAAAGTCCATTTTAGTTTTGAATGTCCTTAAGAACGGTCTTCCTAACAAAATAGGGAGAGTTTGATTACTACTGCCCATGTCAAGCACATAAAAATCAGCAGGAAAAACTAATTCATTAACTTTCACGAGAACATCCTCAACTACCCCCTTAGGATAGGCATTAGATTTATCAGCTAGTTGAATTATCACACCAGTGTCAATTAAAGGTCCTAGTTTCAAGGAAGTGTACACAGAATATGGTATGACATTAATAGTTGCTCCGGAATCTAACATGACCTTCTCAAACTTAGTATTGCTTATCATGCAAGGGATAGTGAACATACCTGGATCCGTGCACTTTGCAGGAAGTTTCTTTTGAATTATTGCAGATACCTGTTCTCCAACTTTTACCCTTTCAATCCCCTTCAATTTCTATTTTCTTTTACTTGTGCACAAGTGTTTCAAAAATTTAGCATAACGAGGCACTTGTTTAAACATATCTAAAAGTGGGATATTTACCTCACATTTACTAAAAATTTCATGCAACTCATCATGATCTCGTTCATATTTCCTAGATCCTACTAAAGCTTGAGGGAAATGAGGTACATGTTTATAATCAGAAAGAGATGGAAACTTACGCTCAGTTACCTCAGTATCGTTAGGAGCACTCTTTTTTGCTGCGATATATTCCTTATTTTCTTCCATCGATGATGTAGGGGCTACCTTCACTGGAGCTTCAGTCTCCGCTCCACTCCTCAACGTGATTGTACTTACATTTTCTTTTGGATTTATCACTGTTTGAGATGTCAATTTTCTCGTATTCTGTGATTCCAACCCATTGACCGCATTAGCCATTTGACTCATTTGATTCTCCAAACTTTGAATGCTAGCCATTCTCTCATGTTGAAATTGTAAAGTGTTAGTGGCAAGAGATTTAATAATATCTTCTAAAGACATACTAGTGTTAGAAGTTTGGCCATGTTGTTGTCTAGGAGGGTATGGTTGATTATATTGCTGGAAATTTTGCTAATTTTGATTCATAGGTTGATTCACTTGTCGATTCCCACAACTAAGATTTGGATGATCCCCCCATCCTTGGTTGTACGGGTTTGAATAGGGATCATAATTCATTTGTGGTTGTCTAGGAAAACTACCAGTTGCATTTACGTGCTCAATGGATTCTTCTTGAATTATTGGGCACATATCGGTTAGATGGCCTACCAATGAACAAATTCCACAAGTCTTTGTTGTTTGCATAGTACCTATAGCCATTTGACAAATAAGAGTAGTTAGACTCGCAAGTTGTTGTTCAATTGATGAAACATTTACCTCATTAACATGTGTAGATGACATGTCGAATCTAGTGCCAAATTGTTGAGAATTGACGGCCATATTTGCAATCACGTTTCTTGAGTAGAAGATCGAGTTATGGGCATAAACTATCAAGGAAACTAAAAAAATATGAAAAATAAGTTAAAAAGAAACTAGAATAAGAAAAATAAATAAAATTCTCTGCTAAAATTCTTAAAAACAATAAATTGCCTAAAAACCTAAAAATTATGATTTTTTGATTATTTTTTTTCAAAATAAAATAAACGACTAGAGAAGCACAAAAATAAATTAACACCGCTCCCCGGCAACGGCGACAAAATTTGGTGTGCTATAATAGGCACCAAAAAATAGTTCTTAAACCTCTAAAACTAATGCAGTAGTGGAAGTAAGGGTCGATCCCACGAAGAGTGTGCAATTCAATATTTTATGCTCCGTACAATGATTGTGAGGTTTTGTATGCAAACAATTGTAAATAACGCAATTAATAATAATGAAAATTAAATTAACGAAAACAATCAAAAGACTAACCTTAGTCCAAGTTAATATCCACCTTTGAAAATCCACAACTGATCATAGATGCAAGGATAATTCAATTCATATCTTGAATATTCATCGTTGGAATAATTTTCCTATTTCTCCTTAATTTTAGTTAGTTAGAAACCAGCGTTCTAATTAACCCTAATTATTAAATAACCCCAGACCAGCACTCAAGATTCAATTTAATAACAGCTTTAAACAATAAAGAAATCGATGAACTAGATAACACAAACACCAGCGGTTACATTCAATCTATGTAAACATTCTTCTTAAGATTCAATAACTTCTATCGCAGAAAATCATCAAATCCTAGTGCTTCACAAGTTAAAGGGATCAAACAATTACGGATTTGATATTTAACTCAGCGGTAGATTGCAACGAATAATAAACTAGTAGGCCTCCTAGCAATTAAACATAACAATCATAAAATAAGTGCAGAAAAATATTCAATACTCAAAAACATGAATTAAATTGAGAAAAACCATTTAGATATCACAATATGTTGTTTCGAAGCTTCAATCTCCTTCGACCAAGTGTAAAAGTTTAGTTACAATTCATGAATATAAGAGAAAAATAGAGAAGAATAAAGTTGTAGAGGTTCTTCCTTGTGTTTTTGCCTTATTAGGTTTATTTATACTTTCCTACACGTTCTAGGCCAAGTTGGAGTCTTTTTCTGGAGTTTTCGCGGCCCAAACCTAAAATCTGTGGCGGCGCGCGGCGCCTGAGCACTACAGGACAGCGCTTGAGCGCTAGAAATCTGTCAACTTTGCGTTTATTTCAGTATTTTCATCATAACTTCCTCTTCCGATGTCCGATTGAGATGATTCAAGATGCGTTAGAAAGATAACGCAAAGGGCTACAACGTTACTTCAGATACCATCTTCAAATTAGATCATCTAAGATGTCAAAAACTAGTCTCAAGATGAGGCTAAAAATCGGTACAAAACGTTTCAGCTTGAAAGTTGATATGTGATAATGTCTTGGCTATATTTCATCCCTTTGACTCTTTTCTTCATCCAATTGGCCTCTAACACTCAAGTCTTCATCATGAGGTTCGATACAACTTTTAAATATTTTCACTTTAGTCCTTGAACTTTCACTTTCTTCTATTTTGATCTCTTTTCATCTATTTCTTCCAAATTACGCAATATCTATAGAATTGCCACCTAAACCAAAATATGAGAATACTAAGTAAATTTATGTACAAAATAAACATACGAGTGCATAAAATAAGGACGGAAAAATATGTATTTTACATTCCTATCATATCTCTGCCTTAGCAACCCTATCCTCAACATCCCTCACCCACTAGAAAATTTCATTGAATAGAATTTGATTTCACCAATGTAATCTTTATTTCAGAATGTAGAACTTTTCCCAAAGAGCAACCATCACCGTAAGATGAGAAATGAGTAACAACTTCAGAGAAATAAAGGCTGAGAAATCATGATGCTTAACCAAACGTTGAGGAATCTGAAAGGTCTAGGTCCAAATCATCACTGAAAACCTACTAAAGTAGTAAAGGCTAATGATCAGATAAAGTTCGATTCAAGTCCTTCACTATAAGCTATCGATAGAACTCTACAGCTATATAATTAATAAGTACTCTATCTAGTCTCTTTCTAACCCGACCATTAGTCCAAGTATACCGATTCCCAAGGAAACCAACGTCCTCCAAACCACAGTCTAGCATCATATCGGAGAAAGAAGCGGTACCTTGATCACGAGTATTATGACCAGTGCGCTCACCATCAAGTGTAATAACGTTGAAATCTCCCCCAACTAGCCAAAGGTTTTTCATTTCGAAGAAGATGTGATGAATAACACCCACAAATCCCTACTGATTGCAGCATCACATGAAACATAGACTGGAGTCAGATAAATAGGATCCTTAACTCTAATGTGAAAGACCTATGGATGATCAACAACAGTAACAATGGTCCCCACATTCCAAAAAAACCATATCTTGTTTGACTTATTTTGAATTTCGGTGTCAAAATGCAGATATCGTCTAATATAATCAAATATATACTGAAGTACAAAAGATTCCAGTATAACCAAAAGATAAACGTGATAAAGTTGTATAAGTCTCTTTAGACGTCGATGGGTAGCTATACTATCTACACTTCTCACATTCCATATAATGGCATTCATAGGGACATGGAATGTTAGGAGGTATCGTGTGACTGGCTCCTAGTGACCCTCCTGCTCGGATGTCCATCAGTAGCCCTCGGGTGTTTCTTCCGTGTAACATGGACGAAGCCATTATCCTTTGTCCTCCCATCCATACCAAGCAAATTCTTAGCTGTGGACTTATGGAATATGCCCTACTGATGAACCTCAATCTATAATGTGCCCTCCATATCTGACTGCTCAAACTGTAGAGATGAAATAGATGCCTTATGATCTGTTGACACAGATGGGGAGCAGTAGTGGTAATAGGTGTATGTGTTCGGACTGGATATGGACATATAATCTATTGAGTTCTGATACCTGCATACTCTGAATCATCTAGTATCGGTGGTTCTTGTACCATACAATGTGGGCTAGACAACTTGGGGTTGAAGCCCCAGTAGTAGCAATTGTAGTAAGCACAGATGGCAATGGAGAACTGATCTGAGAAGCAACTGAACTGAAACTGGTTGAATTGTGCAATCTGTAGGACCCACTGACTAATCAATGTAGTAGGTGCAGATGGCAAAATATGAATTTCCTTTTAAATAACATTTTTTTTTCATAAATAGGTTTTGAATACCTTGTGTTTTGTTTTTCTTATTTTAAGTAGTAAATTATTTTTTCAAAAAAATAATAATAATAATTCTCACTTTTGTGTCCTAATTAGGGGCAAATCCAGACTTTTGTATTGTGTGTTTAATAATTAAAATGTATTTTTTTAAAACAACATTATATTAATGAAAATAACTCAATACACTACTACTATTGTAGCCTACGCATTTTCATGCTTTGAAAACATCGTATAATTACATCATTGTCAATATTATCAATTACATAGTTCTCAATATATGCCACCAAATTATCACTTAACCTCCCATCTGATTACATAATTGATTCTTGACAATCTTCTTCGCAAAAAATAATTTATCGTAGCACTAGTAGTTGGAATAATTAACATTAATGTTACAAACTTGTAAACTAATGGAGACGCTTCATTTTTTGGGACACGACCAACTTTTTACAAGATCACTAAAGCCTTGTAACTCTTCAAAATCTTCATGAGACAACAATTAATTTTATAAACAAATTTAAATAAACAATGTTAGAGATGAACTTGAATTGATATTTCGATATAAAGTTTAACTGTAATAATATTTAATTCCACTAATACTGATTTATTATATCCGTTTTAGATAGATTAATGTGGAAATTATAGTCAACCATTTTGTTTAAGTACCAACTTCAAAAATTAAGTCTAAAATTTTTTTATACAAAAATCAGGTGATAATATATTTTTTAAATATTAATAATAATATTATAAAATTAAGTAAATTTACGAACCCATCACCCTCAACCAATTTCAAACCCTAAAATCTTCATCTTCTCTCTCTCTCTCTCTCTC